>JACXSL010001510.1:0-545000 GCA_019514585.1 Dendrobium officinale | reverse complement strand
GATTTATTAGCTGAGTTTGACCTTCTCTGGCCATTAAGGTGAATAAAATATCCAAAATCTAATAGTAGTTTGAAATTTGTGGAACACTCATTAGTGAAATTTAATTTTATATGCCTCATAATAAATGTCAAAAATCAAATATTCTCATTATTTTATTATTTGGAGAAATATGCACTAAATTTTATTTAGGTTTGTAATCCCTCACTATATTAATATATCATGAATTATAACCTCATTCAAAACTTACTCAAAGTTACAAATATGAGGGTTGCTTAAATATCCCTCTTCACAACGAGCAATTATTACATCCGGTGTCCGTATGCGTTCAGAGATCAATAACCACGCGCCACGTCATCTAAAACTCGGTATTGCTCGGTATACATTCGGACCGTTCGGTTTTTGACCGGATGTAATAATTTCTCCTTCACAACACCTTTTTTGTCAAGAATAATCTAAAAGCTCAGGAGATCAGTGTATGATAAAGCTTCATAGTGACAATCCTGACTTTTCAAATGAGCAAAGTTATGGGTCAAGTCTTTCTGCTTGATTTTGAATCAGGCTTGTCTTGAATCAAACTAACTTGAGGTCAACTCAAAATATATAAGAACAAAACCTACCCCTCTTTCAGCATTCATTTAATTTTTTATGTAATTCAAATGGAAGGTGAAAAGTCAATTCATTTTTTTTAACATTAAAACAAAAGGCATACATTAAATCTATAATTTTTGTGTAATTTAATCATTAGGGCTGCAAGCGAACCAAGCGTTCGACGAGCTACTCGATACTCGGTTCGATTAAAGCTCATTTGTGATCGTTTAACTAACTAAACAAACAAACTTGAACAACATTTTAAATACTCGATCCTTAAATAAACAATCTTGAACACTAATGTGTTCGGTTCATTTATGTTCACGAACAACATCATTTGAAGTTCGTGAACAAGCTTGACATTAAGCTCGATAAAAACTTTCAAATGGACAGAAATGCAATAGGTATGCTTCATTTAAAAATATATTCATATATATTAATCATATTTTTATTTTAAATAGATAGTTGCTTTTATTATAAATTTAATTTTCTGAACAAAAGACATTCACATTTGTCTATGTTTGTTAGATTGTTTGTTTAAGATGTTCATGAACAAATTTAATGTTTGTTTGTTCAATAGATTGTTTGTTAAATCTGTTCATGGACATAGCTCGTTAAGGCTTGTTTGCTTAAAGCTCAATAAGCATTAAACGAAACAAACATGAACCGAACATGAACCAAACATGAACACCCTTAAATTAAATAAATAAAACCTGAACACAAACAATAAAGCTCGAATCAAACATGAACCGAACTTGAACAAGCTAATGATAAACGAACTCAAATATGAACAATGACATACTCGGCTCGGCTCGGCTCGTTTGAAGCCCTATTAATCATCAATAAAATGAATCAAATTTTCCAAAATGGCTCAAACCTTATTAGAAAAAAAATAATTATAATTTCAAAGCATGTAAGATTTCAAAATTGTGATGCCATATTTACAAAATATGGCTAGGCCACCTTAACTAAATCAAAACTTGCAAGCAGATTCAACGATGATCTCTATTACTTTATCAAGCAAAAAAAAAAAAAAATTAACTAGCATATCAACAACTCTGAGATAGATTCAATTCAACAATTTCAAAGTAAAATAAGACCCGCAAGAGCAGCAGAATAAAAAATGCAGATATTCTTATCATATATCTCCAGATTAATTAATGGATTACAAAGCAAGAAATGAAGATTCAAAGCACTAATAGAGTAAACCAAAGAAAACCCAACATTCGGCTAAGGCTTCGCTTGGGGCAGCTTTATAAGAAATTTTGACACTAAAAAACTGCTTTAGAAAATGGTAAGCAAGCTGTACCAAACGAAGCCTCTGTTTTAGCCCCGAGGAAAATAGTATAGAACATGTTTAAACAGGGATACTTCATAATAGGAAAGAAGAAAAGCCAAATAAATGGATTTTCTTCAGCTGCTACCAATCTTTTTGTCTATCCAAAAGTCCCAAAACCTAGAAATTTTCATCCTTAAATACCTGCAATGGTTCAAAATTCTAATACACCAAATCCCACAAAATCAGTGATAGTCTCTCACCTTGGAGCTATTATTCTGTGCGGATACCGGACGGTTCTCCCGAGCTCGTTATCGAGCGCTGTACATTTTGGGGTGACGTGACGCATTTTTATTGGTCTCGAGATGCCATCCGTACTCTGCACAGAATAATAAATCCTCAACTTGATGCTTGGTCAGCTGATTTAGAGAAGATACAGTAATCGATTGCATAGCGTAGGACACATAGAAGCTAAGCATTGAGGGACCTCGTATGATGTTGCAGTGTCACTCTTTCTGCCTTTAAGAGAAATTCAGCCTAGATTGATGCCATGTTTGGCATCATGGTGCCATCTTTAACAAAGTGCACCATCAAATCTCTTTACAGAATGTGATCATCAGCAAACTAGAATGCTCTCCTTTTTTAGCCTATATTATTTGTGTGCAAATAAATACAAACAATTAACACATAACCATAATGTGAATATGATAGAAAATATGAAAGTATGATCTCAAGAAAAATATTTAGTCCCCAAAATTTTAAATTCTTATTGATCTTTTTTAACAAAAGCCAATTACTTCATTATTCATATATCATCCAAAAAATTATCTTGATCGGGCACGAATCTCGATGCAAAATCAAGTTGGAAACTTCCAAAATTAAACTTGTGACCATCCAAACTCCGATTTCAGAAAACTTATAGTTGAACTGAGCGTCTCGAGAATACGAACCCAACGACACCAAATGCAACCCAATCCAAGCCCAAACAGATCCAAATCAAGGGTTAGAAGCGTTGTTGGAAGGTTCGAACCACAATTTGGACTATCAAACGGTTTCCAAACATAACATGCTTATAGTCGAATCGAGCGGCTCGACGAGAAGAATCCAACGAGCCCAAGATCACCAAATTCCGACATAATAAGACATTCAAATGTCCATCAAATGGTCCATGATCAAGGGATTCAATATCGGCCATCCATCCAACCACTCCACATTTAACCTTGATCTCTCACCTATTTAGGGGTCATGCCACTCAAAAAATCTATAAATAAACCCCTCATTTCTCTTGAAAAGGTACCCGAAGCAAGAAGAGAAGAAGAGAATAGAAGGAAGAAGAGAAGGGAGAGAAGGAAGTAGCTCCTCCTCAACCACCGCCGGAGTCACGCTGGACCACCACCTGAGGTCCTCGACCACCGCCAGAATCTCGCCGGACCACCACATGAGGTCCTCGACCACCGCCAGAGTTTCTCCGGACCACCACCTAAGGTCCTCGACCAATGCCGGAGTCTCGCCGGACCACCGCCTAAGGCCCTCGCCTTCGCATGACCGCCACCTGAGACCATTGCCTTCTCCGGACCACCGCCTGAGGTCCTCACCTTCGTCTGACCACCGCCTGAGACCCTCACCTTCGTCGGACCACCACCTGAGGCCCTTACCTTCGCTGGACCACCACCTAAGGGCTTGAACTCCGCCAGACCACCACTTGAGACCCTAAAACTCCGCCAGACCATCAACTGATGTCAGAGTTCTGCCAAGTCACTGTCGGACTATTAACTGACGCCCAAACTTCCAAGTGACGCCAGATTTAACACTAGACTTCAACCATATCGTTGACATTTGTAATCTGATCACCCTCAAGGACGAGTCAGCCCACTGTACTAAACTCAAACTCTGGTGAAATATTTTCAATTTGGCGAGGCCCTATTGTTTTTCCCCTTTTTAGGGTTTTCTACATAAAAAATTTTGTGTTCTCTGTGTGTGAGCTGGATATCCGTACAACGCTAAGACGTAGAATTGCAACTCTATCGCCACGTATATTCTAGCCTCCAACAATTATGACTCATTAAAATTTTCAAATTGAGGTTTAAATGATATTAAAACTATTAATTTGTAATGATAAACATAAGATGGAGGGGAATCCAAAGATTGATTGTGGGATATAAGTAGATGCATAATTATCAATACTCTTTTTTCTTCTTTATGTATCTTAAACGGCATCAAACATCCTTTTCTTTTTGTAAGTGATGATCAACAAGCACTCCAACAAATTTATTTTTGATATTATATATTTCACATCACCATCCAATAGCTCCTTATCCCCTTCTAATGAGGTGCCTTATATGCTTTTCTTAATCTTTTACTTAGATTTTCTAATATTCCTTTATCCCTTTCTAATGTGGGATTTAGTTTATTCCTACACACTTTTCTCCTAAAAGTTACCATCTTAAAATCCTTTCATGAGCTGCTCCTTATCTAAGTCTTAGAACAAACAATCAAGTTCGACACTCTTCAAATTTGGGGTGTTAGAAGACCGCCAATATTTGATTGGTTCATCTTAGAATCACATATTTTACTATAGGAGGTTAGGCTTTAATACATGCCTAGCCTACCTTGTACACCAATTTATCTTTTTTAGCCTAACTCTTCCATAAGAGAATGAACCTCACAAGTTTACACTTCTTTGTGTAAATTTTTTAGAAGGCCATCCATATCAATAGTACTCCATGAATAGCAATTCTAATTGTGAAGTCATAAATTCAAATTCATATATTACACCAAAAGGTATTAGAATATGTCTCAAGATCCATGCCACCCATTTTAATCTGAGATTTGATTCATTTGTATGTCTATCCTTTTTTTTTATAAGTCTACCATTCTTTAAGACTCTGAGGAATGGTTCCTCAGCTGCAATAGTCAGTTCCCACACTCATTTGATCATCCTCTTTTGATTCAAGCTTTCAGATGAGTGACCAAGTCGACTTCTCTTCATTGCTCCATTTCTGACATTCATTGTCAGTTAGTATCAAACACCCATCACCTATTAATACCTCAAACACCTCAAGGATCCATTTATTACCACAAAGATGCAACATATCCAACTATCAAAATCTATTGCATTATATTAATGTCTTTTCCAATCATGAGAAAGAATACCTCTTATATTCATTGACTCACGCTAGCAAAACTATTTCAAATGGGTAAGACCTTATGATGATTTTCCCTTTTGAGTTTTTCACATAAAAATAGTATGCCTTTTATGCAATTCTTTAAACTTAGTAATGCATGTGACTTTTTTGTACAAAGCATCAATTTTAATGCTAATTCTTCTTCTGAAAAATGATAGATTCATATTTTACAAATCCAAGTTTCTAATGCTAGATCACCAAACAAGCAATAGAAAATTTATAACTATGTTGTGCAATTGGTCGCACTCATTTTTTATTAAATAAATTTTAATGTGAGTGACATTATGTGAATAAAAAATTTACTCAAAATAATATATCAATATTAATTGTATTTGTACTTTCTTTATGTGATATACATGTTTCATGCATGCTTTAATCAATTTTTCATAAAATAAGTTTATTATGTTTATATTTGATTCTTAGTATTAGTTCATAAAATTCTTGACTTTTGGTTAGTAAAGACATTAGAAGTTGTAGTTGATAGGTTTGAATCCTATCTACATTATATTTATGCCTCAACACTCATTATTCATATACAAAAAAATCAATAACTTTGTATAACAAATAAAATATAGAGTTTCGATGATAAATATCACCAAATATAAACCAAATAATACATTATTTTTAATTTTTGAAAATTAAGAGTCCACACAAGTCAAATCATTGAGGAAGTTCTCCAATAAAAATATTAAATCCTATTAAATTCTGAAAAATTGTTTGATAACACATTTCATGATTTATGATAATTAGGGACTTAAATGTGAAGAAAATAATTATATATTAAAAAAATTAATGTGTTATAAATTTAATAACATATTAAGTATAAGTTACTCATTAATTATTTTTTACACTATTAATTATATATTTAATAATATGTATTTTAAGTTATATTATGTTAACTATATTAATATTTAATTACTAATTATTTGATTAAGTTAAATTTGATAATTAATTTATGCACTAATTATATTATTAATTTACTTAATTATTAGTATTTTAAATTATATTAATTAAGTTAATCAATAATAACTTAGAGTCGACTAGGGTTTGAGTTTCATCTTCTCTTTTCGTCATTGCTGTTCGGCTTCGTTGCTTCGGTGGAGGTATAGAGATTGCACGCGTCGCTTCTTCGGCTCCTTCGTGGCTGTTCGACTTCGCTCCTTCAACGACTTTCCCTTCTTGTCGGATCGGAAGCTACGGTATTTTGATCGGAAGAAACAACGGGAGCTCGCTGGCTGTGAAGGTAACTTTCTACCTTTCGCGGGCTTCTTCGGCCAAATCCCATAAATCCGCCGAACCGAGGGACTTAGTAAATCCGGTATTTAAGCCGGAAATCCTTAAATCCGGGATTTAACGCGCGCACAAACACCGTTTGGCTGGATTTAGCGTAAATCCGATACTAAACAGCCCCTAAGAAAGTTTGATAGCCAAGCCCTTTTCTTTTTATTACCTTCCAAAATTTCTGTGATATAGTTTACTTTCATGGTGAATCAAACATTGTCAAAACTTGTTGATGCTTTGGTGGAGACGTATTTGGCTTCAAAGATTCATAGTTATGATAACATATTTTCTTGAATGTTGAACACTATCTATATATATAGTCATTTCTCTTGAAAAAATATTCCTTATGGAAATGTTTGAGTCAGATTTCTTGTGGAAATATTTCAAATCGGATTTCTTGTAGAAGTGTTTGAATAGGATTGTATCTTTTGGATTTGTTTGAATCAATGAAGGGAAGGTGCTTGCAAGGTTTAAAATTGCGTAAATAAGCCTCGAGGCGGTGTGAGGCGTAAGCCTCACCGACGAAAAATTGCGTAAATGAGAATTTAAGGGTTTTAGCAAGTAAAAAATAGTAAGATTCTATCATACAATAAAAACATCTAAATGACAATTAAAATTTGGGGAAAGTAAGAAAATAAATGCAATAAAATCATGTCCCAAAGTATAAAACCACAAAATATTAGTCTATCAAAACTCCCAAAGTACAATTAAGAAAGAACATATATAATCCAATCATGTCCCATCACTAAATGAGTCTTCAAGGGAATCTTCTCACCCCTTCCTCCTCTCCTATAGAGTCCAATGTCTTCCAATCAAAGCATGCACTCATGAACAAGTAGACTAACACTAACAACTATTACTAAAGATGATGCATAGAACAATATGCCGGACTATCGGGGGTTCAAGGGGGCGCTGCCCCCTGGCGGGGTTCGACCTGCCCGGTCAGGTCGCGGGGTCAAGGGGCAGCGCACCTGCCCCCGGAACAAAATTTTATTGTAAGAGTAATTTTGAAGTTCTATTTGTTTTCGAAGTTCGTAAGTTATTTTTATGGGAAGATACCGAGTGGTACCGACTACCGAGCATGTTCCTTAGCAGTACTGAGCAATACCGAGCATGTACCTAGCAGTACCGAGCAAATACCTAGTTGTACCGAGCAAATACCTAGTTGTACCGAGCATATACTGAGCGGTACCGAGCATATACCTAGCAGTACCGAGCAAATACCTAGCTATACCGAGCATATACTGAGCGATACCGAACATATACTGAGCGGTACTAAGCATATATTTGAGGCGTACGCCTCAGCCAGAATTGCGCAATTGCGCCTCTGAGGCGCGCCTCAGTCCAAGTGAGGCGTACGCCTCTGCCAGGAGAGGAATTGCGTAAGCCTCGAGGCGGTTTTGGGTCAAATTGTGCAGAGGCGCCTCAAGGCGCACCTCTTATTGCGCAATTTTAAACAGAGGGTGCTTGACATATATTATGCTTGAAAGAAGAGATATATCCTTGATGTTTATAGTTTCATTTGTTATGGCCATGTGTTGAATGCATATTTTACCATCAATGATGGTTACAAGTTATTGAGAGAATGGTGTTATGCGCATACATAGCGCTCTTGTTAAAATTGGAAAGGTTTGAGTGCATCTATTCCTTCTTTTGTTCAAATTTAGCATATATGTTCATGTAGAGAAATAAATGAAGTTGGCTTTGAATAACAACTTGCTTGTTGACATCTTGCTTGGTAAGAACAAATTTTCCATGGCTTATAGTAAGATGAATGTAATCAACATGTTTGTTAACACTTTGTTAGAGCTCTTGCTAAACCCAACCATGAGATAGTAATGTTTGTCATCAAGAAGAGGTATTATATCTCATGAGTTATGATCAAAGTAGCACGCTTGTTATATACACTTACGTTTCAATGTTTAGTTTGACGTGAAGCATGTAATAAGGGTAAAACCCCGTCCTACAGATCTATATTTATATATTTTGGAAGGAAATATTTCTTTGAACAAATATTTCCATCTAAGATTGCTCTTTAGGGGTTTTTTTTTTTTCGAAGTACAGGAAATAAATTGAACTTGGTATTATATTCCATTTTTCTAGAAATAATTAAAGTTGCAATTTGTGGTATGAAATAACTTTGATTTGAAGAGATTATTTTTGTTGAAATTCATTTGCCGCCATTGTATAATTACTTCATGTAGAATGTTTGAAGGCATGTTTGATACTATGTGGTGAAAGAGTTTGCAATTATGCCTAGTAGCTTTGCTTGCTTTTCATTTCAACCATGCATGCAAAGTTGTGTAGTTTATATTAGAAGATGGCATGAACTTTAGGAAGGGAGTGAAGTTGCTTTGATTCTTTTTTCCCTCAATCACATTGAGCAAGCCAGGTCCTTAGGAATTTATGATTTTGGAATTCCAGGATTTAGTAAATCCCTTAAATCCGAATTAGTAAATCCTAAGGGTGTTAAATCCTGAAAATTATTTGTTATGCCAAATGATAAATCCTGTCAAATCTCGAGAAACTGTTTGGTAACATATTTCAGGATAAATGAAAGTTAGAGATTTAAATTTGAAGGAGATAATTATAAATTCAAGATAATTGCATAAAACATAATAAAACTAACTTGAGCTCATACAATATTACTGAAAATTCAATAAAGAGCAAATGACAAACTAATATTGACAAAAAAAAGATAAACTATTAAATAAGAGCAAGCTTCAATTTTCCAGTTGACTTAATATATATTACATCTGTAGATAAATTTTGTCACAACGATCGATTTCTTTGGCTTGCAATCTGAAATAAAGAAATCAATAAATTATTATAAAATGTAAAGTAGTTAGAAGTATACAATGCAAATCAAAATTCTTACCGAGCATTCCATAAATCAATGGAGATATTGTGTTTTATAGCTTCATCCTAAATTATTTTTTCTTTTTGTCGCATGTAAATTGGGATCATCATCAGACATTTTAACTTGGCCACCTTAAGCATCATGCTGCATTTTCGTCTGGGACATATTGAAGTAGAGATCATGTCCGTGGTACGGACCAATTAAGTTGTGTAGAACTGCATATGCAATGACTATATCTGCTTGAACATTCAATGGAAACTGTCGCATGTGCATCAAATTCTGAAAACATTCATTCCAAATCCTAAAAGTTTGTTCAATCAATTACATTGCGTAGTTGTGTGTCGGTGATTGAATTAACTCTTGCTCAACAATGTATTGCCTAAATGTACTTCCACGATAATCGCCTAATTGATATCGATATCCGTGAAATGGTTCAATCAATTTTTTTTATTGACATAACCTTAATCAACCAAGTAATATCTACAGTGGGACACTTTAAACTGACCTTGCTCCACTGCTCATCTAAGCACACACACATGGTTGTAGTAGATCTGTCCCATCCAGAGGCTACATATACGAACTGTCGATCAAATAGCACTGCAACCATTACATTCTATGAAGGAAATCCCTTATGATTACGATAACGATTTTGTAAATTATTATTGATTTTTGCCGGAATATGTGTACCATCTATCGCTCCAACTTCATTTTTGAAGAATGGGTAAAGTTGTTCATTTGCATGCATAAATGGATGACAATCAACACCTACTGGAGGTAAGTTTATAAATTCGTCTGCCAAATATACGATAGCTCGCAATACCTGATTGAAGTACATGCTCATAGTTTCTAATGAATGCTGGAAGAACTCACATAATTGTTTATAACTATGCACATGTGCCACCGCGCGTAAGAATATGCCTAGTTGTTCGGCTACAAACATATTTTTCGTGTCGAATAGATGACCTCGGCCTATTAGCAAGTCCCATAAGCTTATGAATGCGTCAGGTGGCAATCTAAAACACTTGTAGGCTTGTTCTGGATTATCAGATAACACATCCAACACATATTGATGACTAGTATATGTTCTATCAAACTTTGGCCGTTGGATGGGCTCTTCGTCATCTGTGTTCTCAATTTCCTCTAGAATACCCGAGGCAACTTCTAGAATGGTATTTGCCACCTGTATATGCAAATCGACCATCTCGCATGGCCATCAGGAATAACACCACTCAAGTAGTTTGACATCAGCTAGATTAACTGCAATAAAATACAGTTTAATTAATACCTACTAAAGACATGTAACATCAATCATTGAGTCATAAGTCATAACACGATATAATAGAATAAAGCAAAGTAACACCTCAAAAAAATTCTGTTAGCTTTGCTTTACGTTTGGACTTTGCTTGCAGTAGGTTGTCAGGAATACATCTAACAGAATTCACTATTTAAAGTTAACTAGAATGAACTCAATAAAATGTTGTAAAATCTTTTGAAAGAACAGTCTATATTGCTTGTTCTCAGCCAAAGTTAGTATCACTTTACAAGATTGCTTGTAACAAGCCAAAATTGTTCTTAAAAGGTACATATTGAATCCAAAGAAGTTTTGAAATTGCCTTTAATTATTTGAATGAAATTTGAAGAAACAGGATCATAAATCAAAAGTTTTCCTAAAACAGTACTTCTCATTTCAATGACCAAGTAGCAAAAACATCCAATTTCCTCTTGCAACAACTCTACTTATTTGAAATGACCAAATAACACAAACATACAGATAATCCTAAAACATCCATATTTTCCTACAACAACTATTCTTTTTTTAAATGACCAAATAAGAAGAAATAAACAAATAATCCTTAAATTTGTAATTAAATTTCAGGAAGTATTTTCATGATTTATACACTTTCTTGCTTCACAAATTGTCCAATCAAGATCGAACCTACTATTTTTGAGATAAATGCTATTAGATGACTCGTCGCTCACGGATTCAAAATTTTCTTTTCCAAATCCGGCGCAAAAACTTCGCTTCATTTTGGTTTTATTTAGCTTAACCATCGTACTACCAAATAATTATTTTTGCATTAACCATAACAAATACCATATTGCTATGCAATACTTCAAATTGAGTAGCATGGTGATCTTTACAAATTCAACTGAACAAAATGACATGAGTTATTATGAAAATAATTAACTTACCAATATACAACCTACGACGATGTAAGCATGATTAACTGGTTAACCGAGCAGATCTACTGCCCAATTTATCTAAACATATTGACCGAGCAGTATTAAGACATTAGTATTATTTAAGAATGATATATGTAAATCGAACAATGTATGTTTTAAAAACAAAAAAATTACGATAACACAAGCATGCATATAGAACGAAAATGAGAAAAAAATTGCACAAAAATTGGTCTTCTATCTATCCCATATGGAATTCATTATAGGAAAAAAATTTGTACCGAAACATGCATTATGATGTGTAAGCGGGCCTCTATCCACAGTGAAAAAAGTTACCTGTGCGTCGTGAGAAACCAGCTCACGAGTGTTAATTTAATAAGTATTTGATATATAATTAATTAGTTCATTATTTTTTGAAATAACTTATTATTTAACTAATACTCCTAAAAAATTCATAAATTATTTAATTATTATTTAATTAATTTTATTGATTAATTATACAATTGCTTATCTCATTAATCACTTAAATATTCTACTACTCAGTAATTATTTAATTATTATTTATAATGTTAATTATATAATTAATAATTTCTATTTCAAATTATATTAATTAAGCTAATTATATTAAATTGTAATTACTTACCATACAACAAATTATTTAATTAAGCTACTTTAAATTATTTCTTTATACTACTAATTATTAATTTAATCTAATTAATTGTTAATATTTTAAATTATATTAATTAAGCTAAATTAGATTTATTTCTAATTTGGATGGTAGGATGTTTAGGATTTGAGTTTTAAACTTAATTTATATTTTAAGTACAAGTTACCTATTAATTTCAATTGTAATTATCTTCAATAAATAATAGTTATAAAAATAATATAATTAAAGAATAGTTCAATTATGAAATCACTTATTAATTTTAATTATATTTTAAATTATTTACAAGTTAATTATTATTATTAATTTTAATTATCAATAATAATTAATCATTATAAATAATATAATTATATTTTAAATTAATTATCAATTAGTCTGAGTAATTAATTAATTATTAATTACATTATGTTTTTGATTAATTTTATTTAAATTAGTTGAATCAAATTAATTAATTTTTATGATATTTCTCTGCCAATGATGCAATGGCCGCCGATTTCAAGAATTTTTCTGCTCTGTCCTGTTGTAACCGTGGGCCTAGGGTTTGTTTTTCCTCTTATGTAACTGTTCATACATGTTCGACTTTGCCTGCTTCGCGTGTGAGTTTGAGGTAAAGATTTGAATGAGTCGATAAAAGACTTCGGTTTCATTTGGGACGACCGTCCCAAACAAAGCCTTCTTTGCCTCCTTCGATGACACTCCTTCCAATTAGGTCGGAAGTCACGGCAGCTCATCGTTCTTTTGTTGGATCAGATGTAATGACGACATGAGGGAGCTCGTTTGTTGCGAAGTAACCATTTCGTCCAAATACTATAAATCTGCCGGACTCCCGGATTTACTAAATCGGAGATTTACCATAAAAAGGTGTTAACGGTGGATTTATTCCGCCTTGAGATTTATGCCGAGTCAAAATCTTGTATGGCAGGATTTACGCTAAATCTTGCTCAAATCCTACATAAATCTTGTTGCTAAACAACCCCTTTTTTTGAAACTTTGAAACTTGCTTGAATTAAAATTGACTCAAAATCTTAATCTATTTGGTCTGATTTGAAGATAACTCACTTAATCAATAACCTTAATCACTAATTAAACCATTGTAACCTAAATTTGATGCATACCATTAAAATATAGACTATTTTCATTTTTCAATTTTTTTGTTTTCATCAAAATTAGTACCCTCCTACCTATATAGCACCCTCATACCAAGACAAATCTCATGTGTATAGACTATTTTTATTTTTCATATTTTTCAAATTTTTTAGTTTCATCAAATTAGTACCCTCCTACCTATGTAACACCCTCATACCAAAACAAATCTCATGTGTTTACAAAACTAACACCCTTTACCTAGATGACACTACGACATCAACAATATCATCAAGCCTTTATCCCACTATATGGGGTCAGCTATATGAATCATTTTTCTCCATCGTGTCTTGTTAAGAGTCAAATTCTCATTTAAATCTAATAAAAAAAAAGATTATTTCTAATATTTTCTAATCAAAGTTTATCTATGTGACACTCAAATATCAAAAATTGCTTTTGTCAAATTCGCAGCAATTTGATTGTGGCCCTCATAAATAAATGGATTTGTTAGTTTAGAAAAATGGCATGAGTGCTAGTTTTGTAAATGAATAAGTTTTAAGTGTCATGTTTGTAATTCCCCGGTAAAATATTTATTAAATTAATAGATTTGGCTTGAATCATCTTGAAAGCCAACTCAAATTCATTTAGATTCAAATTGACTCAAAGTTGGCTCAAGTTGAAATCATATTTTCAATTCTAAATCAAGCTGGCTTGCTTGAACTCTGACTCACATCAACCCTACTCTGATGGTTTGGTTACGAGGCCATGGAGAGTAGTGGTGCAGCTGTGCACTGTTTTGATGAAGTGTTCACTAGGAGAGCTTTGAACCTTATCTTTTTTTTTTTCTGTCCACTTAGCCAACACGCATGCTGTTATAGGAAGAAGGGGAAGATGCGCAATCAATATCTAGGTAAAAATCTTCAAAATTGATCTGAGTTAGCAGTTGTATTTTGCAGGCCTTAGAACATCAATGGATCTAGAGACGGAGAACCATCTTGCTGCCTTATTGGTGGAAGAGGCTAGGAGATTGCGACGGGAAGCTGAAAAAGATGGGGTGCATGTTTATCTCCAGAAGCCCAATGTAAGAGGCCGCCCAAATTCACGCTTCCTGACTGCTACTGTTCTTGGTGTTGAACAAGGTTAGATATGTTATTTCACTAAGTTTTCTTTTCAAAAATTGCTTTTAGATACAATGTTGAACTAGGTTAGTTATGTTATTTCATCAAGTTTTCTCTTAAAAAATTGCTGTTAGATACAATGGAAGTTTTATAGTTAGGTGAATTTATGAAACTTTTTTTTTGATTGTGTGGTCTTCTTATCTGTTGTTTTATGGAAGGAAGAACTAGATAATCGTTCTGTATCAGTTGACTAACATGTAATTTGGGAAAAGTATAAAGAAACATCGAGGACAGGAAATTTTCAAGGAAGTAGGCTTTTATTTTTCTTTTATTTGCAAAACAAGGATGTTTCTGCAACAGAGATAGAGTGATATTTTCACAGGGTGAAGTAGTGTGGCTCTTTAAAATTTCACTTAACATGAAGTTTACTCACTTTCAATTAGGTAATATAGATTTCTAAAACTTTGTAATTAATTTTTTTAGAATTCATCTTGATTTTTACACACTTATTAGATGAGTTATTCATAAGGTTCATTCTCTAAAATGTTGCAGAATGAACCTAAAATCTTCATTTAGCATCGTTTCACTGTCATCATTATTAATAGTCTTTCCCAATCATTGGGGTTGCCTCTATGAATAATCCTCCATTCATTGAAGTCAAGGGCTGCATGAGATTTTGATTGTAGTTCACAAAATCACTTTTGCATAAATTCTAATCATGTTACCTCTGATTTACATTTTTTTGCCAATTGCTTTTGTGTAATTCTATATATTGCCTTATTTATGAATTTCCATATCTTTGCGTTGTATGCCACAATCTTTTTTTCCTTTTTTTTTCACTGACCCAATCTACCGTCCTCTAATGTATTAAATTTCTACCACTCCTGTTCTACTTTTATTGCATTTCCATGCAACATTCTTTTTTACATTCATGTTCAGTTTTGTTATGAATGAATTCTATGTTACCTAACACTCAAATTCATATAACATAAGCAATTAAATTATTACTTTTAAAAAAAAATTTATTAAGTTTCCATAATGTTCTCATATCATGTTGTACTTCTAAGAAATATCTATTTGGGTCTCTTAGCATTAAAACTAAAATTTATGCCCTCCATATATATATAAGGTACTTAAACTTCTCACACCTTTGCTTCTTTAATCTTTTAACTATGATATTTATTTATTTTTACAATCACTAAAAGTGCATATCATATTCTTGCTCTTTATTCTATCAAATGCTCAAATTTTTTTTTTTTTCGATATGTTTCCTCCATTTTCCCAATTTCTTTTTTACTTCATAAGATGTGGCACCTATTAGATCTATGCCATATTTAAATAGCATGCAATTGTGAATCTTATATTGAACTTATTTTATAAGCATCTATATAATCAATATATAGATTACATGGTTACTTTTGATCTTTGATGCACCTTTTGTAGTAAGCTTCTCTTTCAATTATTTGGTCCTTTGTTTATGAAGAATTTCATTGCGAGTGTTTGTTTTCTATATTATTTCAGAATCTCCTGACTCTTTAAATGCCATTAAATATTCCATGTAAACTTATGGCATTACCTTAACATCTTAATTAAAGCTAGCTTAATTTCATTTTTTTATGCATCAACAATATAATTTCATTAAAACTTATGGCATTACCTTAACATTTTATTTTTCTCTTCTAAAAATTATTTTCCTTAAACTCTCAGTTACTAATTTTGTAAAATAATAATCATTTTAATTGAATATTTAGTTCTAGCTAATTCTTGATTTTCTTCACACTTACAACCGGTTCAATAAAAATCTTGGCCTATGTTATCTTGACTTATTTATTATAGACCTCTTTATTCTCACCTTAGAATTTAGTCTACTATGTATATCATCTAGAGCTATGTTGCACTGATACGGATACAACGATACTGATACTGTAAGATACGGATACGGGACACATCAATTCTTAAAAAAATATAGGATATGGCGCGAACACGACATTATAATTTATAAATCACACATAAAAATTAAGAAATTAATCAAAGCATAATATTTGAAATTAAAAAAAAAAAATGAAAGCAAAATCATTTGTAGCCTTGTAGCTTATAATATCAAAATAAAAGTAAGCATTAAATGTCTAGTACAACAAAGAAAGCATAAACATAAATTGTCTAGCACATGAAGTTTCAACTATACAATAGGAGGAATGCTATGATTAGCTTCTTCAGTGGTTTGTCTTTGAACTTCTATATTATCTTCAATAAATATCATAGCTTCTAATGCAGGCTCATCAATTGAAAGATTAGTAATTTTTAATTCCCATATCATCAAGAGACTCAAATCCATCACGGAAATGAGAAAACCTCGCTCGCAGCCACGGAAGTAAATACGACGCGTCTTTCTTCGGATTTTTGTTTTTGTTTTTCAATGTACACGCGTATCCGATACGATACACATCTCCTTTTAAAATTAAATTGCATTTTAATTGGATACGGCTTGACCGTATCCAACACATATCGGTGCCATATCGGAGGCGTATCCGTGTATCGGTGTATCAGATACAAAACGCCTTCATAAATAGATGTATTAGTGCAACATAGATCTAGAGCTACTGTTGACTGTATAAAAAATTTTAGATAAAAAAAAAAATCAAAACAACCGATATACCTTCGAGCCGGCCCCACACACAGTTATTTTCAAACAAAGCATCGCTTCGCATGATAACCGTCGACCGACAATTCAAAATGATAAAAGGCAGAAATTCGGAGCATGAAAGGATCTACGTTCGCTTATCTCGCTCCTTCGACTCCAATGCCGCTGTTCGACTTCGTTGCTTCGTAAGGAGTCTAGGGTTTTCCCTTCATCTTCTCTTCTCGTCGTTGCTGTTCGATTTCGTTAATTCGACATAGGTGCAGAGATTGCGCAAGTCGCTTCTTCGACTCCTCTTCGCTGTTCGGCTTCGTCAATTCGCAGGAGGCGGAGATTGCACGTACCGCTCCTCCGGCTTCCTCCTTGCAGTCCGACTTCTCTCTCCGGCCGACCTGCCTCCGGCCGACCTAGCCGCCTCCGCCGCCGCCTGCTCCGACGCCGACCCCGCCAACCGACGCCCTCCGTGCGTGATCCCTCCGATCCCGCCTCTAGCCTGATCGGGCTCTACCCGATCCCTCTCCCTCTCTTATATTATATGTAATATATAATAATATAATTATTATATATTATATTATAATATATTGTTATAAATATAATTAAAATGATATTATTTATATAAAATATATATATAAAAAAAGAAGATTTCAACAGGTGTCGAAGACCCCGGTCGTCGTACCTTAGGTCCGACCGGGATGGTTTCAAATTGAAGACCTCGTGTCGTCGATCTTAGATCCGGCCGAGATGGTTTTAAAATACAAGACCTCGTACCGTCGATTTCAAATCCGGTCGGGAAGAATTCAAATTGAAGACCTCGTGTCGTCGATCTTAGATCCGACCGAGATGGTTTTAAATTCAAGGCCTCGTGTCGTCGACCTTAGGTCCGACCGGGAAGAAAATATCGGCAAATGCCGTCCCGATTTCTCCCTCGGTGGGGAGGTGACGTCGGGAGGCTGCCAAAATTTTCTTGAAAATTTGGGACTTAGCGAATTTTGGAAAAAAAGCACGGATCTCTAAAAAAAATTTTTTTTTAAACTGGGGAGCAATCAAATTTTGAATGTTAATTAATCAATTTATTAATAAAAATTTTATTAATTGATTAATATTAATTAATCAAAATTAATTAAAATTAATTGATTGATTAATTGTATAAAATACAAAAAGTTATTTAAAATACAAAAATTATTTGAAAGCAATTTAAATTCAGGAGCATTTTAATTAACTAATTAGAGCAAATAATAAATAAAAAAATGCTTTGAATAAAATGGAGAAAGGAGGAGGGGGAGAGATCCACTAGTCAACATATGTTGTTCTCTAAAATCTTGTACAAGTTGCTCTCCAAAAATTTTAAACTCTCAAAATCTTATACAAACTCGCTCAACCTCTCCAAACAACTCTACCCACTCAAAATTGAACTTCTTGCAAGCTCTTCAAAGCTCCCCTATACGAGCTCCTACAATTACTTGTGAATTATCCCCTAAACTGCTGCAAGCACCACTTGTCTGCAAATAAGCAATCAAAAAATTAATGCAGCATAAATAAATTAAATCAATGCGGGAAAATGGAAAATTCAACTACTGCAAATAAAACAAAGAACTGAAAAGCAAGAAATGTTAAGAAAATAAGAAAAGTACTGAACTGTTGTAGTAAGAAAAAGGCTACAAGCACAGAACAAACAAAGAAAACACTAACACAAGTGTAAAACCTCTCAAAACAAGACACTGGTGTCAAACTCAACAAACAAAGTAATCAAATTCACTTCTTACTAGGCCGCCTCGATCATAAGGACTTGGTTGTAAGACCCGCTACCCGGCAACTTTCGTAGGAAAGCAATAAGCCCGACCTTAGGGGAATGTTTTAGGTGGAAAATGACCTAATTCCTAAACCCAATTAAAACCCTCGGCCACTTCTAATAGAAGCCGTAAGTCCGACCTCTGAGGGAAACGTTTAGGAGATAATATAGCCCTAGACCCCTCAAATGGGCATCCTAGTTTAAAGGACTAGGTTGTAAGACCCGCTTTTGGGACCCTACAACTCGGGCCCCAAAGTTTAGGTTGTAAATTACCCATAAATTAGGCAACCTCTAAGAAGCACTAATTTAAACTAATTGGGCATCCAATTCAAGCGAAATTGTAAGACCTTTTGGGCATCTTAGTCTTAAAATGATTAAGTTATAAAGACCCGCCTTTTAGGCTTCTTCTAAGGAAGCTATAAGTCCTACTCAAAATAATTAAAACTCTCCGGGCAACTCTACTATAGAGTTAGGTTGTAAGACCCATCATTGGGCAACTAATAAATATAGTAATAAGTCCCAAACCTAAACCTAAATCCCTGGGCAACTTTCTAAGGAAGTCATAAGCCCCAAACCAAATCAAACCATATGGGCAACTCCTAATTGAAGCCGTAAGCCCCATTCTAAATCAAAAATTTGGGCAACTCATCTAATAGAAGCAATAAGCCCTAACCCAAATTAAATCAAAACTAAAATTCATACATCTCCACTTCAGTCTACTCGGGATCTCTGAGAGGAGGCAACCCATGGCTGCTAATCAGATTCCCTGGACACTACGGTTAATGATTGTTAGTGTTGGTAGACTGAAATCTATGGTATACCCGGGACGACGGAACCATGGGATCTTGATCGGGTTTACCTCCATTTCCCCTACTATTGAGACAAAAAAAAAATTACTTAAAATTTATTTCATCCTTAATCGAGAGTTCTCTCTTACGTTGTAAGAAGGGTAATTAACTATGAGTGCTTGCGCTCATAGGAAGTAAGAACCCCAGATCTATAAACCCTGACACAACCCTCAGGGGAAATCTGGTTAATTTCAATCTGACTTAAGGGAAATGGAATCCTACGGCTGCAAAGCGGGATTCGCACATTCGTGCCATTTTTTCTTGAGCCAACAGATTTCTGGCGACTCCGCTGGGGAATACTTTTCTCTCCATCTTTGGATGAAAAGACAATTTATATTTAGTCTCAAATTATGAAACATCTATAAATAAATGTAGATGTTTATTCAATGCAATTCTGTGTTTTCTTTTCCAGCAGAATTCAGGTTGACTCTAATCCCTGTAAGTTCTGTTGGCAGGTTGATAACATGACGCCTGCAAAGTCATTCATGACTGTGAAACTGGGTGAGGGAGCCAGAGTGCAGTTCCCTCAAGCTGTTCTGAACACAGGCTATGCTGGAGCAACTATTCAATTCGGAACTATTTCCGAAGTCATGCAGTTCGAACAGTTCATTCCTGAGAATACTGTTAGTGCACCTACTGCCAAAGGTGTCGCTAAGAAGTCTACTACTGAAGCTGTTGATGAGAAAGGCTCCCAAGAGGGCCTCTGTATTTTCAAGACTCTCCGTAGCACCTGTTGTTGCTCCAGCGATTCAAAAGAAGATTCCTGAGCCAAAGCTGCAATCTGTTGGCATGAATATTGCCAGTCAGAACATAATCCAGGATGAAATGCCTAAAGAATACAATGCTGAAATTCCTGAAGCAAGTGCTAAACTTTCCAGGAAAACCAGAAGGAAGGCCAATGCTCGCCTACGAGCTAATGGCTGGATGCCTGAAACCCTTCAAGAATCATCACCGCAGTTAGAGGCGAATATACCAGTCAATAACGGCTTTGAGCCGTTAAAATGGGTAAAAAGGAATGATGATAAGGGTCACTTGAAGAAGTCTTTCTGGGAGACTTCACGTCAACAGCCACAACCACCCAAGAAGGAAGAATCTGCCTCTTCCAAAATATATAAAATACTGAAGGCTGTTAAAGATAAAAATCTACAGCGTAGATTGAGGAAATCTGTTAATGAAGCCATTGCCTCTCAACTGAAATTCGTCCTCAAAACAATAAATTTTCAGCAAAACCTTATAGAGAGGAGTTTAGACGTCCTCCATACTACCAAAAGCAAAGAGAGTTCTGTCCTAATATGGGTCGATATCCATATTATGGAAGAAAGACAGTTGGGAGAGCCTTCTAATAGTCTACATGTAAGAGACTATAATGGAAGATATGATGAACGAAGGCCCCAACAATGGTATCATAGATCTGCCCATTCAAAAGTACATTTCGATGCTGGTGGTCATCGTTATGTGACTCCAAGAAGACAGCAAGTCTGGGTTCCCAAAAGACCCACATATCCTCGAGCTCAGAAAGATGATCTTGATCAACAAATCTATAAAGGGCGACTTAAATCTCATGTCCAGAAGTTATCCCCTAATAAGGAGACTTCTGTTGATGTGATTAAAACAAAAGAAGAAAGCTGTCAAGTCTATAAAGAATCCCCCGACTCTCCAGCCATACACTGGAAGCGGCGGTCCCAAACTTGGAGAAAATCATGAGTTGGATGAAGATGATAATTATGAATGATAATGATGAAGAAATAGAAGAGGGTATTGGTCCCATGGACATTGAAGTTGTCCGAATGGTTGATCATATACCTGATCGAGCTAATCAACGATATACTCGTAGAAGTGCTGCACTGAATTTACAAAATGAAGAACAACTACGAGATGATCAAGAACAAGCAGCAGCTGTGAATAGAGCTCCACAACTAGAAGAAGTTGAGGAAGAAGAAGCTGAAGAAATCGTAAAGAGGTTGCAAGCAGAAATGCAGTCTATGCAACAGAAGAAAGATCAGGAAATCCACCATTTAAATGCCCGTCTTGATGAGATGAGTAATATGATGAAACAATTGTTTGGACAACTTGGTATGATGGCTACAACTAATCAACCACCTATAACAAATTCTCAAGGGAATGTCCAAACTATCCCTGATGCATTGGCACCTCCTGATAGAAGACCAGAAGAGTTACATGAGCCAACTTTGATAGCTTTTAAGGAAGAAGAAATGGTCAGCAAATCTCAAATTGAGAACCTCATTAGTCAAAAGGTTAAAGCAGCTATTGCTTCTGAAGCTGTTGAAGCCTTGGTCGGAAAAGGTCGTCCATATCCGACAGAATATGACCAGGAGAAATATCCAAAGGGATACATAGTGCCAAAGTTCAATTTAGGACGGCACTGCAAATCCTCGCCAACATCTAGCACAATTCAGAGCTACCTGTGGAAATACAGGAGGCAATGATGCTCTGTTACTACGCCAATTTGTCAGTAGTTTAACACATGCTGAGTTACCCAACCACTCAGTGAGAACATTCGCCGAATTAGAGACGATGTTCATCAAAAGATTTGCCAGTGCAACAAAGAAGGTGACTATCGCTGACCTCGCTCTTGAGAAAAGGAAAAGAGAGGAATCAGTCACCAAGTACATTACCAGGTGGAGAAATCTCAGCATGAAATGCGAGCAACAACTCACTGAAAAACATGCTGTTGAGTTATTACTGGGAAACATAGATGATTATATGGCTCCATATCTGGCGATGGCTACAATCAATACGTTTCAGGAGTTACTTGATCGTGTAGCCAAATTTGAAAGGTTACCCAGGCCTAGAAGTGCTGGTTTCAACTACAACAATAATCCACCAGGGAAAGGAAAACAAATCAAGATTTATGATCCAAAAAGGGGTGAAGTAAATGCTACATTCCCGTCTTCCTTGGAAAAGAAAGAAAAAGAAGATTCAATGAATCCATCAAAGATATTGAAACAAATGAGAGAAAGGCAAAAACCTCCTACTTTGCAGGAGAAAATCAATAAGACATATTCCTTCAAAAAAGAATGTACAGGAAAGATTTTTAGGCAAGCTCTAAAAATTGGTCTTCAATTGCCAGAATCTCGCCGACCAGAACAGGCTGGCATGACAGATGATCCAAATTACTGTCCGTATCATAGGATCATAAGTCACCCAATCGAAGACTGTTTCATATTCAAAGATTGGGTTGAAAGAAATTATCAGAATGGTGAACTTACACTTTCTAATAGTGTTCTTGTCAATCCTAAGAGGGAGAAAACCAATGTTATCTCCTCTACTCCCTGTCAAAACATGGAGAATGAAAAAGGGAAAGCACCCCAGGAAGATGAAGGTGGTTGGGAGACCTTTATCTCAAAGAAAACTAAACAGATGATGAATGTCCTGTTGGCCATTGAAGGCATTCGTCGTAAAAGTGCTTTAGAATTGGAAGTTGATCCAAAACTTCTTTCTTCTTCAAAAAACCCAATGACAGGAGGGCCCAGTTCGAGTAAAAAGAAACCTTCAAAATATTTCAAAGACCAAAAGGATAAGCGTAAGCCTGGATCAAAATCTCAGAAAAGAAAGAAGAAGAAATTAACAAGGCAGAACTCTGTAATACAAAAATACATCGACTCCATCGATGAATATCAGCAACCTCTAAGGCGTCCTGTCAAGTTAGAGGAATATATGGTTGATTTGTTTCTTGACTCGGAGTCAGAAAAAGAAGAGAGTATTCCAATTGAGACTTGCCGAGTCATAAATCAACGAGGTGGAAGGGCTGCAAGAGGACGCAATGCACCTCTTGCTATCTATAAAGCTAACACGAAAATTCCTTCTAAGGAAGTACATCGTACACCAACACCTTTCACCGACTCAGATGAAGACTTATATTTTCCCGATGAAGAAAGTGATCATAAGGGAAAGAACATGCCTAAAGAAAAATGTCCAAAACTCGGAAGCGGCTCAGACTCCGAGGAGATTGATGATTTGAAAATCTCAAAGAATTCTCAAGCTGAAGCTAGATCATCTTCAGAGGTGACACAAATTCAACTGAGAAGCGGAAAGCAGGTTCCTCCACCTCAAAAAGAAAACAAAGGATAAGGAGAAGAATATCCAACTCAATGAAGCTGTTATTCCACAAGAGCCTCCTAAACCCAAGGTGGCTAGTTCAAATGTGGATTACAACATATTATCTCATCTCCGCAAACTACCTGCATTGTTAAGTGTCTACGACGCCCTTCTGATGTCTAAGAACCTTCGGGAAAAACACTCATTAAAGCTTTGCAAAATCCTGAGCAGTATGAGGCATTCTTTGCTGAGCAAAATTTGAAAGAAGCTTTGCATACCCAGAGTACTGCTACAATCACTTTCTGTGATAGTGATATGCTCCTGGGAACTGCAGATCATAATCGACCATTATATGTTACAGCGGAGAGTAACAATATTGAAATAAATAGAATTTTGATTGATCCAGGTTCCTCTGTTAATCTAATGAGTCTCAAAACGCTCAAAGGATTGGCCTTGGATGTACAATATTTGAACAAAAAGCACAGTGTTTCTGCAAGGATTCAATGAACAAGGGCAAAGAACCCTGGGATCTTTAATTTTGCCTTTGAACTTTGGGGAACTTAATACAGAGGCAACATTTCATATCATTGATGCCAACACATCATACAAAGCACTTATTGGAAGACCATGGCTCCATGAGTATGGTATAGTGCCTTCAACACTTCATCAATGTATGAAATACATTCGAGATAATGAAGAATATCGCATTGATGGTGATGAACAACCATTCTTGGTGCATGAAGTCAAAATCTACGATGACGCCAAGTACTTTATAGCTCAAAAGTCAAAAGGCAATGAGCTTCCAAAAATTCAGTCTCTTACACTGGACAAGAAAAAGCTAAAAGATAAAAACAAGAATCAATCGAAACAAATTTGCACAGTGCCTCATCTCGGTAGTGATTCCGAAGAGGATGATATCTCTACAACTTTCAAACCCTTGATCATAGGGAAAAGAAAGAATGAACTATCAACTGTCCCTTTTGATTACGAAACTAATCATGCAAATAAGGTACGGTGTTCAAGTAAACCGACCATTGAAGGAGAAGAAGAATTTGTCTATCAGCCCAAGAGCACTACAGAATCTCAGGAGGAAGGGGACCCAGGACCCAATTCCATATCTAAGAAATTGCAGAAAGTATCAATTTCAATGATAAGGGTGTCTGAAGAACAAATATCTACAAATATAATCAAAATAGTGCCTATGCCAACGGCACATTCCAAAACATTGACTACCTCGCCAAATACAAATATAGAAATGTTAAAAACTTTTTATGTCCCTCCCAAAAGGGGTCTTAATGAGCGTGGATCCATTTTCTACGAATCAAGAGCAATACCGCATCACATTACTCATGAAATAGAAAATGAAAATGAATGGGATTATGAAAATATGTGGATAATCATTCCTCAATACCCTTCACCCATTATGAGAAAGCTGATAGAAAGAAGAATATTTTTCGTACAAACACGCAAGCGAGCTCGTTATTTTAGAGAGCTCTGGCATAATGAGCATGCACAAAGACCTGTTGGTCATGGTTTGTCAACAACATGGGGTCTTGGATATGCTCGACATTCACATCTTACATGAGCATCATCCTATCATTATCTAGAGTGCCCTCAACATCCACGTCTTACATATGCAACCTCCTACAATGTTACAGACAAGGAGGAGAGACTGTCGGAGTCTGAAAATCAAATTGAAGATCTAATAGTAGATCTAAAAGAAGCTCCAAAAGAATTCGAAGAAGGTGGCCAAGCTACTGTGGATGAGCTCAAAGAAATAAACTTGGGTACTGAAGAAGATCCAAAACCTACATTCATCAGCTCTGATCTCTCGCAAGACAAGGCAGGGGAACTAAGAATGTTACTTCTCGAATATAAAGACTGTTTCGCATGAAACTACACTGAAATGCCTGGTTTATCACCAGAGGTGGCAGTGCATAAACTCTCCATTGATATAAAAATACCGCCTGTTAAGCAAGCACCCAGGCGAATGCGACTTGAAATTGAAGAACAAGTCATTGCTGAAACCAAGAAGCTTATTGAAGCTGGTTTTATTCGAGAAGAGAAGTATGCTAACTGGATCGCTAATATCGTTCCAGTGAAAAAAGAAGAATGGTCAAATTCGTGTCTGTATAGACTACCGGGATTTGAACAAAGTATGCCCAAAAGATGATTTTCCACTGCCCAATGCAGAACTTATGGTCGATAACACATCAAATCATGACATGTTCTCATTCATGGATGGATCATCAGGTTATAATCAAATCAAAATGGATTCGGAGGATGAAAAACATACCTCATTTTGAACTCCCATTGGCATATATTGCTACAAAGTAATGCCATTCGGTTTGAAGAATGCTAGAGCTACTTACCGAAGAGCGATGACCGAATATTTGATGATCTTATCCATAAGCATGTAGAATGTTATGTGGATGATTTGGTTGTAAAAAGCAAAAATCAACATGAATATGTAAATGGTCTCAAAATTGTATTCAAAAGAATTCGCAAATTTAATTTGAAAATGAATCCGCTTAAATGCGCTTTTGGTGTGTCATCTGGTAAATTTCTCGGATTTATTGTACGCCATAGAGGGATTGAAATTGATCCTGATAAAATTCAAGCAATAGTGGAAATGCCACCTCCAAAAACTCTAAGACAACTTCGTTCTTTACAAGGAAGATTGGCATATATCCGAAGATTTATATCTAATCTCTCGGGTAGATGTCAACCCTTTTCACGATTGATGAAGAAAGATACTCCTTTCATGTGGGACGATGCTTGTCAAGAGGCATTTAATAGTATAAAACAATATCTATTGAATCCTCCAATCCTTGCTGCCCCAAATCCCAGGGAAACCCCTAATCCTATATACAGCTGCTCTTGAAGAATCACTCGGAGCATTGCTAGCACAAACAAATGAAGATGGCAAAGAAAATGCCCTTTATTATATCAGTCGACGATTAATAGGAGGCAGAATCTAAATATTCACCAATTGAAAAGCAATGCCTAGCATTGATCTTTGCCACTCAAAAACTACGGCATTATATGTTATCCCATAAAATCACTTTAATATCTAAAGTTGATCCATTAAAATTTCTAATGACTAGACCCACTCTCACTGGTCGTCTAGCTAAATGGGCTGTCTTGCTAATGCAATTTGACATAACATATATGCCACAAAAAGCGGTGAAAGGACAGGCTCTAGCTGATTTTCTAGCAGCCCATCCTCTACCTGCAGGTTCTCCACTCAACGATGAATTGCCAGATGAGCAAAACACTTGAAGTGGAAGAAAAAGAAAATCTGCAAGAATGGGAGCTCTATTTCGATGGAGCTTCATCAATAAAACCATCCAAGCCACCTAAATTTCCAACAGTCCAAGTAGGCATCGGCCTTATATTTATTACACCGCAAAAAGGAATACTCCGATATTCCTATAGCTTAACAGAGCCTCGCACTAATAATGAGGCTGAATACGAAGCCTTAATTGCGGGCCTTGAGTTGGCAATTAATATGAAAATTGAGAAGATCCATATATATGGAGATTCTCAACTCATAATCAAACAAATAATAGGCGATTTCAAAATCAATAAGCCTGAATTAATCTCTTTCATGAGTATGCTCTAAAACTCCTACGACAAATTCCTGAGGTAACTCTCACAAGGATTACACGTAGTGAAAATGGTAAAGCCGATGCGCTGGCAAAGCTAGCTAAAGAACTAGCAAATCCACATAAGGATCCAATTCTCATAACTATTCAAAACAGGCATGCATTAACTCCAGCTATCATACAAAATGATGAAGGAAAAGAAATGCAAGAAAGTCTAGCCATATCTGATGAAAATGATTGGAGAGATCCATTTTATCAGATATTTCAAAGAAGGGAGATTACCCGAAAATAAATCCACAGCTTCTCAAATATCACGAAGAGCATTAAGATATGCTTTCGTGAATGATACATTATATCGTAGATCATTTGATCAAATGTGGCTACGATGTTTGGGTCCCGATGAATCCCAAAAAGTTATAAGTGAAGTTCATGAAGGATTGTGTGGTGCACACCAATCTGGACCCAAAATGAAAATCAAAATCAAACGTATGGGATATATTGGCCAAGTATGGTTCAAGATTGCATCGACCATGCTAAAAAGTGCCATCAATGTCAAGTGCATGGAGATATCATGCATCGACCTCCAAATCCGCTACACCCTACAGTAGCATCATGGCCATTTGAAAGCTGGGTACTGGTACTGATATAATAGGTCCTATAGAACCACCATCTTCTTTAGGACATCGGTTCATCCTAGCAACCACTGACTATTTCTCAAAATGGGCTGAAGCAATTCCCTTACGAGAAGTTAAAGCGGACAATGTGATGAAATTCTTTCGGGATAACATTGTCTATCGTTTTGGAGTGCCACGTCGAATTATATCAGACAATGGTACCGCCTTTAAAAGTACCAAAATTTATCGATTTATAGAACGTCATAAGATAGACTGGCGTTATTCATCGATATACAACCCAAGAGCCAATGGTTTGGCCGAAGCATTTAACAAGACTTTAGTTAAACTGCTCAAGAAAATTCTCTCTAAAAATAAGAGAGAGTGGCATGATAAATTGACAGAAGCTCTCTGGGCATATCGTACCACTTATAAAACTGCAACGCAGGCCATCCCATACTCACTAGTTTTTGGAACCGAGGCAATATTACCTCTCGAGGTCGAGTTGCCATCTCTTCGTATTGCTGTTCAATACGAATTAACTAAAGAAGAAAATGATCTTCTACGACTTGAAGAACTTGAAGCCCTTGACGAAGTTCGACTCCAGGCTCAGCAAAGTCTAGAATCCTATAAAACAAGAATGACTAGGGCCCATGATAGAATGGTTCGTCCTAGAAGCTTCAAAGAAGGTGAGCTTGTTCTGGTTCGCCGAAGACCTATAATCCCTTACCGTCGCCTTGGAGGTAAATTTGATCCAATATGGGAAGGACCCTTCATCATTGAAATAGTGTATGAAGGAGGTGCCTATCAACTCATAGATCTAAATGGGCAAAGGCCCATGCCACCAATTAATGGTCAATATTTGAAGAAATATCATACATAAAAATATTATGTATGAAAATCTACCTATCAGACAAAAAAGTCATCTAAATTCCCTCCTGAAAGACAGGAGGCAATTTTTATATTCTCCTGTAATGGGAGAAATAAAATTCACTCCCCTCCTGAAAGACAGGAGGCAATTTTTATATTCTCCTGTAATGGGAGAAATGAAATTCACTTCCCTCCTGAAATACAGGAAGCAATTTTTATATTTTTCCTGCAATGCAGGAAGCAAGTTCAATCCCCTCATGAAAAGTCAAAAGACAATTTTATCCCATTTAGTAAATAAAACGAGTGAAGTTGAAATCTTCTATGCTCATAAACCTAAGGGTTGAGCTAAAACCCATGAGGTTCAATAAGCCTAAGGGCCGAACCTTTGAAATCTTTTACGCTCGTAAACCTAAGGGTCGAGCTAAATCCCCAAAGTTCAACAAGCCTAAGGGCCGAACTTTGAAATCTTCTATGCTCATAAACCTAAGGGTTGAGCTAAAACCCATGAGGTTCAATAAGCCTAAGGGCCGAACCTTTGAAATCTTTTACGCTCGTAAACCTAAGGGTCGAGCTAAATCCCCAAAGTTCAACAAGCCTAAGGGCCGAACTTTGAAATCTTCTATGCTCATCATAAACCTAAGCTAAAGGGTTCAAGCTAAAATCCACACCTTTGAAACTCGTAAACCTAAGGGTCGAGCTAAATCAAAAGTTCAACAAGCCTAAGGGCCGAACTTTGAAATCTTCTATGCTCATAAACCTAAGGGTCAAGCTAAAACCCATGAAGTTCAACAAGCCTAAGGGCCGAACTTTTGAAATCTCTTATACGCTCATAAACCTAAGGGTCGAGCTAAATCCCCAAAGTTCAACAAGCCTAAGGGCCGAACTTTTGAATCTTCTATGCTCATAAACCTAAGGGTTGAGTTAAAACCCATGAGGTTCAATAAGCCTAAGGGCCGAACCTTTGAAATCTCTTACGCTCATAAAACTAAGGGTCGAGCTAAATCCCCAAAATTCAACAAGCCTAAGGGCCGAACTTTAAAATCTCTTATGCTCATAAACCTAAGGGTCGAGCTAAACCCATGAGGTTCAATAAGCCTAAGAACTGAACCTTTGAAATCTTTTACGCTCGTAAACCTAAGGGTCGAGCTAAATCCCCAAAGTTCAACAAGCCTAAGTGCCGAACTTTAAAATCTTATTTGCTCATAAACCTAAAGGTCAAGCTAAAATCCAAGGTTCAATAAGTCTCAGAGCCGAACCTCTAAAATCTCTTGAACTCACAAACCTAAGGGTCGGGTTATTTTTCACCAACATATCTAAATGATTGAAATCACACGATCAAAGTTTGCAACGAATTCATTATGTGAAAGTCACACAACAAATTCGTTGGGAGGCAATTTATTGACTGTATAAAAAAATTTAGATAAAAAAAAAATCAAAACAACCGACATACCTCCGAGCCGGCCCCACACACACAGTTGTTTTCAAACAAAGCATCGCTTCGCATGATAACCGTCGACCGACAATTCAAAATGATAAAAGGCAGAAATTCGGAGCATGAAAGGATCTTACGTTCGCTTATCTCGCTCCTTCGACTCCAACGCCGCTGTTCGACTTCGTTGCTTCGTAAGGAGTCTAGGGTTTTCCCTTCATCTTCTCTTCTCGTCGTTGCTGTTCGATTTCGTTAATTCGACAGAGGTGCAGAGATTGCGCAAGTCGCTTCTTCGACTCCTCGTCGCTGTTCGGCTTCGTCAATTCGCAGGAGGCGGAGATTGCACGTACCGCTCCTCCGGCTTCCTCCTTGCAGTCCGACTTCTCTCTCCGGCCGACCTGCCTCCGGCCGACCTAGCCGCCTCCGCCGCCGCCTGCTCCGACGCCGACCCCGCCAACCGACGCCCTCCGTGCGTGATCCCTCCGATCCCGCCTCTAGCCTGATCGGGCTCTACCCGATCCCTCTCTCCTTCTCTTATATTATATGTAATATATAATATATAATTATTATATATTATATGTATATATATAATATAATTATATATATATATATTATAATAAAATGGTATTATATTCCAAAAATATATTTATATATATATATAAATAAAAAAAGGAAGATTTCAGTAGGTGTCGAAGACCCCGGCCGTCGTACCTTAGGTCCGACCGGGATGGTTTCAAATTGAAGACCTCGTGTCGTCGATCTTAGATCCGGCCGAGATGATTTTAAAATACAAGACCTCGTACCGTCGATTTCAAATCCGGTCGGGAAGAATTCAAATTGAAGACCTCGTGTCGTCGATCTTAGATCCGACCGAGATGGTTTTAAATTCAAGGCCTCGAAGAAAATATCGGCAAATGCCGTCCCGATTTCTCCCTTGGTGGGGAGGTGACGCCGGGAGGCTGCCGAAATTTTCTTGAAAATTTGGGACTTAGCGAATTTTGGAAAAAAGCACGGATCTCTAAAAAAAAAAATTTTTAAACTGGGGAGCAATCAAATTTTGAATGTTAATTAATCAATTTATTAATAAAAAATTTATTAATTGATTAATATTAATTAATCAAAATTAATTAAAATCAATTGATTGATTAATTGTATAAAATACAAAAAGTTATTTAAAATACAAAAATTATTTGAAAGCAATTTAAATTCAGGAGCATTTTAATTAACTAATTAGAGCAAATAATAAATAAAAAAAATGCTTTGAATAAAATGGAGAAAGGAGGAGGGGGAGAGATCCACTAGTCAACATATGTTGTTCTCTAAAATCTTGTACAAGTTGCTCTCCAAAAATTTTAAACTCTCAAAATCTTATACAAACTCGCTCAACCTCTCCAAACAACTCTACCCACTCAAAATTGAACTTCTTGCAAGCTCTTCAAAGCTCCCCTATACGAGCTCCTACAATTACTTGTGAACTATCCCCTAAACTGCTGCAAGCACCACTTGTCTGCAAACAAGCAATCAAAAAATTAATGCAGCATAAATAAATTAAATCAATGCGGGAAAATGGAAAATTCAACTACTGCAAGTAAAACAAAGAACTGAAAAGCAAGAAATGTTAAGAAAATAAGAAAAGTACTGAACTGTTGTAGTAAGAAAAAGGCTACAAGCACAGAACAAACAAAGAAAACACTAACACAAGTGTAAAACCTCTCAAAACAAGACACTGGTGTCAAACTCAACAAACAAAGTAATCAAATTCACTTCTTACTGGGCCGCCTCGATCATAAGGACTTGGTTGTAAGACCTGCTACCCGGCAACTTTCGTAGGAAAGCAATAAGCCCGACCTTAGGGTAATGTTTTAGGTGGAAATTGACCTAATTCCTAAACCCAATTAAAACCCTCGGCCACTTCTAATAGAAGCCGTAAGTCCGACCTCTGAGGGAAATGTTTAGGAGATAATATTGCCCTAGACCCCTCAAATGGGCATCCTAGTTTAAAGGACTAGGTTGTAAGACCCACAACTCGGGCCACTTAGCTTAAAGTGCTAGGTTGTAAGACCCATAATTAGGCAACTTCTAAGGAAGCACTAAGACCTAATCCAAATCCAAATCCAATTCAAGCGAAATTCAAGCTTTTGGGCATCTTAGTCTAAAATGATTAAGTTATAAGACCCGCTTTTAAGGCTTCTTCCTAAGGGAAGCTATAAGTCCTACTCAAATAATTAAAACCTCCGGGCAGCCTCACTATAGAGTTAGGTTGTAAGACCCATCATTGGGCAACTAATAAATATAGTAATAAGTCCCAAACCAAACCTAAATCCCTGGGCAACTTCTAAGGAAGTCATAAGCCCCTACCTAAATCAAACCATATGGGAAACTCCTAATTGGAGCAGTAAGCCCCATTCTAAATCAAAATTTTGGGCAACTCATAAATAGAGCAATAAGCCCCAACCCAAATTAAACTAAACTAAATTTCATACATCTCCACTTCAGTCTACTCGGGATCTCTGAGAGGAGGCAACCCATGGCTGCTAATCAGATTCCCTGGACACTGCAGTTAATGATTGTTAGTGTTGGTAGACTGAAATCTATGGTATACCCGGGACGACGGAACCATGGGATCTTGATCGGGTTTACCTCCATTTCCCCTACTATTGAGACAAAAAAAAAAAATACTTAAAATTTATTTCATCCTTAATCGAGAGTTCTCTCTTACGTTGTAAGAGGGGTAATTAACTATGAGTGCTTGCGCTCATAGGAAGTAAGAACCCCAGATCTATAAACCCTGACACAACCCTCAGGGGAAATCTGGTTAATTTCAATCTGACTTAAGGGAAATGGAATCCTACGGCTGCAAAGCGGGATTCGCACATTCGTGCCATTTTTCTTGAGCCCACAGCTACAACATAGAATTTTTTGACTATTACTTAATACAATATTATGTCTTAATAGTAGTTATTTTTTCATTTTTTGGAACAGTTTTATTTTCTATAATAGTTTCTCTAACTTCTCATGACATTAGCAAGACTTCTTAGTTTTTAACTCTTTATTTGTAAATTTGCTAAGTTTTTATGGCACTCATTCTAATTTTATCAACAATTTTATTTATGAGGAAGGAAGCTTGGTTTCACTTTGTAGTTATGGTATCATCATCATCATTATCCATTTTCAAATTATTTGGGTTACCTTAATGAGTTTTCATTTTTCATTTATTTTTCATTCATTAGTGGGATAAAGGTTTGATGTTGTTGTTGTTGTATGTTGACTGCTGGCTAATGTGTTAAGTCTATCATTAACACATCATTTTTAACTACTTATATCCATTTTATTTTTGTTCCATTCTTTTTCCTTCCAAATCCTACAGCACTAATTTTATATGTCCATCTAAGGGTGCAATTTCTAGCCTATATTATACATGTCCAAATCACTCGGGTTTATTTTATGATGTAAGCAATGCCCCCCTCCTTTTCCCAGTTTCCTTTGCTTTGGGCTGTTTGGTTTCTGCTCCCTTCTTTCCCGATTTCCCTTGCTTTGGGCTGTTCGGTTGCTGCTCCCTGGATTTCCCGGTTCCCTTTGCTGGGTTGTTCGGTTCCTGCTGTTGTCCCTTGGCCTTCCCAATTTGTCTAGTGGGTTCTTACGTGCCTTTAATGCTTCTTTTTTCTCCCCTTTTGGTTGGCTATAGTGGGCGGCTGAGCATGGCTTTTGGCCTCATTTTCTTTCCTATTTATTGGGTCTGTTTTTGGCTATTTGAGGGGGAGGAAATGTGCTGATTTTTGGAGAATGAAACCTGCGGGTTTTCTCTAGCTTGCGAGCTAGTCTTCTACCTCTATTTTTCTTCTAATTCGTCTCGGTTTTCTAACCTCTTTCTCCTCTCCATGGTTACCCTTCCATTGTATATTTCTTCTTAATCTACAAAAATTTGTAAGGTGTCATTATGTCTTAGTTAAGTTTGTTGTTGTGTTTGATTTAAGTATTTAGAAAGGAAGCATTTATTTGCATACCTAGTAGGCTTATGTTTTTTTTTGGTTGCATCATTTTATTTTCAACATGTCACTCTAATTATTCTTTTAATATAATCATTCCTTAGTTTAATTTTCTCAGTTGTACTACACATTCACCTTAACATTCTTATTTTCATTGGGCCTAATTTTACTGTCAATAACTCTTTTAGTGCTCAGCATTTTTATCCATACAAGAACACCAACATAACTATAATTTTATATGAAAGATTTCTTATTAATTTCACATATTTTGGGATGTTTTTGTTTTATAGAATATATGTTTAAGTTTTGATGATATTCTCTTATTGCATGCTAAGCTTGAGGTATTTTTTCATTTAGTACCCCATCCCTAATTCTAGAAATAATATTCTTATCTATATCAACATTCTTCTATAAAGTAGATCCAAACTACTTAACCTGTCAGTCTGTCACACTTGGTATCTCTTTATCTTATTATGATATTTTTATTGTTTGATAATTGTTAATATCACTCAAATCAAAATTGCATATCATATATCCTATTTTTATTTTACTAATTCTAAGTAGTATATCTTCTAAATATTTTCTCCATTATTTTAAATTTTAATTGTTTTTTCTCCAATATATATCTCTCCTATTATATCTATGTTATCTACAAAAACATAGACAAAAGAACATCACTTTGAGTGTCATCTTTATTGCTAATTCACGAAAATTTTTAAATTCAATGTTTATCCTTGTTGTAAACCTATTGTAATTGAAAACTTGTTGGTCACTTCACAATTATTTATATTGGTTAGTTCTCCATTTTACATATCTTTAAGAACATTAACACATTTTTGACTCACCATTCTTCCTTAATATGCACTAAATCAATTATTTTGATATTCATCTGGGTTTAAAAAATGTGAATAAAAAATTGAGGTGTTTATCTTTTAACTTTTTGTTGAACATAATGTAAACAAATTTGTTCATTCGTCCTATAGCCAATTGATTTATCATCTTTGTATGCAGTTGGTTGAACATGCTCCAATTAAGTTAACATGGGAAAAGAAAACAAGTAGGACATAACTTATTACAATTGCTTTTACATTGAAGGATATTATCTCCTAATTATGTCCACCAATATTCTATAAGAGAATGAAAAAGAAAGGATTAATGTGCATAAGAGTAGGAAGTTAAGCTCTTAATTTGAACATTTAATTCTATAAATGAAAATTTTTAAGTTGATCATTAGCTTTTAGATAGATAGCCTCAGGAATAGAGCTATTCATGAATACATATAACCCAATTTTAACCTCCCTATCCATCTGAAAGTTATTATCATGATAAAATTTGGGATTCAAGTAATATGTGGCAACACATAAATTTTGATATAATTGATATTCCCATTTTTTATCTATAAGGCCCCATATTTTCTTATTAGCAATTTTTTTCCCATTTATATCTCTTATTATTTTTTCCTTTGTCTTATTCATAGCTTTATAGATGAATCCTATCACTATTGTCAATTATTTCCTCCATATATTTTTGAGTTAATTCTTTCAATCTAGTTTAATTTTTTAAATATTATGCACATTATTCTTTAACATCATCCTACACTTTCTTATGTTCTCCAATACTAAGATGTGTGCAACCTAAGTGATCTTCAATTTCATAGCACCTGAAGTAATTCACATTACAAAATTTATATTTTATGTAATTAGAGCCCCTTTCTTTGCTTCTTTTTTGGGCATGACTTGAGTGATATATTTTTAAGTTGAATATTTTCTTCTAGTGCCACCATCCATTCTAATAAACTAAAAAATAATAATAAAGAATATTAAAAAATGGAAATAATTAAAATAAAACTAGCATTATTAAAATAAATCAATGAAAAGTAAAATAAAAATAAGAGATTTTAACTTAATTAAAACCTAAAACTAAAAATTTAAACTTAAAACTAAAACAAAATAATGGAAAGAAGAATTAGTAAAAAATACATAAAAAATATTCAAGAAAATAAACAAATTAAAAATAAACATAAAAAATTAAGAAATAAAACTAAAGTAAAAAAAAAATCTAAAGGTTTAAATAAATTCATGAAAAATAGTAAAAATAAATTAAAAATAAATAAAATTTAAAAATTTAAAAAACCCTAGAAAATAATTTGTAATTATCTTGATTATAAAAGAAAATAAAAAAACGTATCTTAAACAAAGAGCTTGGACTCCGATTGCAATAAGCTTGTTCACTCCTTTTACTCGACATGCGAATCTCACATGATCTGATTGCAACAATCTATCTCTTATTCGCCCTTATGACATAATCTCTCCTTCTTACTTTCACCGCTAGTGTGCTTGCCCTCATAGGCTCTCAACCTAAACAAAGAGGTGTTGGGCGACTAGCCTGAAATGAAAGGTATATAAGTATAATATAAGATAGATTAATACTATATTATTATATAATATAATAAAATGGCTTTTATTTATATATGAACTCATTTGAGTTATTTGTCTTAAAGGCCTTGAGGCGTATGCCATAGATAAAAGGCATAAACCTCATCAGGGATAATGAGGTGTATACCTCAAAGCTCGGTGTTCCTTAGTTTAAGGGGTGCCTCGAGGCATGCGCCTCATTATTTTTTTAAACCATGATATTCATTGTAATTAAAGGTGTTAGGCATCTATAAGGTGGCATAGTTGCCCAAGGTTCTAAGTGTAAGGCTTGGCACTCACTCAAGTGAAGTACTACAACAATAACAACACCACCATCACCACCAAGCCTTTATCCCATTATGTGAGGTCGGCTACATGAATCATTTTTCTTTATTGTGTCCTGTTAAGAGTCAAAATTTCATTTAAATTTAATAAAAAAATGTCATTTCTAATATTTTCTAGCAAAGTCTTTTTAGGTCTACCTCTACCTTTCTTAATATAGACCAAATCCAATACATCTACTCCTAACCGAGTCATCGGAAGGCCAATATTTTATTTGTCTAAACCATCTAAGGAGACTACTCAAGCGAAGTGAGATGCTAAAAATAAAAAAAAAATATGAGAATGACTTTTGGAGAGTATAATTTAATAATCATCACAATTAAATATATAAATGTAGAATGAAAAATATGCATTTTGAAGTTTTTGTGTAGTTTCAAATAAAAAAATAACAATTTTTGTTAAAGAGATTGTCTAAAATAAAGTTCCCACAAGCATCAAAAGTTAAGTTTCAAGTTTAAATAGGTAGATAAATACATAAGTTGTTCATGGCCTAAGGTTAATCTAATGTTTGTTACTATCTATTTAATTTTTTTTCATCATCCCTACCCTCTTCCCCATTAACAGATTTGTAGCCCTCCTTCCTATGATATGATTGTACATCCTTTAAAAATTAATAAAAAAAAGTTTGCACCACAAACTTGAGTGCATGGGCGCCTAGCTCATTTCACCAAGGCATCAGCCTAGGTGGTGCCTTTGTGATACTACTCACCTGGGAGCTGGTTCAAGCATTGGAGCCTCTCCTTGCCTCTTCCCTTTGGTGTGTTTAGGTGAGCACTTAACTTTCCTTTGACTTTGATAATATTTGTGGTGTACTCGATCATGTCCTCTCAAATCAATAAAAATCATATGAGTGTCCTTTCTATGTTATGTATGCTTATTTCATTAATTGTTTGAATATAAAAATCTCTTGCATGGTAAATCTTCTTGGCATGAAACCAAGTTGATTTTTCAATTTTAACATATATATATATCCATTATTCTCTCTCAAAGTTTCATTCTATGCCCCTTAAATTTAATTCCTATATACAATCTTGAAAGTCTCCATTATTCTTAAATATCGGTATTTGTTAAATCTCAACCTTACGATCCCGAAGACATCCACGGCTGTGAACAGTAATCCGTGGGAGGACTACAAGGATTGCATTAATTCCTCCCATTGATTTAGGAATAATTATATTCATATTATTATAAGAGTTATTTGTTTCCTTATTGATATACCTTGTATAGATCTATAAATAGGGAGTAGATTGCTTAATAAAATTCAAGCTTTTCCCTCTCGTTCCTCTCAATTTAACATGGTATCAGAGCCAACGGCCTTAATTGCCATCGGAGAACGATCCTAGATCGTCGAAGGAGGAAAAGAAAAAGAAGAAGCTCGGATTTGATCGCTGCTGACCCGTGTACGCCGGGACGGGACGAGACAGAGCCGAAGCACCAATTGGAACTTCCGATCCCAGAGGAAGGCCAAAGTCGTCGAGACTCCCGCTAAGAGCCGAACGTCCGAGTGTATCCAGAGAAGGATCGTTCGAACGTCCGAGCCGGCGGACGAAGGAGTGGACGACGAGCATCCCGATCTAACAGGGAGGGAAGATCGTCGAAGGAGCGAAGCACCCCGCTCGATCCTTCCTTCCGATCGCACGACCCAGCCGAAGTCGATAGGAAGACCGATCCACGCCTGCGATTCGCGGGAAGAAGCTGCGCTTACGTGCGACTTGGGGGTGGAACCGGGTGCCGTGCCCTAAGTCCAACCCGAGCCTTCTTTTAAGGCGTGACCGGTTCGGTACAGCCTTCTTTTAAGGCGTGACCGGTTTGTTTTGATATCAACCTTTATTGTCGACTTAAAGGCCTGAATCTTGCAGAAGAACCAACTCTGCACATACCCTAGCCACCTGATCCAAGTCTTGTTTTAAGACTTGGCCCACTCGGTTATTTAAACCGACAAGGCTCTCGGAAAAAAAAAGAAAAAAAAATTTTTTTTTATCTTTCGAGAAAAATTCTAGGAAGCCTTAATTGCTTTCCAAATGTCAGAAATTAACTCCTCCCAAAGCGTTGAGCAAAATGAGGAGTCGATGGTGCACCAAGGACGAGGTGACCTTCAAAGCATACAACCTTCCTATCGTCTAAATGGGAAGAACTACCTAAAGTGGTCTCAATTTGTGAAGACCTACTTGAAGGGGAAAGGTAAAATACATCATCTCCTTGGAGGAGGACCGAAAGAAGGAGATCCCAAATTTGGGGCATGGGATGAAGCAGACTCCATGATTATGTCATGGTTGTGGAATTCCATGACTCCAGAAATAAGTGATACTTTTATGTTCCTTTCGACAGCAAAGGACATATGGGATGCTGCCAGACAAACATACTCGAAAGCTCGTGATGCAGCCCAAATCTTTGAAGTTAAAGTCAAAGTTGGAAGCACGAAGCAGGGGAGTAAGACGGTGACGGAATATGCCACCATTCTACAAAATATGTGGCAAGAACTTGATCACTATAGGTGCATTGAAACTAGATGTCCGGAGGATGCTGCGATCCTAAAGAACTTCATTGAAAAAGATAGAGTTTATGATTTTCTTGCAGGTCTTAATGCAGAATTTGACCAAGTTAGAGTTCAGATCCTCGGCAAGGAAGAGACGCCATCACTCAACGAAACCATTTCTCTCATTCGCGCAGAAGAAAGTCGACGAGGAGTAATGTTAGAACCAAAGACAGTTGAAAGCTCAGCAATGGTGATGAACAAAGAATCGTCATGGAAGGAGAAGGGAAAAGATCCTTCAAAGTTCAAAGACAAGGACTCACTTTGGTGCAGCTATTGCAAAAAGTCAAGACACACAAAGGAAACGTGCTGGAAAATACATGGTAAACCCCCCAGCAAGGAGTGGAATCAAAAGGGTGAACCAAGGAGCACATCACATGCCAACAACACTACAAGTAAGCCAGAAGCACGGTCCAATCTTGGAGAATTCAACAAAGAAGATATTGAAAAATTAAAAACAACTCCTGGTATCTCTTGAAAAACCAAATGCTTCTTCTTCACTTGCACTCTCAGGTAAGACTCCAATTTCTTTCAGTTTAAGTGCTTCTAGAAATCATCTAAAGGAATTATGGATAATTGATTCAGGAGCCACAGATCACATGACCCACTCATCTACCCACCTCATAAACTACACTCCTTGCCCAAACAATAAGAAAATCATCACTGCTGATGGTTCTCTTACCACGGTAGCTGGTCAAGGAGACATCATATTATCTCCCTTACTCACCCTGAAAAACGTCCTCCACGTACCACAATTATCCACAAATCTAATATCAATACAAAAACTTACCAATGATCATAATTGTCAAGCCTTATTTAACCCTACTTATTGCTTATTTCAGGACCAGAGATCGGGGAAGAAGATTGGACTTGCTAAGGAGAAAGCTGGATTGTACTACCTGGAAGAACCAAACCAATTTAGTAATAATTACTCCATGTTATCCCTAGTAGATAGGAATTCCACTATTTGGCTTCATCATTATAGACTAGGACATCCGTCTTTTGATATCCTAAGACATATGTATCCACAACTGTTTCAGAAAATAGAAACTAAAAATTTTCATTGTGAAACTTGTGAGTTAGCTAAACATAAAAGAACCTCATTCCCAAACAAAAGTGAGAGATGTAACACTCCTTTCTACCTTATTCATAGTGATATATGGGGACCCTCAAAAATCCCCAATATCTCCGGGGCACGCTGGTTTGTGTCTTTTATTGATGATTGCACTAGAGTCTCTTGGATCTATCTCCTTAAAAATAAATCTGATGTTAGCACCATTCTTCCCGTCTTTCATTCCATGATCCAAAATCAATTTGGGGTAAAAATACGGAGATTCCGCTCTGATAATGCCAAAGATTATTTCAACCAAACCCTTTTCTCATACTTCCAGAATGAAGGGATCATCCATGAGTCCTCATGTGTTCACACCCCACAACAAAATGGGGTTGCAGAGAGGAAAAAAATGGTCACCTTCTAGCCACCACTCGAGCCTTCCTATTTCACTACAATACACCCAAATCCTATTGGGGGGAAGCTCTTTTAACTGCAACCTATCTCATAAACCGATTACCTTCAACTGCTTTAGGCCTCAAATCTCCAATGGAGACCTTGTCCTCTTTTTACCCAGAGTTTCGAACCCATCATAATATTGCACCCAAAGTCTTTGGATGCACTGCCTATGTTCATATCCACAGCCATGAGCGAGGAAAATTAGATCCAAGAGCACTCAAATGCATCTTTGTTGGTTATTCAGCACCCAAAAAGGTTATAAGTGTTATCATCCTCCCACAAGAAAAACCTTTGTTTCTATTGATGTTACCTTTGATGAGAAAAATTCCTATTTCTCAAAAACTCATCTTCAGGGGGAGACTGAACTTGAGGAAGATGAGGAAATTGAACTAGCACCTCTTGACATTCCTCCACCACCTCAAAATAATCCACCTGAAACCCATGACAACGTTATTAGATTTGGAAAGGTTTACTCCAGACGTACAAGCTCAAGCTGTACTCCAAAGCAGATCCAAGAATCTGAACCATCTCCTGGAAATAAGGTAAGCTCACCACCTCCCTTATACCCTATAAACAACTCTATATCTTTCAACAATTTTTCATCGTCACACCAAAATTTTCTTGTTTCATTAGAAGATATCCGTATTCCTAAAGATGTTTTTGAGGCCTTATCTGATAAAAATTGGAGAAAATGCCATGAAAGATGAAATGCAGGCTCTGGAGAAGAACGAAACATGGGAGATCGTCAATCTACCGATAGGGAAAAAATCGGTTGGCTGCAAATGGGTGTTCTCAGTAAAATACAAAGCTGATGGCACACTGGAGAGATATAAGGCAAGACTAGTGGCAAAAGGGTTTACTCAAACGTATGGCATTGACTACCAAGAAACGTTTGCACCTGTGGCCAAGATGAATACTGTCCGAATACTACTCTCACTAGCAGCCAAGTACAATTGGCACCTGGAACAACTGGATGTGAAAAATGCATTCCTACATGGAGACTTAGAAGAAGAGATATTTATGGAAATACCACCAGGCTTTAAAGGGAAATCTGAAGGTAACAAGGTGTGCAAAACTGAAAAAGGCTCTATATGGGCTCAAACAATCACCAAGGGCATGGTTCGGAAAATTCTCCAAATTCATGCTCTTGAATGGATATCAACAGAGTCAAGGAGATCATACACTATTCTTCAAACACTCAGACTCAGGGGGAGTCACAATATTATTAGTGTATGTTGATGATATTATTTTGACTGGAAGTAATGAAGAGGAGAAAGCCAGTTTAAGGAAAAATCTGGCTAAGGAATTTGACATCAAAGAACTTGGTAGACTAAAATATTTTCTCGGAATTGAAGTAGCTCACTCCAGCAAAGGAATCTTCATTTCACAACAGAAATACATCAAAGATCTTCTAAAAGAAACAGGTAAACTTGCCTGTAAACCAGCACCAACACCAGTAGAACCTAATCTTAAACTGGGAGAAGCTAAAGAAGATCCAGATGTAGATAAAGGAGCCTACCAGAGACTTGTAGGGAAATTGATCTACCTCTCTCACACTAGACCGGACATAGCATTTGCTGTAAGCATGGTCAGTCAGTTTATGCAGAATCCAAAGCAGATTCACATGCAAGCAGTAGACAGGATATTGCACTACCTTAAAGGGAGACCAGGAAAAGGAATTCTCTTTAAGAGAGATCGCGGAATGATCCTAGAAGTATACACGGATGCTGACTACGCAGGATCACCTGTTGATAGAAGATCTACTTCTGGGTATTGCACATTTCTTGGAGGAAACCTTATTACATGGAGAAGCAAGAAACAGAATGTGGTGGCAAGATCCAGTGCAGAAGCAGAATATCGAGCTATGGCCTTGGGAATATGTGAGCTTCTATGGATCAAAATAATCCTAGAAGATCTAAAAGTTAAGTGGGATGAGCCCATGAAACTACACTGTGACAACAAATCAGCAATCAGCATAGCCCACAATCCAGTCCAGCATGACAGGACCAAGCACATAGAAGTGGACAGACATTTTATTAAAGAAAAACTAGACAGTGGTCTAGTAAGTGTTGACCATGTATCATCAAAGGATCAACTTGCAGATTTTCTCACTAAAGGATTGGACAGTTCTATCTTCCTCCAAATGATTGACAAGCTGGGAATGACGGATCCATATTTCCCAGCTTGAGGGGGAGTGTTAAATCTCAACCTTACGATCCCGAAGACATCCACGGCTGTGAACAGTAATCCGTGGGAGGACTACAAGGATTGCATTAATTCCTCCCATTGATTTAGGAATAATTATATTCATATTATTATAAGAGTTATTTGTTTCCTTATTGATATACCTTGTATAGATCTATAAATAGGGAGTAGATTGCTTAATAAAATTCAAGCTTTTCCCTCTCGTTCCTCTCAATTTAACAGTATTAAAATGCTTCTTTTTCAGTTATTTGACATCATTTTATTCTTCAAAATTTTATTGAAAAGGTTGTTAACTAAGTCACTTCAGTTTAAATAGCTTTTCAAATTTCAACAAGTATCTCATATGGACATAAAAAAATTACCTTTATGTGTCTTCTTCATACCTAATCCACTTTGAAGTTCCAATTTACTTTACAACTTATCTAAGAAGGTTAACAACTTTTCAACTTTAGTACAGCTATGGTTTAAAATTGCGCAATATGAGGCTCGCCTTGAGGCCCGCCTTTGCGCAATTCCAGTAAAAAACGTCTCGATGCTTACGCCTCGAGTTTTTGTTATGAGGCTTGCGCTTCAACTTGGTTGAGGCCCGCCTCGCCTCACGCTATATATATTAAAACTTACATAAATCTTGAAGTAAATGCCCGACATTGGACTCCATAGGAGAGGAGGAAGAGGAGAGAGTAGTTCATCATAATGATGATTCAAATGAAGAATCCCTTAGTGATGACAGTGCTGATGATTTATGAGTTCTTATGTGATATTTCATTGCTATTTATTTTTAGAAATTGGAATTATATGTTAATGAAAAGAATACTGGGATTTGGGAAAGATAGAATTTTGAGTTGAACTATATTTCATGTCGTCTTATTATTGAGATATTTTGATTTAACTTCATATCTTATGCTTTTTTATGTTTTATATTATTCACTCATTAGTATTTAAAAAATTTATCATTTTATGTTTACGCAATCTTTTGATTTTGAGGCTTACGCCTCAAAACGCCTTGAGGCTTACGCCTCGCCTCACGAATGAAAAACGCCTCAATACCCGAATACGCAATTTTAAACATTGAGTACAGCTAAGGGCATCTCCAACCGAACGGCAAACAAGTGTTTGCGGTTCTTGCTTTGCTCCAACCGATCGCCATTTTTGACGCCATTTGATCGCGGATGAACAGTGCGACGCCAATATTGGCGTTGCACTGTTCATCTGCGCCAATTTTTTCTCTCTACCGAACAGGTAGGGAAGAAAGGCGCGAAAGAAAACGACTGTTTTAGCGTCAAAATGGCGTTGGATTGGAGATGAAAAACGGCATTTTTTGATTTCCCTGCATTTTGGAGTGAAAAATGACATTTTCGGTTGGAGATGCCCTAAATGATGCATATCAAATCTGCTCATCTTTTGTTATCAATTTTATGATTGTCTCATCCAAACGGCTATATTTTTTAAATTTCCTGAGTCATGACCAATCCAGTTATCTTCATGTAGAATGTCCGGATGTTCCTGTAGATCTCCCTGACATCGATTTTGCTCCTCCTTTCTGTTGTTAATTTATGCGATGATTAACTTAACCATTTTCTGTGATTATCATGCACTTTTCAGGTCAAAACTCCATCTAGATGCTATTTTTGCTCACACCCTTAGATCTAGATATTCACTAGCACCGTCTTGATCAACTACCTGTCTTTTCTATGTTACCTGAAGCTTGATTAACGTCCCTTTATTCCCCTCACTCCATAGTGCAAGTATTAACGGCAGTTATGAGACAGAAGGGGACTTCAGCCTGTTGAAATTCCTCGATTTTCTATTTGTTTCTATATTTTTACCTTTTATATATATATATATATATATATATATATATATATATATATATATATATATATATATATATATATATATATATATTTTCAAGACCTTGTTTTTAAGTGAAGCCCTCCTTTTTTTTATATACAAATACTCATTTTCTGTATTAAACTTTAGAAGAAAAAAAAATCTAGAAATTCCGTGTACCAAAGCAACAGGATAAGATGCTATAATTACTAAGAAAAACTCAAGCCAACGTATGAAGTTGGAATTAGCACTCATCCATAACTTAGGTTGTGTAAGCTTGAGCTAGCCTTTGAACTACAAACCTAGTCAACTATGTTTCAAAAACAAGCGTCATCCAGACATTTGGGATCAGCATTATAAATCCACATTCTTCATTCATGAAATATTTATATGCTCAATTTAAATTTTTACTCAGTTAAGATATTTTCTGTGTTGCGTGGTTCTGAGTTAACACTTATAGGTACAGGAAAATGTCCTTGTAGATTATTTATGTAAAAATTAATTCTCAATTCTACACAGCAGGCGATAGAAAATTTAAGCGGATAGTCCTTTTAAGTTGATAATATTGATTATCAGTCTTTTAGTATGTGGTTTTACCTATAAAATTAACCAAAGTTCTGTTTTTTTTTCAAACTAATCCATGCAAATTATTTCCCTGATCCTTTTTGCCTGATAAATATTACTAACTGATTTGGGAATTATTATTCAAACTAACGCTGCATCAGTTTTTGTTAGTTGTCATTCAATTGTTCATTAGAGGGCCTTTCGGTTCTTATCTTCACTATACAAGCATGGTTGATTGTATCCTTTCTTAGTCGAGATTGAGGCTTCAGAATTACTGAACTGCTGCTACCCAGTGCTTATTATCCTAATGTTGCATTTCTTGCAGTATTAACGTTTTTGGCTCGTTAGTCTTCCAATTTTCATTACATTGCTAATGTCATTATGCAGAATTTCGAAATAACATTATTTAGATGTGTCCAAAGATTTTGAAGGAGGTTCTTGCATCTTTCTAACTTACTTTTATGGGTAAATAATTTTTGGGTCTCCGAGCTTTGACAATGTCTGATGAACCAGTAGATGATTTATTGCATAGGAGACTAGGACATGCCAATTCAGCTACAGTTAATAAATTGTGATTGAAGTCTCTTCTCCGGTTTCCAAAAATTTTTTTTTTCCCAAAGATTTCTAAGAATATGCCTTTTAGACATTGAAGTATGTTTTTTTTGGAACTGCCATTCAAAAGGTAGGCGACTCCTTTTTATAGTTGTATGTGAAAGCATATACTGTTCAAAAGAAATTATTTTTTTTGACACCCTTCACTTTTGTCCTTGCTTTTAGAAGTTATTAGCTTGGAATCTTAAGGTTAATTTTGCACTTCAAATTGCCCATTTCATGATTGAATAGTTAGAAATTATATCGATTGCTAAAATGCCCTCATATATGATGCCATCGGTAGCATAGATTGTGGTGGAATTCCGCCTGCACTTGCAACTCATTACCTATGTCGAGCACACTGATGCTTATAGTCGTTTCTTGCTGGGAAATGAATTGGCAGAAGTTCCATTTAGAGGTTAAGTGATGCAATTTGTAGTTATTTGCTTCTCATTGCTTCGAAGAAGATTTTAAATGTTAATATCTATAAGCTTTTTCACGACCAAATTCTTTTACTTGGAACATCTTTTCAGAATTTTACAGCCACATATACTATATCCTATTATTCTTTGATTCTTTTTTTTTTTAATGATGATAAATTAGTGTCTCAAAGGTATATTTGCTTGCAAGTTTTTGAGGAGCACTACCATGATTTTGACATGATCTATGTTTAATGTACAAGTTTTATAATCAGTTATTTGATAGGTTTCTAGGTTTCTGATTTTTTTTTTGTTTATCAGTGCTTTTATGCTAATTTTTGGTTGTACTGGTATTGTTATTATGGATGATGAGTATGTTTCATGTTACTACCATCATAAGGGAGTTATTGAATAAATGAAATTAGGAGGCTAATGCTGTTGAAGTGAATAAGGAGGTGAACCACTGCTCTTTTATTAGGCTAGTAGGACATTTTTTGTATGTCAAAATATCTAGTATTTGACTAATATTCACGTTATTGATCAAAACTGTTAATTTTAATTGACATTAGTCTATAGACGTCATTTTGAAAACTGTTGGCCAAGTTGGAGCACCTAAGGACCTAAGTAAGAAATCAAAAGCACCAAGGACACAAAATATAGAGAAATTATTCTGTGCGGACACCGGACAGAGAGAACCGTCCGGTTTTCTTTCTGTTTACTGTAAAAATGCAGTGAGAAAATATTGGACGGTTCTCCTGTCCGGTGTCCAGACAGAATAATTCATCCAAAATATAGGGCTTTTTAAATTGCGGAGCAAAGTGAAATGGGCCTTAAAACTTCGAGAACCTGATCTGATTCTCCCACTCTTTATTGTTGCATCGGCTATCTACTTTTTATCTTTTATTTTAACGCGTTGAACCTTTTCTGCCGTTCTCATTTCAGCTAATCGAGCTGCTGAAATCAGCGAAATGTGGCGTGCAAGGGAGAAGGAGCGTGAGTTGGATGCCAAGCAACGGCATGGATCAAAAGACAACCGCACAGGCATGCATGTGAGAAATGGCTGTTTACATGAAAATTCGAAGCCCTTGCTTGAAGAAAATTCTGCTTTGGTGACTTCATTAGATAAATACCGCAAGATAAATTCACCAGCCGAAGGTTCTCAAACTAGACATGAAAATGATCAGAGAGATCACTCACGCCATTGTTCATCCAGTAAACCTTATTCTGAAGAATCTCATTCCAGAGGCTTTGTTGGTCTTCATGATGATGACATTGAGGAATTCCTGCATTCAAGGTTTTTGTCATGCCATTAACATATTTTCATATTTGCTTTCTTTGTTGCTGATGAATAATTTACCAGGGTGAAAAGAGGAAGAGGATCTGTTGGCTGTAGAATGGACGAGCCTGGTCCATATCTTCCATCAACATCTGCTGATCTTGATGAACCTTCTGCTAGCCCTGCCAAAAGGGCTGGGGAGGAACGGAAGCGCCGTATTCTTGTTGGTCCAGAAAAGCCTCATTTCCTTAAATCCAACCCTGCACATATAGGGGTTGGTTATTCGATGCGTCAGGCAACTGATGAGTGTAAATCAGAGAAGGATCCTTATGAAGAAAAGAGGAAATCGAAGAGGGAAAAGTCTGAAAGCAAGAGAAGGAAAGAGAAGTCAAAAAATCAAAAGAAGCACAGGAGGAGAGACTCAGGCAAGCTAAAGGCAAAGTATGTGTAAACTTGAGTTACAAAGTAGAGATTATTACGTGCAGAGTTCGGTATCCGATTCTTACAAGTGTGCGAAACAAAAACACAGTAAAAATGTAATGATGAATATTAATTGCACTTTTACTACGTTTTTACTGTGTACACTAAAAAAACAGGATGTTTCTCCCGTCCGGACTCCGCACAAAATAATCTCTCATTACAAAGATGTTACCTACTCCAATAAGTGGCTTGAGAAGCCTCTTAACGTTAAAGAAAATCTTTTGTTGTATCATATTTAGCTCAATTGTATTCTATTATAGGAACTTTCTTTGCAATGCCAATGAGGTCAATCTCCTTTGCATATTTTTTGAACAATCTGCTTAGCCAAATTCCCTAAATTGTATGAGAATGCTACTACATATTCAACTTAGGTATTGAAAATAGGTTAATTCGTGGATGGCCATTAATTTCTTATCACTAATGCAACAATTATAAGCAATATTGCTATTTTGGTACTCTTTCTTTCTCTAGTTGTCATGAGGCTTGCCCAAAAGTAGAAAAATATTTCAAAAACCATGGTATATCAACTTGTGGGGGTATTTTATTATTTCAAATATTTTAAGGGGTTGTTTGGTTATAAGTATTTTGTAAATATAAAAAATAGATGTAATGTATTTAAAACACTCAAAACTATTTGATTATCTATATAAATATAGAGGAATTATTATTTTTTTAATTGGTTGGATGTGAAATATGGAAGTTTGGTACATTATTTGTGATAAAGAATAGCATAATTTTTTATTTTAAAAAATTCAATCATTTTTTGTTTTATTTATATTTAGCTGATTATAAAAGAAAAATTAAATTTTTAATAAAATATCATAACAAACTAAAATATTTTATCAAAAATAGTTAATAAAATTTTTTGAATGCTAAAATTCTATTGATAATTGATATAAAGAAATCACTCGAATATTTGTGATGGTTAGGGATGTCAATTTTTGACACGACCCGAACCCGACCCGGAAAAATCCTGGTTCGGGTCAACCCGAACCTGAAACGGGTCGGGTTCAGGTTGAACAAATCAACCCGTTTTAAAAATCGGGTCGGGTTCGGGTTGACCCAGTAACCCGAAATTGACCCGAAAGTGACACGAAAACTCATATTTGACCCGAAAACCCGATTTTGACTCGAAAATCAAATATTGACCCGATTTTGACCCGAAAATTAGCAATTTTAGGTCAACTTCGGGTCATTCGTGTCGGGTCGGGTTGACCCGGACTCAAATCGGGTAGGGTTCGGGTCCGAAAATCTGACCCGTTTTTAAAACTGGGTCGGGTTCGGGTTGACCCGAATAGTGCCGGGTCAGTTTCGGGTTAGACCCGAACCCGACCCGCCGACCCGAATTGACACCCCTAGTGATGGTTGTAGTCGCTCCCATAATATTATGTCTTCATCACCTTAAAATCACTAGAAGCCTTAACTAAAAGGACTGTTTGGGATGTCTATAATTTTTTTTAAAAGTGTTTATAAAATTATTATTGAGAAAGTAAAATTTTAAAAATTATTTTGAAAAATATCTTCCAAACACAAGAATTTTTTTAAAAAATAAAAAAAGGTCAAATAAAAACTATGCTTATTTTTAAAAAATAAAATAGTACGAAAGTTATCCTAAATGAAACCTAAGGTTTCGTTTGGGATAGCTTTCTTAATGCTTTTAGAAACAGTTTTTTAGCAAAAAAAATTTAGTTAATTTTTTTTTATAGAAAGGGCAGTATGGTTAGTATAAGTTTACTTGTCCAAATTATAAAGAATGCAAAGTTAAATGTCTGAAAATATAAAATATAACAGTATAACATTAAAGATTGTAACATTATAATAATATGTTTTCTGTGCATTTAAACCTAACTCGAATACAAATTTTTAGAGCTATGCATAAATTATATGATAGTAAATTATCTATTCGATCAGTTTTTTTAAGCAATCCAACGAACTAATTGAAATATTTTCAAGACACGCTAAATTTTACGTATTCTTACTGCAATACATAACTTAGGCTTCGTTTGGGACAGCTTTCTTTCAGCTTCTTAAAATACTTTTCTAGTATAAAAAATTTAATTTTTTACTAAAAAATTGCTTCAAAAAGTAGTAAAAAAGCCATCCCAAACGAAGCCTTAGAACGATTGGTGAAACTATGTAATAATTTATAATTAATGACTTTAATTTTATCAAACACAAAAGATTATTTTCTTATAAATAAGCTATTTTTGGAATGCACTTCTAGTGAGATGGAACTTGACAAAATAAATTTTGAAAATGAGAGGCTTGTTTTGTACTTTAAAGTTTGGTTTGGGATGGCTTTGCTATTGCTTTGTAAAGTAAATTTTAGTACAAAAATCTCTTGAAATCTTAGAAAACAGTAATCTAAAACTTTTCCAAAGAAAGCCTAAAACTCAATGATGACATGAGAATCTCAAAGTTGGCAATTACTATTAACATATGAGAAAGTTCATATGAATATAGGAAGGGATTAACATAATGAAATTAGAAATGCAAATATGAACATGCTTGCACATGAATTTAAATTATTTCTAGTGAAATTTAATGAATTAATTAGTGAAATGCATACTAGATTTATCAAAATTGTAAACTCATTAAAGTTATTAGACATAAAAATATATAAGAATGTTGATTTGATCCAAAATATTCATCGTTATTGTTTTTCTCTGGATTGGCGTCCAGAAGTACTAAGAATGATGAAATCTAATGATCTTAATTTCTACTTATTATTCACTCGATTGATTGCTTGGTTCTCTTTCAAGATATGAACATGCACCGACGATGAAAGAGCAGGAGACTCTAAGAAGAAAGTAAAGGAGAAGCAAAAAAAAAAAAAAAAGGAAGAAGATAAGGAAAGAAGGAAGAAAGCACTATGGGTTAAAATCTGATTGTGAATGCAGTAGTTCATGCTCAACAAATTTATAAGAACAGGCACATCTATGCCTTCTGTATAGAGAGGAGGACAACAAAGCTCAAGAATGGGGAAATTAAATGTCATATTAACAATTAAATGATGCATTTTGTGATTTTCTTTAAGAATATAAAAATTGAGAAAAAAAACATTAAAATTAGATATGCAGTACAATGGTTTGAAAAATGATTTTGATGATTTGAATAATGAAATAATATTTCAAAATTAGGAAGAATGAATACTTCATTAAGACCTAAATTAAATTTTCTTTCAAAATCTTGTTCTAGCATACAAAAAAAAAATCTTCTCTCTCTATCCCTCACTACTAAAAAAATATGATTTTTCGTAGCACTTGTTAGGGGCGGTTTGAAAACCCCTGCCAAAATCAGCTTTTAGCACCGATTTTCACAGCTGCTATTTGCAACACTACAGGAAATTCAGCTGTTACCGGCGGCCTTGACCGTCGGTTACATGGCCGCCGTTAACAATGGAGGTTTAGCCGACGGTTTGGCCGCCGGTTATTAGTGAATTTCCTGTAGTGCAAGGTCTTATTCTTCGACCTTCGCTTCTCCTTCTCAAATCCCTTCTCTTTGGAATCTCGTGCGCGACTCTCCCTCTTCCCGTCTCTCTCAATCGTTCATGCGTAGATCGTGGCCTTCGATTGGTAGTAGATTTTTATTCACATGTCCAATTTAGGAGTGAAGAATTTAGTTGAGCAAACTATTTTTACTGCATGTTATGTAAATAGTAGATTTAGTTTTATGTGTCTTTTAATATATTTTTTGTTAGGTATTAGTCCTAGATTTAGGTTTGCTTTTGTGTAGCTATTTGTATAGCTGTAGGTGTTGCTTTTGTGCCTATTAATAGGCTTTAGCTTGTATTAGGAAAGAAGCCAAGAGAATTAATGAAAATCTGAGAAAGTTGGCTCACGGTTCTCCCCCCTCTCCTCTCCCTCCTCTCTCCCTCCTCTCTGATCTTGCAAGAAGATCAAACAAGATCTTCCTCCTTGTTTCAGTTTCTTACATTTTTCTTACTGCTTTCTATAGAAGCTTTTAAGTACAAAATTTTCATGAAAGAAATAAAAAAATAGTGGTAAAAAACCATCTCAAACGAAGCTTTGGACTTCAACTTCTTGAATAAGAAAACTTATGAATTATTTTCAGAAGAGATCAAAATCTAAGACTGAGATTATGTACGTATATTTGGATTTAGATATAAAAATATTGTTAATCATGAAAAAGATTCATCAAGAAAATTTAATAGTAAATCTGGTGATGAAATATATATTTTAGTATATTCAAATATAGCAAGATCTTATAGAATATATAATATAATGAAATTATCAATAAAAAATTAGCTTTTGTTATCTTCTATAAAAACTTAGGCTTCATTTGGTACGATAACTATCTTATTGCTTATTAAAACAGTATTTTTGTAATAAAACTCTTTTAAAAAACAATAAAAAAATTGTCCCAAACAAAATCTTAGTTGATTCTATTGAACATGACATAGAAGAACAAGACATAATGAACTAAGAATATAACTTAATTTGGAGGAAAAGCGAGTTGAAACCTTGGGGATTTTTCATCATGTATGGCTGATTGTGCCCTCTTAATCCATGTTTTGAACCTTTGATCTTGATCTTATGATGGGGCAATCATCTTTACCTTAATGTTCTGCATGGCTGAATCTCATTTTTAGCTAGCTAGCATATATATCATGAAGCAACTCAAAAATATACGAGTTGTGCATATTCTCTATGAAGGAAGCAGTAGTACTTGGTCAGACAAGTTGATAAAATGTTTGTATAGAGATTGTTAAAGTTCTTGAACCTAATAGTCATTAATTTGGACCCAATCATGGAGGGTGACAAGGTTTTCCAATAGATTGTACCAAATCATTACGTTTAAATAGAGATAATTGTCTATCTCAAACATAATCATATAACCAACGCTGAAGAATGGACACAAGCTTTTTCACATGAAAAGTGGGAAAAGAGATAAATTAGGGGGCCTTATTTAGTTTAACAATTTCCAATATTTCAAGCTATGAGCCTTAAGAAGCCAATGAAGGCTTTGGTAAAGCATCCTTAAAAGAGCTTTCAACATTATTATAGGGATATCGAAGGTTTTAACACTAAGTTATAGGCTTCATTTGAGATGACTTTCTTATTGTCTCTTAAAGAAATAAGAAACATTTTGTTCTCTTTGAAAGTTTCTTTTTTTTTTTTTTTAGTTAAAACCCTCAAAGGGGCCTACGTGTTAATATAAAAAAAAGCGGTTACATGGTCCTTAAAAGGAACCACTAGCTCCCTACTGCTCGAACGAGCTACAAACAAAAAGTAAAGAAAAAAACCTACGAGCCTCTGGTTCCTCACCCTACTAATACAATATATGAGAAATAAACTACTGGGGCAGTAAACAAACGCCACCCAAAAAAGGAAGCTCATCAAATAGACGATCACGATCATCTTCCTGCAAAAATGGCGAAGCAAAAAGAAAAACCAAAAAAAGAGCACAATACGAAGTACCTGGATTCCACAGAAGATCTTGTACTTGAAAGTAGAAGGAACCTTGCACGACACACTCTCAAACATCTGAGGCATCTTCGTCTCTCCTTTAACTTTATCCCTGTCAGCAGTAGCCCAAAAACAATTTTCCCCAACCTGTAACACAAAATAACTCCAAAAACAACACATATGATTAACCAATTTCAAGTAAAATAGATAAATCTTGCCAACATCAAAAATTCTCCCCTCCACCAAAAAGAGAACATGAAAAACTGGCAACAGAAGCCATCACCCAAACCATTTAAAAACACAAGCCCCAGAAACCCGCAGGCCGAGCAACCGAGCAACCAAGCCAAGGAAAACCCAGAAATCACAGAACAGCCCCCGCAGCACCCAGAAACCCCAACCCAGCCCAGCCTAACCACCAAACAGATCAAACCCCAAAAAACAACATCAAGGTTTGGGATCTGATTATTGATCATTGCTTATGGGTGGCCGATCAGTTTTGCCTCTTGGGGATTCTGTTTCTTTCTAGGAGGTATGTACTTAATTTTGGAATCCTATCTTGGCTATGTTCTATTGCTTTTAACTTTCCTAGGTAAAGTTTCTGATGTCGTGAAGCTTTCTATTTATGTTCTTTGGATCCAATGTTTCTTTTTTGTTGGGGTGTTGACCTCTTGTTCTCTTCTTTTTTCTGATTTTTATTTTTAATTTATTTTTTATATGTTTGGCTTGTAGTATAATAAGGTCCAAAAGCTCCTTAGTTTTTTTCTTGTAGCTCTTTCAAACAGTAGTGAGCTACTGAATCTTTTAAGGACTTATATTATTTTTACTTAATTAACCCGTAGGAGGTTTTATGGTTTTTATTTTTATTTTAAAAAAAAAACGTCCCAGATGAAGACTTAATTTATGTTGTGAATGACCATCCTAGCAGCTAGGTCAAGGATTACATTTGCAAGACTATAACTATCTCCATCAAGACCGATAAAATTTTTCTCTTCCACACCTATGCTATCTCTAAGTATGCTGGCCAATCATTTAACACCATAATTATTAACAATAACTACTATTTTTTTTATTAACAAAAATAGAGATTATGTTAAAAACAAACAAAGAGGTTACAAGATGCTGAAATCAAAGTAAAAGAAAAAAAAAAGAAAAAAAAAATACAATAAATCAGACGAACTAGGCTCAGTAATTGGTCGAGGCTTCCAGCTCCCCGAAACCACGCACCGACCCTCTAATTTGGTGATAAACGTCGCTACCAGCCAACCAGCCAAGGAATAAACACCAAAGGTTGTCAGGAGCCATAACATCAAGGAGCGAGCCCTGACCACATCATCGCCTGTCACAACCAACACCAACCAAAAATTGGACGAATCAGCTTGAAATAAACCAGTCACAGTGTACAAAAGGAGCCAAATAAACTAACGACCCCGACGTCCTCTCCCACGAGGTATACCATGAGAACCATAAAAAACCGGACAGTCACGAACCATTTTGAAATCATGTCCAGGATCTGAACCACATGATCCGAAGAGAAATCGGATTCAGCTTCCGACGAACAATGAAGCCAATCAAGGTGAAAACGCAAATCCATCCCAGAATTATCACCCACATGATAAACCATAGCATTTGTTTATATTAATTTCACAGGCACATCCACAAAAGAGTTAGGAATAACCAATTCAGCACCTGAATTAACCGGGACTTCAACTAATTGATCGGAAATAGTGACACCATTTGAAGTAGAAACATCCCCAGTCAAAATAACTAGAGATAGGGCTGCAAGCGAACCAAACGTTCGACGAGCTACTCGATGTTCGGTTCGATTAAAGCTCGTTTGAGATCGTTTAATTAACTAAACAAACAAACTTGAACAATATTTTAAATACTCGATTCTTAAATAAACAAACTTGAACACTAATGCGTTCGGCTCATTTATGTTCGCGAACAACATCATTTGAAGTTCGTGAACAAGATTGACATTAAACTCGATAAGAAGCTCGATAAAAGCTCGATTTTGAACTCATGAATAAGCTCGATAAAAACAATTAATATTTAAATATAGAATTAATAAATATAAATAATCATTACCTTTGTTATATAGACAATTATTTTTATTATAAATGTGTTTGTTCATAGATATGTTCATGAACGTGTTTGTTTGATAGTTAAAAAAAATCGTTAAATATGTTCGCGAACAAGCTCGATAAACACTAAACGAACGAACATGAACTGAACATGAACCGAACATGAACACTCCTTAATTTAAATGAACCAAACATGAACACAAATGCTAAAGCTCGAACAAACATGAACCAAACTTGAACAAGCTGATATTAAATGAACACAAACATGAACACTCACATACTCGGCTCGGCTCGGTTCGTTTGCAGCCCTAACTAGAGAACAAGGCACCATAGGAGACAAACCAGCAGGCTTCTCGATAAGCAAAGAATTCCGAATAGGTTCCACATGCTCAACAACCAAACCGCAAGTGGCACGCACAGGCAAGACAAAACAGGCCCCAAATTGACACCACATTTCTTAACACCCACATCACTAACACAAACCCGTGGGTTCTAAGCAGCAAAATCTCCAGTATTAGAATGAGTTTCCACATCATGAGGCAAAATAGCAGGGTTAGAAACAACAGAAACAATTTGAACAGGAGTCGACACAGCCAACTCCACAGAAGAAATAACAGCTTGATCCAACCCAGTATTCTCATGTTCCGAATCTCTAGCATTCGGAATAGAGCTACTATCAATTACAACAGAGAGAGGGGGAACAAATCCAATGACCTCAGAAATGACAACAGAAGGAACATTAACCCCAACCTTATCAACATCCTTCCCCGAGACCAAATCAATAATTTTAGGATCCGGAAGAGCAACAACAATAGAAGAGGGTTCAGGTAAAGACTTAACCACCAAATTCGACGGAATTTCCATAGGGACACAAGCACCCAGAGAATTAGAAGGAGGAGACGAAGAATCAAGGTTAGGGTGCAAAATCCTACAGCCGGCCTTCGAATGCCCCAAAGCAGAACAATGAGCACAGTACTCAGGAAATCTTAAATAATCACATTTTGAACATATCCAAGGCAATCCGAGCCAATCCAAATTTTGTCCGGGTAATGTTTGGACACATCCAGTTCAACCAAAACACGCGCAACAGACGGTCTCGAGCCAGTGGATGTAGCATTATCAGTTTTCAACGGTTTGCCAAAAATTGAACCTAATCCATGAAGAATCCGAGTAGCAAACAAGTGAGGCCAAAGGTTAGGAAAAGAAATCCATATGGGAATCACAGGGGATTCAATGTAAATATCCAAGGAGGGAGACCATTTAATCAATTTCATGAAACAATTACTCACAAAATACAACATATGAGCAAAGATCCTACAGTAATCCAGGTCATTAAAAAGCTTAATCAACACATTACGTTGATTCAATACGGTGACAGAAACCTCACCATTAAGTTTAAGCTTAAAAAAGAAACTCCTGATGGCCTCAAGGGAAGGTCTACGGCCAGGAAACTTTCCAACTAGAGCAAATTCGAACGGAGCAGCCAACGATAGGATTTCAACCTCCGAAATCCACAGCGCAGGCAAGCCGTGATGAGAAGAGATCTTAAGTTCGGGAAAAACAGTAGAAGAAGGTGACGAACCAGCAAGTGCCTCCTTAAACGAAAGGGAAGAAGAACCAACCAAAAAATCAGGATCCCTAAGAGGCGCCATAAAGCAGAACAAACAAGAAACCAAAAACGAAAAGCAAAAAAGATAATACTTCCCTGAGTCCAGCGCGGAAGCAACGAAGCGGAGAGGGAGAATGGTGGCTAGGGCAAAGCTCTAACTACTATAAGTCAATCATTTTGCATAGTATTAATGCCTTCAAAATTATAGAAAAAAAGTGAGAACATGTAATTTATTCATACTAGATAAAGTTGCTGAACTAAGAAAATTCCCATAATTGTTTTCCCTTTTTAATTTCTCACATAAAAATAATGCATTCCAATCTCTTTTCAACAATCGTGCATAGGATAAAACATAAATGAAATAGATATCAAACCTCATTTTACTAGCTAGATTTCTTGCACTTAATGTTGGTCATAATTTATGTAAGCATATATTAAATTTAAACATTTAATCACTATAAAAAAGAGGTATTTCCACAGTGCTTAATAGTAGCAGTTTTTCTCTTAGGGTTTGTTTGGGACAGCTTTCTTTCTGCTTTATAAAATGGCTTTCTTGTACAAAATTTTTTAATTCAAGAAATTTTTATACTAGAAAGTTGTTTTAAAAAGCAGCAAAAAAGTTGTCCCAAACGAAGCCTTAGTGGATCAAGCAGCCACGTATATCTCACCTCAGCTTTCGCAACCCTTGTAAATTTCACTCCCTTTTCTCTCTTGCTCTCTCAATATGTTTTTGTGGGTAATTTACTGTACCTGGATCAAATTCAGTAGCTCTTCCATTGCTTGGCCTGCCTTTGATAACGTTTGAATTTACAGTTTACTACTGTTGCTTAGCATGTTCAGTTTTTGCGTATTTAATGGAATGTTAAATGCTTTTATTTATCTCCAATTTTGAAGCACAAACATGCAAAAATATAAGGAGAAAAAGCAGAGGGAGAGAGATCTTGAGAAAGATAAATTTAGCAGTCTATGATATATATATTTATCATCTTTAATCATGCACAATTACACAGGCTTCACTTAAATAATTGAAAAGTGCTAGCAGTACAAGATTCAAGAGTCCTTAATTTACAAATAAAAAAACAAAGGAAGGAGGCGACTTTTGAAGGTGAAGGTGGACTCCAATTTTGTTCATCATGGGGCATTCAAATGCCAATCTATGAAAATCTACTGTAAATCTGCATCTGATTCAAAATTTGTTCAAAGTTGTCATTGTTTCTCTCTATAGGATGAGTATGAATCCCTTCATATGTTGTAACCACAACCTCTTCATCTTTGGATAGCCTCTGAACCTGTTTCTTAACACTGCAACCTTGATGTGTGCAACGGTAATAGCTTCTGTTACAAGATAATTAAACAAGTTAATTATATCAAAGCATAAAGAACACTTGTCTTTTCATAGACATAAATTATTTTACTATTAGAGCTTAATTGTGGTTATATATTTAATGATAATCAAAGTTGCTTTAAATAATGATCATATGCTGAAAGAATAATGATCGATATGCAGTTCTTTTTTCTTTGTTCAAAGTCTAAGTGACTTTATTCACATTTATTTCAAGATTGTCCTTGTTGAAGTAGACATTTAATCATGGAATATATACAGATAACAGCTGTTAAGATTTCGTTTGGGATAACTTTAGATCACTATTTTTTTTTCTTTTTTCAAGAGATTTTTATATTGAAAAATAGCTTTACGAATCAATAAGAAAGCCGTCCCAAACAAAGCCCAAGTCTGTCATAGGTGAAATTATTCTATGCGGTCACAGATCCTGTCCGGAGGCGAATGAGGATGTGCTACATTATTTTTTTGATGTAAATAGAGCGTGATGTGACACTTTGTAATTCGCCTAGGAACAATCCGATGACCACATAGAATAATCTCTCCCCTTATAAGCATGCATGAAAATATATTCATTTGACAGCACAAATATTGCATGTTACTATCTTGTATATAAATATATATTGAGCATAAAAACCTAACTGATAAGATGCATACCAAATTCAAGAATATATAATTGAGCTTTTAGGATGTTCTTAGCTTTTCCTTGCTTTCCAGGCTAGCTCTATTCGGCATGAACAAGCAACCAAATATTACATTGTAAATAGCTTGTGTGTCAAAGTTTGAAACTTTGACTAGCAATAGGATCTGCGATTCTAGAAAGTCTAAATTTGAAATACCGGTTAACTTTCTTGGTCACATGTCTTGTTACAAACCATATGTCAAGTTATAAGAAGATGTCCCTTTATCTTTAATGAAAAACTGGAAGAAACGACTTATCTTTTACCAGTCAAAGATTCTCATACTATGAATGAAATACATGCACCTCATGATTTCAAGAACATATATACATTTACTGTGATATTCTAATTTAATTTTTAGAGTACTTCACCAAATTAATTCTAATTTAATCCTCAAAAGATCAGTTTGATCAATTTTATATAGTCAAGAGATTAAGATTTAGTTTGGGACAACTTTCTTATCGTTTTGTTTTTGTAGATTGTAATCATAGTTTTTGTTTGATCACTATTTTTTCATTGCTTTCAAAAAATTTTTGTACTCGAAAATTATTTCTATGACAACTTTCAGAAAAATTGCTTTCTCTACAGTAGTTTTACAATCACTTAAAAGAAGCTACAGCCATATTAAAAGGACCCTAAGTTTAAGTAACATAATATTCTAAAATTAAATTGATATATAATGAGTTTCTTTGAAGAAGAAAAGTCATTAAAGCAACTTCTTCTGATCAAACTAACTAGTCATAGTAGTTTGAATATAAACTTTTAATGTTTTCAATGTGGATTACCTACTGTAATAGAGCCAAGTTCATTAAATGTGCATTATATGCATGGGGTAAAATAATTACAAAATCACCTGCAACTAGTAGCTATCCACAAATACAAAAAAGAATTTGTCTTCTACTGTGTCTTATAGTTAAACTCTAATCTTATATGAGGAGATAATAAGAATCACAAAAAAAAAAAAAAAAAAATGATGCAAAATGAAGCCAAGTGTGAATATATATATTCATATATGTTATTGAACAGCAAATTGCAGAGGGTCACAAAATTTGAAAGATGAAGCTTCAGCTGTGTCAATTATGGAAACTCAAAATAACTTCATGAAAAAATTTCTTTCAAATTCAGTATGTGTATGGAAATAAATAGATAGATATGGAAATGCATAACCTGCCATGAATACCTACTTGATTTAAATTGATTCAGTACTCGCTGAATCATTTTTTTTCTTTTTTTCATTGCTTCAGTAGGTTAATTAAGCTAATTAGTAGCTAAAGCTGAACAATTATGGTGGTCACCGGAGCACATTTTTGCTCCGAGAAGATCAGGAAAGCTGAAAACCATATAAACAGTTCAGAATAACGCATATGTGGGACTGAATATCCCAGCTCTTGAATTAATTAGTTCAAACCTTATACAAGGATGATGCTCAATCAGAGAGAGAGAGAGAGAGAGAGAGAGGTGAATATACCTTGGAAAATGGTTGTTCTTGACAGCTTTCTGGCCATACTTCCTCCAACGATAACCATCGTCGAGGATGTCAACCTGACTCCTGGTCTGGAAAGCAAAGCGTGGCCTTCTCACCTTCTTCTCTCCCTTCTTCTTCCCACCACTAACTTCATTCCTCCCTTTATCATCTTCATCATCACCTTCCACATCAAATATGGCCTTCTTCTTATGACCATTTCTATGATGGTCAATTATATCACCACCAGTATCCATCTTAAGACTTTTGTGCTCGGAAGTAATTGCACTATACTCACCACTATTCAGAGCCACAACCATGCTCTTTGCCTCCAATACTTCATGAGAAAGCTCAGAAGTCGAGCTAATATGGCTCTGATCACTATGAAGGTAATTCCTAGTAGCGCAAAACAGACCCTCGTGAAGGTTATTCATCTGGATCGCTTCAGCTTGGAGAGGTTGTAGATAACCAGGAGAATAGTTGTGCTGAGCGCAACAAGTAGAGGAGGAAGAAGATATTATACTATATGTTTCCATCTAGAGAAAGCAGAGAGAGAGAGAGAGAGAGAGAGAGAGAGAGTAAGCAGAGGTGGAAGGCCGGCGGCAGCTGAGAGGGATGGGCCATGAGATACAGTGCAGGAGCTGAAGAATAAGAAGAGGCGTAAACGGCACGTAAAATGTAATGCGCATGGTATGATGACTGCGCCTGCCAGGACAGCAAACAGCGTTTTCTTGTCCTGAAGATGAACAACACAAATTGGGCTATCTTATTTTGGAAAACACGTTGCACCGTCATGTTTTGACTTCTTTTTTCCACAGGATATTGAGATCTAAAACTGTACACATTTGATTTGGAGTTTTGATCATCAACTAAGAGGTGGTCAATCTATAATATTTATAGGGCTATTAAAATCGGATCATGGGTCGAGTTCGGGTCGAACTCGGAACTGACCCCTCTAGTTGGCCTGACCCGTTTTTACAAACGTGTCAGATATTTCAACCAGGACCCAACCTGCGTGGGTTACCAGGTTGACTCAATCATACCTGCAAACACGACAGCGACAACGGCTCCATCGACAGCGGTGGTGCGGAGCGATGACAGATGCGACATAACACATGCAACAACAACGTGACCGATAACTCATGCGAAGATATGCGACTCAGCGCGGGCAGACGGTGAGCAGTGTGGGTACTCGACGCGGGCAACATATGCGGGAAGATGCGATCATCGAGTTTAGATGTGTCATTCCGGGTCATTTCTGTGTTTCCGGGTCAATCCAAACCCAACCCGATTTTTGAAACGGATCAGTTTGTTGAACTCAAACTCAACCAGTTTCACAAATAAGTTGACCCCAATCCAAGATTTTTGGGTCGGCTTCGAGTCGGATTTTTGGATCGTGTCAAATATTGACACCCCTAAATTTTCATATGTGATGCACATATGAGTTTACTTAATTGGCCTAATTATATATAAAAAAAAACTATAACTATTGGGGGGAGGTATTAAAATTCTATTTATAAATAAGATTAGAGTTTGAAGAGAAATATAAAATGAAAATTTTAGAGAGAGATACTTCGAGAAGATCATTATATTTGATTTTTTTTTTTTAGAATGTGTTATTTACATCGATCCTAAATTAATAAATTTAGGATGAGATTCAATGTTATATGAAAGATAAAATCAAATAATTATACAAAAAAACATTATATATAAAGGCTTGATAAAACTTTGCTATAAGATACATAAATGTGATTGGCTGATAACTTTCTAATTATTTGGTGGCTTTCGAAGCCTTATCAATTGAGGCCGAGTTTATTGGACAAATTCTTTTGATGAGTTCTCTTGGACAAGAAAGCTTATTGTTTTTGACAACTTTTAACAAATTTCTTTGATGGGATTTTCTATTGGTGACTTGACAAGATGTGCCATTGGATGACTTGAAGCTTTGAGTGACTTTAATGTTACTTTTAGCAATTTAAGCTTTGGTGAATATCGAGTTGGATTAAGGTTCGTGACTTGGTAAATTCAATTAATATCATATGGAAACCTAATTGGATTGAGCTAGACAACTATGTGTGCACATTAGTTCATAGATACTCCCATCTTTTTTAAGATACAAAAAAGAACAATATAATAAATCTCTTAGAAATCAACTTGGATTTAGATAGTTGACAAATTGGCTATGATTGGTCATACGGATTCAATTAATTATATCATTCATATTAGCATTAAAGAAAAAATATAAATATTTGTACTATGGCTAGTCTTCTCGCTCTTTCAACACTTATGTTATAGCTGCCTATTTTCTATGAAGAAAAATAATTTAGATGACCTCTTTTAGGTAAAAATTACTTCCACACACTCGTGAACATATTATAAAGTCAAGTCTTGCAAAAAACATGAATATATACATGAAGTGATGTTGTAACTAAAGCAAACTTTAACAAACTAAACTAGGAGTTGATTGAATTAATTCAAGGAGCTACTTATTATGTCTCTTGGTTGATCCTAGAGTTTCTTCTTGTCTTCACAAACCAATAGAGATTGATCCTATAAATATTGCTAAAAAAGCTATCATCTTTGATTCAGTAGAGAAGGTCAAGATTAACGTAGCACATAAAGGTGGCCCTGTCATTAGAGCAAGAGAATGAGCACATGAAGCTCATGTTATGAAGCACCCACGAAGATTTACATCATTTATGTATTATGTTTCATACATTTTCATGTTTAAAAGAAATTGAGTGAGCTGAAAAGCGTTGTATTGGCTTTTTATTATTTAAATTGTTATTTTCAAGTCTTGGAGCGAGGTGGTCGGGCAATACGATGCCTAGGAAAATTAGAGTGGCAACCAAGCATGGAGGAGAAAGTGGTTAAGGTGGTTTCAAGTGTGGGCCACCACTCCATCCAACTCCTTTTCCCTCCTTTTTTGAGTTTAAATGCCAAAAGGTGTGTCTCTTGGTCTTATGTTAATTGTATAAGACCTTTTTAATGGAATTAAGTTTCTTACACATTTTGGAGAAGAAATTTGAAAGAGTTTGGATGCTTGGTGGGCAGCCAACCCAAGAGAATTGGGTGATCCTCTTGAATCTCTATTTTGGTAAGTAGAGTTTATTTTTCTTGCAGTTATTTTCTTTATTATAACTTTCATAGTGTGTTATTGTGATATTAATATACCTTATAAAAATCCAAATTATAATTGTCCTCCCTCAAATTCTAATAATCCTAATTGCTAGGACTAGCTACACCTAGTGTTTTGATGAACTAATTTTGTTCTACTAATATTTGACCAAGCTAAACCCCATAAAAATTTTCTAGAACTTTATCCAACATCCCATACTCCAATAAATCTAAAACTCTTAGGGTTATTCTAGTCAAAATTAACAAATCAACCTTAGTTCTTATTTATGTTTGCTGCTCAAATCCATTAACTTAATTCAGCTCCATATAAAATCCCAAAAAATTACCAAACCTTTAAAACTTTTAGATCCCATCTAGAGTATGTCCTTGAACCATTTAAAGGGGAATATTATAATTATCCCTAATCTATAGAAATACATAACAAATTTCCCAAACCTTAGTAAGAAGTTGACACCAATGAAGTGAGAAACTTAGAGAGGTTTTTTACAAATTATGGATTTGAACACCACAAGAGGTAATCTCTAAAATTTTGGACTTGAATTACATACTTTAATGGTCTTTTATTTTCATGGCAAACACATGTAATAGATAGTGTAGCACCAAGTGTCTATTTATCAATTAATTATATAATTAAAATTTTTATACATTCATCAATACAAATTAATCCAACATAAGAAACTAAAAATCATATACATAAAAATAAAAAAAATTATATTTATCCCTCAAAATCCATGTACATAAGCCAAGAGATCAATCATTATATTCATTTTAATTTTCCAAGCTCATGACTACAAAAGGATAAAACTAGAAAAATACAAAAAAATAAAAGAAAACTTGAATTCATGATCTATCCTCACTCCACTGAATTCCAACCCATTCCTAAAATATATAAAATTACAAAGTTAGCTAATAACTCAGAATCTTACTAGAACCTACAACTGAAATTAATAAGGTAATATGAATAATATGCATGTAATCATTCAATCATAATTAGTATAAACATATAATTATGAAACATGTAACAATCAATAAAATAGTAACAAGTCATATGATCAATAAATATTATTACAACTATGAATTTTAAAAGTATTGATTAGTAATCAAGTGAATAGTGATCAATAAATTCTACCAATCCTATACCCAACAAATATAAAATTATTTATACAACATCTTATTATATTAGTACATTCGTCATTATCATATGCATATCATATAGTATTTATGCCATGGACAGATATATATCGTATAAATCATGTGATTTTTATATATCAAATATGATAGCTCAAAATCTTAACTATTAAGATATTATCCACTTTGGCCTAAGTGCCTCACAATTTTATCCTGTTGGTGCAACTTTCTAATATGTCACTCATCCGAGAATTGCTTCAAGATAAGAAAGCTTAACTACGAAGTTTCTTAAATAAAATTTTAACTATTACACCAAAATGTGCTTTGATGTTTAAGATTTTAGCTTATTTTACTTACGGGATTTCACAATCTTCCAAACTTAGTTAATTTGCATCCTCGTCAAAACTTCATCCCATAATCATCCAGCATGCAAATATTATTATATAGGTAACCCTACACGTTTAAGTGGTGGCTCCCCCATCATGTAACATTTTATCCCATACAGGGTTCAAGAGGTGGCTCTCATGCCATAACACTTTGTCTTATATGACACTTAGTTATCATCTTTCAGTTGGTGTATTACTCTGATATCATTTGTGACAACCAAAATTCTTTACTGTTGAGATATTGTCTTCTTTGACATAAAAGCCTCACGGTTTTATCATGTTGGTGTAACTTCCCAGTAGGTCACTCATCCCAGAATTACTTCGAGATGAGCACGCTTAACTACAAAGTTTCTTAAATGAAATTCTAACTATTACACCAAAATGCACCTTGATGTTTAATAGTTTAGCTTCTTTTATTTAAGGGGTTTCACTTCAAATTCTTTTGTATTAATTTTATCAGTTATCAAGTCATAACATTAAGCATTCAATAATGCCTTCAAAGTCTTCTAATCATAACATTAAGAATTCAATATGCCTTCAAAGACTTCTAGTCAGGATCAACTAGATAACACTAATAGGAGAATAAATGAATTACAATTACAAAACTTATAAACTACTAAAAATTTTGAACTACTTCAATAGCTTTTAGTCAACCTAGCTACCTAAGTTTAAAATTGAAGTGTTAGGGTACTAATAACTTCATTAGCACCAAACCCTATAGACACAAAAAAAAAAAAAAAAAAAAAAAAAAAAGACTTCATACAAAATCTTGTATGAAAATGGGAGAAAATTTCGATGAATTTTTCTTTGGGTTTTCTGAGGTCAAGATAGGGCCATGATGTTGTGTAAGTAATTATAGTCTGGTTAAAGAGTATGCACATTTTTTTCATATGAAACAGACTAATTTTATAGAAAAGATGGTTCATCTATATATAAAAGAAATTATCAGATTGCATGGTATCTTTAAGGTAATTATTTTTTATTGAGAGTGTAAGTTTGCTTTCTATTCCTTGGCTTAGAATCCTCTTAGACTTACATACCATATTTGTTCAAGTCTATTCTTAGTGCTTCCATGCTTTTATGATTGTGTTATTTACCCTCCTTATCACTCTCTCTTGATAGGAAAATATTTGAAACATGTCAATCTTTTCTAGCTAAGTTAAACTTTCAATATAATCATATTATTTTGATTATAACATCTAGATTTTATGATACTATTATGGCCAAATCTACTCCCTTCTAGTCATCCTCCTTAACAAATACGTACATCCCCAATTTAACCATGCATTTTTGGTTGAACTATCTATAAATTCAACTATACAAATTTAGTTAAGTTAACTATAGTGGAATCATGCTTTTTTTATTCTACTTCTCCATTAAAGACTATTTTATAGAATTCCTTTTTAAGTTTTAACCATCCTTTTTATTTTTGTTACATCTCATCCTGACTCAATCATGCTTATATAATTGAGTCATTCTATTATTCTATTTTTCAAACATTCTATATACTAATACACATATATTCATATCATTCATTTCCTTATGAATAATGGTCTTTATTCAGACTAGTCTAACACTTTAAGCATTAGAAGTTTCTTTATGTGAAACATTTCTATCTTTTAATTATTTTTACCATTCCAAAATATTTAGAATCTTGAGCTAGGAAATTGATTTCTTTAACTATCTTTGTTCATATGGCTTGCATTTGCACCTACATAAAATAAGTCAATAATTGACCTAATAATTCAAACATTAGCAGGTTTGACTCTGGTTAATGATTATGGTAGTTTAACTATCATTATTAGATGTTTGTTCATTTGATAATGAAATTCATTCTCTCATAATTGAATCATATATGATTGTTCAAGGAATAAAATTTAACTAAAACATGTCATCTTAACATTTAAAAAAAAATCATTCATTTAAAATCAACTAAATTAAGATGATAGGCCTTAGTTTAGTTGGAACCCTTTAAAAATGAGCTACTTACATAATTCATCACACTTGCATGAGTTAAACCTTACTAAACTCAAAATTTCACACATACTTAGATGTTGTGATAATCCACCACTCAGTCACTTTGCATGAAAAGGTTGTAGTTTGGTCGATGACTACAAGAAGATATTTTTTGCCACATTACATATAACTTTATGAGTTAGGTTATTTATTAGTTAGGATGCCTTATGGTTTGTGCTTGATTTTCTGGTTGCTTTGTATTATAAAAATATTCTCTTTTATAAGTGCTAGATGTAAAGCCTTTGTTATTTTTATTTTTATAGGGGTTATATGTTAAATATTTAAAATTTCTAATAAATGAAAATCTATAATATAATGTAATACTTAATTTACTTTTTTGCATTCTATGTTGTGTTGTGATAGCTTTATTTAGTAATAAGTTTCTTTAGATTTTTTTTTGAAGGGGGGGGGGGGGGGGGGGGGGGGGAGGGAGCTTTAGTAAATGGTGAACAAGCATATACATTTAGACTAAGTGACAAGCTATATATAGGAGTAGTAGAGAGATCAAGTAAGATTATTCCTTATTATTACTTACATCCTTATATAGATTTAGGTGAATTCTCTTATATAGCCTTCATAGCATACAACTTATTTATTCTTAAAATTTTTCATAGCACTTTATATGTTGTTTTTACTTTATTAGAGTTATGTGTTTGTTTATAATATAGACAAGCTTGTAGTAGGCTCTTAGAATTTTTTTTCTAATCATCATTACTAAATTGATAAATAATTTAAATATTAATTTAGGAAAATAATTTTTTAACTTAAGAAAATTAAGTCTCTCTCAAGCTACTTCTTAAAAGAACTTTGTTCTCTTAGTATCTCTTAGATAAGATAAATGATAGAGTTAGCCATTAATCAAGTGCCAGTACATATTCATATCATGGCCATTTGAATATAATTTTTTTTTTTCATTTAAGGACATATTAATTAGCACTATAGCCATGGTACTTAAAGATAGATCTCTTTAAGTAGGCAAGAATTTTAATACACCTAAAGGTTATCTTAGTATGTTATGTAGCAGGAATCTTGACCAAGAAAGGGTTGTATATTTTGTTGGGTACCTCTGGTAACATATAATTGGGTTAGTTCATTCACTCCTTTCGTTGGGCAATTTTCTATATCATTAAAGATTATAAGTCATGCATCTTTTCAAATCCACCTTTTTTTTTTATTTTTTATTTTGTATAGGAAATTTTAGTCTTTCTTTCTTAGTTTGAGATCATGAGGCTAAGTCTAGGTTATGCAATTCATGGTTGTTGATAGATAGTCTCATAATTGGGTTGGGTCAACTACCATCTCAGCTAAGTGAATTCAAGCTTAATTTTATCCGAACTAATGTTATTCTTCTCCAACAAGATTCAAGTTAGTTACTGCTGATTCTTATGATGGGACTTCTAATCCTTACGAGCATGCGAACCACTACAAGACCATTACTTTTCTTCAATAGGATTCTAATGCACTCCTCTGGTAGGTCATTCCCACCATCCTCAAGGGTGAGGTCCACACTTGGTTTCTACTCTCTTTTGAATAGGATTATCTAAACTTTTGTCCATCTTGTTAGGATTTTAGTCAAATAAATTATTGAAATTGAAGGATTATTAATTAATATTATGATCTTTCTTGGATTTACAAAAATGAGGGTGACTCTTAAGAAGCACTTATTAATATTCTCCTTGGACACTTATTAAATTATAAGAGTAGACCATGAGCTACTATATAGTGTTTTTCTTAAAGTAATGCACCTCATTCATTAAGGCAAAAGATTATTTATTTCTAGATTGATCTTTCTAATTACGTAGAAACACCAAAAACTGTTAATAAGATCATCAACACTCAACAAAAGCAATTCAAATGACATTCAAGTAAAAATAAAAATTCCTAATAAAAAATTAATCAATCTTCCTAATAAAGAAATTAGAAGCAGTCAAGAAACTAGAGACATCTTTCCTATCAAACTTAGCATGAGACTCTAAATACACCCCATTAAAAATATCTAGGGATGCTATTCTATAGGAGATCTAGAGTTATAAAGGCCTTAATTAACCTAAGCCACTAATCAAGTGGCAAATATTAATCTCAATATTGTCACTTATATTGCTCAAATCAACATTTATCAAACAAAATTGTTCATTTAAAGGAAGAGATTGAATGTTTTATGCAACAAGGACACAAAGTCTTCATTTATTAGAGTAATATATGGATTGTTGGCATCATAAGATCTACAACAAATAAAATATTAGAGTTATTTATATTATTATAAGAACGCCCCACATTCTATTTACCCTTATGTACATGAAGATTTGCTGAAAAAGGTACATTATTTTGATAAATCTAATTTTTAGAGAGTATATTATCCGGCCATATCAATATTCTTTATTCATCTAAGCTAGAATTAGATTATCTACTATCAAGGCTATGATAATTTTGGTTGATACAAATGCTTGATGGACATTATACCCATCTTTACCTTCATGATTCTTAGAGTAATCACTAATGGCCGCCATTCTTAGCCTCATGAAATTCCTTATGATGTAATTTAAATTGAACTAGTGTAATTTATGGCATTTAACATTTGCAATATAGTTTTATAGCTATCACACATAAACCCCAATTGATGATCATGTTTCTAACAGCAAGGGGTATGAAAGAATAAGGGAAAATCTTCTATTAGCTCATATTTCAACAATTGAAGTTGAACTTCTCATCTCACTTGTACCTCATCTTATTTGGGATTTTAGTAGAAGATATATCTCACCAAAATAGTCCATATCATAGTTTTAATTACATCTCTACTTTTTTAAGCAAGATTTTCTCATCAAGGAAATTATTATATCTTGTCTCTTTATTTAAAAAAAAAAATTCTCTGAGGGCATGTGGTAGGCAACATCCCCATTTTAAACCCCTTATAGGCATGCCTATTAACAATCCTTAAGATTATTCCATCAATTGAAGGACAAGACAATAAAAAAATATAAGCACATTGTGGGAAACTTCATGACAGTAATCGAAAGCTTCCCAATTAAATTTAGGTGAGTTCAAATTTAACTAAACTCCCATTTTAACAAACTTATAATCAAAATGAATATTTCGATGAGATAAGTCTCATGACTTGAAAAATATTTTGATTTGAATTCAAATGATTCCAAATCAAATACTCAAAGGAAATTAGAAAACTTCATGGCATTAATTAAACAACCAAATATTCTAAGAATCTTGAGTGCTTATAGTCAAAATGAATGTCTAAGCTATAGAAATTTAATGAGCGCAAAATCATTTGATTCAAAAGTCATTAAAGCACTTAAATTCTAAAAAAAGGTCTATGTTTGAGGGAACCAACACTGACCTTCTGATGAAATGCTTCGATCGAGATTTTTGCACAAAATTAAATTTGGGATGAGTCCAATTTTAGCTGAACTCCAAATTCAATAAATTTATAATAAAAATAAATATTTTGATGAAATGGGTCTCATTACTCAAAAATATTTCAATTTGATTTCAAATGATTTCAAACCAAATACTCTAAGCAAATTGGAAAATATCATCACATTAATTGAAGGACCAAATAAGCATAGGTGCTTTTATAATCAAAATGAGCGTCTAAGCTATAAAAATTCAATGAGCTCAAAATCATTCAATTCGAAGGTCATTAAAGCAATTAAATGCTTAAAGAAAAATCTATAATTAAGGGAACCAACACTGGCCTTCTGATGAAGCATTTCAAGATTTTTCCCAAACTCATAAAAAAAGGAACATAAAAGGTGTGTGTTCCTTGAGCTAAAGTTTGAGACAACTTAATGTTTTGAAGAGTTTCAAAACTCTACCTAACAATTAAAGCCGATGAACAATGTCAAAAGTCATCGTTGCCCAACTATTTTCATTCTGAGTTAAAGTTTGCTTATCGTTTTCACCTGACTATCATAATGCAATGTTTTAATCGTTATCATCATAATGCAATGTTTCTCTATCATTTTTTACTACAAGTACAAGAAATTAATAAAGTCATTATTCCGCACTTCATAACCATGTCTTCACCAATTAAGGAGAATGATAAAGTTCACTTGCATAGTGGATTATTAAAAATGAGCCAAATCTTTTAATTTTTTTCCTTTTGGATATTTTCAAATAAAAAACTTTTTTCTTTATTATTTACTTCTTTTACCAGTATCTATAAGATTTTCGCCTAAAATTAAGATATAAAACTCACTCTACCGCTAACATGCAATGGATCCAATGTATAGGCACAAATATATTTATATTTTATTTTTTATCTTCAAGAAGATCATGAATATATCTTCATTTATTTATTTTTCATAAAAACTCTGAATAAGCTCCATCATGACAATTTTTTTCCTTTCATTTTTTTTCGATGCGGTGGGCTGTTTTCTGTTTGGGATGGACAGCGGATTCTGTAAGGCGGTGACGGAGCTTGCACTATACAAAATAAGTGATAGTGGTTGCAATTTTACTTTGAACTGTATCCATTCAGCTTGTCATTATACAGAAAGTTTATCTCACACGTGAGGCCTAAAAAAAAGTTTAGTATTTTGCATCAAATATAAAATTGGTATTGTTGTAATTATCATATTGTTATTAGATCCATAAATAAAATTAGTATTTTGCATCAAGCATAAAATTGGTTTATTAGATCCACTAATTAAATTATTCGGATTGACACTCATTCGCCGTTGCTGCACGAGAGAAATAAGAGGAGCTTTATGTAGGTTTTATTTGGGGCAGTATAGGTTTTTTTTGGTCAAATATAAATTTTAAAAGTAAAAATTTTAAAAAAGAAATTATAAGCTTTGTTCAAAACGCAGATTATTTTTTTGTTATCATAAAAGTATTTAAAATGTTGTTCCAATTGAAACTTTAGGGTTATGCAGCACTTTCTTTTATATTATTATTATCACACTTATATTAAAATATTGTTTTTTTAGTGTATTTAAAATTTCATATAATTGTGTCATATCCCAAGATTTAAATGTTAAAAATTATTTATTTTATCTTTTAATTAATCTATCAAAGCTACTAAATTCATTTAACTAATAAAACCCAATAGAAGCTAGGGGTGTCAATTTGGATCATGGGTCGGGTTCAGGTCAAACGGGTCAACCCTAACCCTACCCGGGTATGTAAACGAGTCGGAAATGTGAACTCGGACCCAACTTGTCGGGTTGCCGGGTTGACCCGATCCGACACGGGACTGCGAAACACGGGGACGAGTGCGAGCGAGCTAGCGCACGTCGGCACAGGTGCGCACAGGCGAGCGCAGGTGCACGGGCGCATGGGCAGGCGAGGGAGAGCGCGAGCGGGCAGGCGTGGGTGCGGGAGGGTAGGTGCGTGGGCCCTCTCAAGCGCTTGCGCGGGCAGCCTCGGGCACGGGCGCGTGCACTGGTAAGCACCAAAGCGTGCGCTGGCAAGCACAGGCAGCCTCGGCAGGCGCGCAAGCAGCTGAGCGGGTAGGGCTCGGGCAACCACGGGCGATGCCCAGGCAGCCAAGGCAAGTTCGAGGGCAGCTGGGGCAGTGCAGGCATCTCATTTTAAAAGAGTTGCCGGGTTGACCCGGCCGCAACTCATCGGATCAATCCGAACCCGACCAATTTTTCAAACGGGTCGAATTCTGGAACCAAAATCTGACCTGTTTCTAAATCGGGTCGGGTTCGAGTCGGGTTTTCGTGTCATGTCAAATATTGACACCCCTAATAAAAGCAATCATATACATCAAAATATTTCACCATAATTATTTTTTATTAATATTCATTTACACTAGTTAGAAGTTCAATCAATACATTAGTATTTCTTTCAATATTCCTGACTATCAAAAGAATAAAATGAAAAATATACAAACATAAACCTGAAATCATGAAATTAGATTAGCCTCACTCAACTAGATCTCTACCCAGACCTAAACATTAAAACCACAGAGTGAGTTAATAACTCAACAGATTATCAAAACCTACAACTACTATCAATACACGATAGAAGAAATAATATGGTTGTAATAATTCAATCTTGATTTATATGAATAATAATCATCACTATAAATAATATGACTAAATATGATCAATTTTAATCAATAAATAGTGTAAATCAATGAAATTAGTATGTTATGGCAGTTTCATACCCACATTATTTATAATGCAATATTAGAAAGACTATGATCTATGAATATATCCATTAATAATAATAAATATGCCCATTAAAGCTCTTCTGGTTGTTGATAAATATATAATATATATTTTTATTAAGAGCAACCATTTTTAAAACCAAACGAAAACCGACCCGAAAAATTTGGGTTGGACCCGACCCGATTTCAAAATGGGTCGGGTTCGGGTTCCCATATTTGACCAGTTTGAAAAAATGGGTCGGGTTCGGGTTGACCCGGCGGGTTGCCGGGTCAACCCGAAAACCCATTTAATTTAAAAAATTTGGATTCCCGCCCGCTGCCTGCTGCCCCCGCCCGCGCTGCTGCCCCACGCCCGCTGTTCCGCTCACCAGCTCCCGCTACACCGCGCCCGCTGCCCGCGCCCCACGCTACTGCTCCACGCTAGCTGCCCCGCGCTGCTGCCCCTGCCTGCGCAAGCCCTGGCGTGTCGCGTCCGCCCCTTGCCCGCTGTCCGACCGCCGTCGTTCCGGTGCCGGCAGAACCCAAAACAGGGTCGGGTCGGGTCAACCCGGCAACCCGCCAGGTCAAGTCCGGGTTCGGATTTCCGACCCGTTTGTCTACCCGGGTCTGGTTAGGGTTGACCCGTTTGAACCCGAGTCAGTTCCGAGTTCGACCCGTACCCGACCTGTGACCCAAAATTGACACCCCTAATACCCATGAAAGTTCTTCTGATCGTTGATAAATATATAATATTTTTATTAAGAGCAACCATTTTTAATTATTGATCCTTCAAATTAATGTCTTATATGGGACTAATCAGCATGCATGAAATAGTATGGTTACTGTAAATAGGTTTTGCCAAATGTTTGAGAGATTAATCTATTAATTATTAATAAATTTTTTACTTTCATGCCCACATCTCTAAGAAAATTAAGATAACTATTGTTATTCTCCTATTATGACACTTGAAGCATTCCAATAATGGATAAGAAGCCAAAAAAAGAGAAAAAATTACAGTCAATAATATTTTTCCTTAAGAAAATCAATTAAAAAATTACATTCTTCCCCTTATTGACAACATTTCTCACATTATTACTTACTATTCCATGCAGCATTTGTCTTAAATACATGAAAATATCATTATAAATGTCAAATCATCTTATTAAGGTCTATCATATTTCTTCTTTCAATATCTTAATTGAGTATCATGTTGGGTGGGGCATAGAATGATCCGATTTTGAGCTAAAATTTGGATAAAAAATGTGTGGATTTGAATCAAATTCGAGTTTTAGCTAGCTCAAGTCGAGTTGGAACGGCTTTAAGCTAGCGCGATTTAATTTGGAGCTGGCTCAAAATTAAATAAATTATTTTTTTATTTTGAAAACTCATAAATTTATTAATTTCTTTTTAAAATAAAATGTATAAGCATGCATCTCAAGAGCATTGCCAATGGAAAAAAAAACATAAGATGATAAGAAGACAACAGCCCTAAACTCTTATAGTTGATGGCCAAAATAGTAAATAGTGGAGTAAGAGTTGAAGTATTGAATTAAATCCAACAAAATAAGCAGGATAATTTTCTTATTACTTTTTTAAAATAATTTTTTAATACAAAACTCTCCGCTCTAATTTTGTGAGTGATAAAATAAAATGCCCTTTTGGGCTTTGATTAATAGCTGACGCCTATAAACAATAATTACATATTTTCAACTTTTTTTTTAAGATGATTTATAATCTTAAATTAAAATATTATTCTAATATCATGTTTGCTATGCTTATTCTTAGATACCAGAAATTTAAATATGAAATAATATTGTAATAAATTTTATTATTATTAAATACTTTTGTATGCCTAGAATATTGGTCAAATCCAGTAATTGGTCAAGAGTATGGAATGGGCGTCACATCATGAAAGCAGCCTCCCCACATTACATCTCATGCATTGCGTGAGCCTTTGCAACTGCCTATAATCACTCATTAATCAAATATTTAGATTCATAATCTTATTCTATTTTTACTTAAAATTTGAAAATAAATCTGTGATAACGTTATCTTCAGCTTGTGACTTAGGATCTATTTGAAATATTTTTTTATTGTTTTATTTTTCAGACTATAATATTGACTACTATTTTCTCGTTGCTTTCAAGAAATTTTTATGTCAGGAAGTTACTTTTAACAACAACTTTAAAACTAAAGTTTCTTTCTTATAACAACTTTACAATATCTTTCATAAAGCTACAACTATTCCAAACATGCAATTGGGGTTCGTTTTGATCAGCTTTCTTCCAGCTTTAATTTTTTATACTGCAATTATAATTCTATTTGGTTCACCGAATTTCAAAAAATTTAAACGGAGAAATTACTTTTTACGGCAACTTTTAAAAAGGTTATTTTCCTCGTAACAAATTTATAATCATCTTTATTAAAAACTATAGTCATCACTCATCCCAAATAGGCTTCTAGGGGTTTATTTGAGATGGTTGTAACTTTTTTTATAAATGTAGTTATAAAATTGTTATGGAAACAATATATATATTTTTTAAATTACTTTAAAAATCAACTTCTTAGTATAGAAATATTTTAGTAATAATAAAAAATAATAGCCAAATAAAAATATGATTGTGATATCAAAAATAAACTATTAAAAAAATATTTCAAAGAGAGTTTAATAATTAATATCAAATTGATAGTAATATAAAAATAAGGTTATATATGTAAAATATCTCTCAAAATTTTAATTGAATGTATCTTAAATATTAAATTTTATTAACTTATATTCGCATTCAAATATATTTAATTAATCTAGCAAATAACTATTAATTGGTCTTACGATAAGGAGAAATTATTACGAGCGGTTATCGGACTGTTCAGAGGTGAATTAGCATGTATAACGTCACTTACCTGATACATAGCAAAGATACACAATAAAATAGTAACATAGCGCATCTTGATTCACCTCTCGTTGACATTCGGTGACCGCATGTAATAATTTTACTGTGATAAGGCGTTCAAACACAACTTGGTGAGATCAGGTAAGCAGCCAGATGATCGACGGAAGCTCTACCTCCCCTCTCACTCTGGAGAAATTATTGTGTGTGGAATCCGAATGTGTTTGGAGACAAATCCGGACATGCCACATCACCGGGGCCCAGTGTATCCAGTGACGTAGCACATCCGAATTTGTATTCAATTACATTCGGATTCTGCACACAATAATTTCTCCTCACCTAGAGCTCAAATTCTCTAATATCCCAAAAAAACACTTGATGTGACGCACCACGAAATTTCTTACAAAACAAGATATCTGTGTGTAGAAGTAGGTGCATTATGTGATTTGACATTTAATTTAGTTTGCTACAGCCAAGAAATCTGTAGACGCATCGTTTTCGTTGGACAAAGGAATGTCATATCATATATTTATTTATATTTATGTTTTTGAATTTTTTAGACATATTTCCACCATGATTTACGGTCAAATCACTCATAAGTCATAACAGTCTTCAATCCAACTCTTCTTTTTTTTTTTTAAATTCAAAATATAATAATAGTCATATTAAATAATAAATCTCTAATCCAATTTTATTTCTTACATAAAAAATAATATTTCATGTAGATTCTTTCTCATCTTCATTTTCATAAAAAAAAAAAAAATTCTGTGAATAATATGACGTCAATATTGACGACGGACTGTTTACAGCTACAAAAATATTTTCTTTCGAGATACAAGTTGAGGATCATTGTAACTGAAAATGTTTATCTTCACTTCTAAAATAAACGTAAGGATATCATAAATTGAAAAAAAAAAGTCTTAAATTGAATGAGATTTGTCACTCGTTCACATTCACTCATATAACAAAATACACTAATTTTAAAATTTTGATAGATTTTATGCACTTTAATAATTATATATCCACACAAAAATAATGTGAAAAATTATCTTCGACGAACTTGAGGTAAAATTATATTAAAAAATATGGATATTTGATAAAAAATAAAAAAATATGTACGCCCAATAATATTGGGGTCGTGATTAAATAATAAACATCATAAATTAAATTCAACAAATCATCAAGCACTTGAATCAATTCACTAAAGACTTTAAGTTATCTAAATAAGCATTCTTATATAGGTTTCTTTTGGGATAGCTTTCTTACTATTTTTTAAAATAATTTTTTAGTAAAAAAATCTCTCGAATTATAATTTTTTTTACTAATAAGTTATTTTAGACAGCAATAAAAAAGTTGTCCAAATAAAATCTTAAATTCTATAGATCAACAAGCCTCGAAGGCTGAATTAGGGGTGTCAATTTCGGGTCACGGGTCGGGTTCGGGTCGAACTCGGAACTGACCCGGGTTCAAACGGGTCGACCCTAACCCGACCCGGGTAGATAAACGGGTTGGAAATCCGAACCCGGACCCGACCCGGCGGGTTGCCGGGTTGACCCGACCCGACCCGGTTTTGGGGTTGCCGGCACCGGAACGGCGGCAGGCGGACGGCGGGGGCGGAGGCAAGCAGGCGGACGCCAGCGCCGGCGCGGTTTGGCGCGCTAGGCACGCTGGCGCGGGCAGGCGCGGTCGAGCTCGCTGGGCGCGGTCAGGCGCGCTGGGCACGCGGGCGGGCAGTTTTTTTATTTCTTAAAAGTTGGCGGGATGACCCGGCAACCCGCCGGGTCAACCCGAACCCGACCCGTTTTTTAAACGGGTCGATTTCTGGAACCCGAACCCGACCCATTTTGAAATCGGGTCGGGTTCAACCCGGATTTTCCGGGTTGGGTCCGGGTCGGATTTTCGTGTCGTGTCAAATATTGACACCCCTAGGCTGAATCACCATAACAAAAAATATTTTTTAGATAATCTCTATATAGAAAGCTTATTACACTGCCTTAAAGTTCATAAATAATATTCTTGATCTTAATTTATAAGATAAATGTAGATTTGGTGATTTATTTTTATACTTGAGTCCAAGAATTTTATATTGTCTCAAAAGATAAAATAAAATTATACTATATTATCTTGAAGGATAAAAAATATTCTACTATAAATTCAAAAATAGAAATATTGAGCCTATTTACAGAAAGCTCGCAGGTCCTTACAGGAGACATGAAAGTTCATCATTTACTGTGGCTGCGGAGATCGGGATCGTCAAGATGGCTAGGGCAAGTTGCGAACGGGTCCGACAGTTGAGAAGCGGGGAAGCAAGGTCGGTCGGATCTGTGGCAGAGGCGAGAGTCGACGGGCAAGGCGACACCGGGGTCGGCCCAACTAGTTGATGTCCGAGTTTCCCTTTGGTGCCAAACTACTTGCTTTGCTACTGAACACTGCTGCTGTGAGGGAGACATTCCAATAGAGAATGTCCGTCCTCTTCATCAAGATTTTTTTAATCTTTATCTAAGATTTAGGGTTTGTTTGGGTTGTATTATTTTTCAGATAATAACAACGATTTCATTTGGCTACTATTTTTCTTGCTATTTTCTCACAACTTTTAAGAAATTTTTATAGTGAAAAGCTACCTTTTGTGATAAAAAGTAACTAAGTTATTTTTCCCACAATAATTTCAAAATCAATAGTATAAAATATTGTAGTCATCCCAAACAGACACTTAAACACTTCTTATTTAACATAGATTTAAGCCCTTCTTAGGCTTCATGTGGGACGACTTTCTTACTGCTTCTTAAAATATCTCATGTTCTTATCTCCCCCCCCACCCCCCCCCCCCCCCCCCCCCCCCTCTAATCTCCATATTAAAATTCTCTTTGAAAGTTGAACCAACCATTTCTCAAATTCTAAGATCAAATATTCACAATAAATTTTAAAATCATAAAAACATTTTCTATTATTTTAATTGAGAGTTTTTAAAGAGAAAAAATATCTTATGATGTAATTAATCATAAAGACTTACTCTTATGAGGAGTTTGCATCCCTGCTTAAAACAATTCATTTGCGGTTCATTTATATTAGGCATTTTGGTTCTATTCTGCATGACAATGTGGATCCATTCCCTTGTCATGATCAGTCTGTAATAGGCTTTTGTGAGTAATGGCGGCAAACAAATTGGGTGACCCTTGTTTTCTCAATGGGCAAAAGAACAGTATTTCTTTTCTGGATGCTTTATCTAGAGCTTCCCTTTCGAGCATTTTTTAGGACCTCAAAACCTCTTCATATCGACCGCTTCCGTTGTTGTGGATCTCGAAGGATGAAATTCTTGCACTTGCGAAGCCTTTCGAGTTTGCATTGGTTCGAAAGTTTTCCTCTCACAGGACCAATCTTGAATCGATTTGTAAGTTATTCTTTAACCTCAAATTGACCGGTGAATGCCATGTTACAGTCTTGGATCCTAGGCATGATCTTATAAAGGTGGCTAATGATTTGGATCATACTCATATTTTTTCTCATCATTCCTATTTCGTTTTCAACTGTTACATGAAATCAAATAAGTGGTTTCCATTTTTGGATATATCAGTTGAACCTTCAATCATTCCTATTTGGGTTTCTTTTTCGAATCTTAAGCCACATCTATTCTCTCCCGGCATTCTTTATGGTTCGAGTTCAATTTTTGGCCGCCCTTTGAAAATAGATAATGCCACTGTCGTTGGTTCACGCTCGTCTATTACTAGGGTGCTTATCGAATTGAATATCTCCAAATCTTATCCTGAAGCTATTTAGACATGTCCATATACTTTAGGTTATGTTCAACCGGTTGTTATGGAGGATTTTCCTCCTTTTTATGATTACTGCAAGTCTTTGGGGCATAGTAAAATTAATTGCCATGCTCTTCAACCCCATTTAGACAGGGTTTCTCAAAAAGTTATGTTAGGAAGGAATGACATTGTTGTTCAAACTATTATTGCTGGCACTACAACTGATACTTCTTTGCTCCCTCCTATTGCTAATGTTGGCTTAACTATGGATAATTTGGATTCTGAGCCTTTGCATTCTGATGGGCATGTTGTTTTGGCTATCCCTAACTCTTTTTATGGTATGCCTTTTGGTGATTCTGGTGCTGAGAATATTGATATTATATGTGATGAAATGGATGTCTATGATGTGATGATTCATGTGGTTAACTTGATTCATTCTCACTGTGGTTCCCCTCTTGGCCAAGGGGATTGTGTGGGTTTAATTGATGGTAGCCCGACATTATCTCTTGAATGTGATCATCAACTTGTTGTTCCCCCAAATGACATTGTAGATGATTTTAAGGAGAATGCTCCTTGTGATGAAAGTTAGATGTTGACAATGTGATTTTGTGTGATATTAACAGGATTGATTTAGATGTTTCCTCTAGTGATTTGACGATGCTTTCTCGTGACTCTCCCTTGGTTTTCCTGGGTGTGTTGCTTATCATTTCCAATGTGGTTAATGAGGGTGTCATTGATGTACCTATCTATATTATGTCGAAGGATGATATGAATGCTCATTTAGCTTGTGCAGATCATTCAGATTGGATAGAGGATTGTTCTTTGGCTAGCCAGGGTGATGTGAAAGACCTGGTTGATTCTACAGATGATTTGTTTAGTTTGAAGGTTATTCATATCGAAGATGATGCTTCTAGACTTGGTGGTGGGAATTGTAGTAGTTGTAAAAGCAAAAAAGAAATCTACAAAGCATTAATTATTTGGTTGTAGTTGGTTGTTTATGATGTTGATGATCGAGTTATTGCTTGCCTGACATTAGTTCACGATAGTAGATAGTAGACTGCATGGATGCTGGTGGCTTTTTCTGGTACATCTTTTGGTAGTTTTTTCTTTGGCTGGTTTTTAATTTTGTTTTTGGTATGGTATTTGTAATTAGGTTGATTCCGATGCTCATATGTTTTGTTTTAAATATTGTATTTTAGCGAGCTTTGGAGTTATTATAGACTTGCAATCTTGCTTTATATTAACGCGTAGATCTCTACTATGAGTTTTAATTAAAAAAAAACTCTTGATGAAAAGGACATACCAATAATGATTTAGTTATCAATGTGGTTTCAATAATCAAAAGCACTTTCATTCTTTCAAGCATGATAATTTATTTAACAGGTTAATCCATTAAAAACATGAAGCTTTACAACAAAGCTTAAAACAACTACACTTAATAATCAATCAAGTTATTTTATTTGCATAAAAGCCAATATACTTCTTCACGACATACAAAGGACAAGTGAAGTGCCATTAAAATATCCAATATTTGGGATGGTTTGTTAACTTTCATTCTTGTTAAAAAGGACTAGTAAAGTGCCAAGTTGATAAAATTTTATTGAGACCTCCTCAAGTTTACAATTCATTTAATCTATAAAGATAAATAAGGAACATATTCACAATTTAAGTAAAATTTATTTCCATTATAATGATAAATAGTTTAAAAAGATATTTTATTGGCACATATCAATGCCCCAATATATAAAATGATATTTTTAATGCACCTTAATAATGATCGAAATTTTGGTGAAATTTGTTCTTCATGTTTTCTTAGTGCGTGATGGTTATAAGTTTATGCCTTTCTTGGAGGAGATAAATAGCTATCTTATTATTCATTTAGTTCTATTTTTTAGTCTTCTCAGCAACTACTCTAAACCCTCTTTACATCTCCCTCCATATCCTAACATACTCCAAGACCAACAAACCAACATCCAAAGCTTCAAATTCACTTCAATCCCATCCTAAAGCTCTCAGCCAAAATGTGGAGCGTCACTATTTAGACTTGTTCCCTATATTTTAAAATCCCCTTAAACTACACCAAGCTCTATCATATACTCCATTAAGTTAACATTTTAAGATACACATCTGCTTTAAATTTTAGCCCATTATACTATTTAAAACTCATTATATGGAATGATCTTTCAAATTAACCCATAATAACTCACGTTGGGGTAATCTTGACATTTTTTCCCCTAAATTGTGCTAAACCCATCATATCATCACTAAAACTCTAAATTACATCCTTAGATATTAAATTAAGAACCCGTATGAATTTATACCTTTTAGTCTCACAAAATATCACACATCACCAACATATTTAATATTACAACTAAGCTTGGAAAGATCAATTTTAGTCAAAACATTTTTCAATAAGAGGAGCTTTCTTATGGGAAACCTGCCTTCATGCTTATAAGTTATTCCAAGATTTTTTAGATTAATTGATTTCTTTCTTGTGATAGCATAAAATTATATTAAATGTTAGTCCTATGGATATATTGCATGAAAGCTTTAAGATTTAATCAATTTTAAGCTAGTGTAAAATAAATTTTAGATTTTTATTTTATTTTTCTTTTTTAATGCTTATGATTATAGCTTAAAGCTTATTTTGATTAAAATTGCGTTAATTTATTTCCTAAACTCCTTACAAAGGAGGCTTGATAGGCTTAAGGTATCTTTATTTTAATTTTGAAGTGTATGCATAAGGGTATAAGAGTGCTATACTTAGAGGTTTTTTAAGGTTAAATAGAATTTGATTAAGAAGGACATTTAATTCCCTAGGGTCTAATGGACATATTATATGTAATCCTAATCATCTCATTATCGAAATATAAATACATCAGAACCACTAAATATCCAAAAGTAATTTAAGACAAAATACTATACATCATTCAATTTTCATTTCATATATCATATAAAATAATAATATACATTAATCCAGTAAATTCTAGTGCACCAAAAACATACAATTAATTGGATTAAAAAAAATAATTACCTCTATCTAAAAGTTCACTCACTCAAGCCTTAACTTTGGCAACTTATATCCTACTAAGCTTTAGCTTTCTCCTTACGCTTTTCCTAAAATATCATGTAAATATAAAGAATGAGCATACTCTTGCTCAATAGGCTATCTTATTTAGATTAGAGAATCCAAATTCTACATTTGCAACACACACACACACACACACACACACACACACACATATATATATATAACTAAAATTTTGATATTTATAAAATATTAACAAAAACTTCTGCTTATATATTAAACTTGTTCATAACATGATAACAAACATCTTACTTGAATTGAACATATATCAGATGTATTAATGTGAATATTATAATAATTTAAATGTGATTTAAACTATAACATTACTTAGGCTTGAACATTAATACTTAGAATATTAATACTTAAACATCAACATGAGCATATCTTAGAACATGAGTATCAATATACATAACTTGATGAACTTGCAATGCAACATATTAATAATGGCATGCACATTTTCTGATGTCTCCTTATAACTTCACTTTTAATTATACCTCCATCTGATCAAATCTCACACCCATATAAAATGGGCGAAGACTTGTCTAATTCCCCTTATAACTCTACTTTTCGGGACAACTCTACTTGATCACCTCACATCTATACAAGATAGATAGAGGGAGCATAAAAATGTATATCTAAGAGCCTTCGTAACATAACTTGAACTTGAGCATAAAAATGTATAAAAGTGACATATGTACGATAATTCTAATGATGTACATGGAGTAAAATATATACGCACATTCAACAGTAACATTTTATAAAATCTTCACAGAGAATATTTATAATATCATTTTAAAGCTTTCATTATTTTGAAGCACTTTCTAATAAAATCACCAAATATGATAAAACATGTGAAATCACATATTGAAGATAAAATTTAAGTGTTTACACATCAAAATGTTCAGAATCATTAATTTAACCTATAATATGTCAAAAGTTACATGATATAAAGTTTCTTAAACTAAAGTAAAACACATAAAACCCTAAAACTATATGTATAAACATCAAAATTGATTGAAATAGGGAATTGGAAGTCTCCCTTGATATGTTAAGTTACCTTAATAGGATCAACTGACAAATGGGCTTCTCGGACACCAAAACTTAGTTTTTTTTTTAATCTTACATCTTTCCTTTCTCTTCTCCTCTTCGTCTGGCATTCTCTCGACACTTATGGTTGGTGGAAATTGCTAGGGTTAAGTGCAATTATTTTTAAGTAGTTATATGTAAAAAAAAAAAAAAATTGACCCAATTCCATGGCACCACACTACACAACATCGCATCGCTCCACTAAATGTTCCTAATTCCTTTGAAAGCTTAGCACCACTGAACTTCCTCAGTCAAAACCCATTCAACAAAGAGGGCATCATGTAGCACTCCAAAGAGTTTTTAACACTTTGCATTTCCCATCTTTCTAACTCAACTATATGCTCATTAAACATCATTAAATATTGGATAACTTAAAATATTATAGACATTTAGCATATTACAAAGACAAACATACAATTCTTACCTGATTTGATTTAGGTGGATTTGATTATGTAGCAATAATCATTACAGGACAAACCTATCTAAGGAGAGCTTGAGATGTAAATGGTGGTATAGCCACTCCTCACCTAGAATTTCTCTTAGCTTAAGATTATATTTGATTGGACATTTATATTTTTTCTCTCTATCCATCATCTTAAGAATATTTTCCTCTCCTATATGTCATACATCTTTTAAAACATTACATTCAATTGTATATCAAAGGTTTATTGATTGATGGATGACCAGACCCTCTATTAAGGACACTTAGAGATAATTTTCTAAAACTCGTGGAAGATAATTAACTAATGTTATAATTGGTATTTCTCAAGCTTTGAAAACATGTTTGTTTCCATATTCTTAATATAATCATGACTAATTCGCCTTTCTTGATTCATTGTTTTATAAGCTATATAATTACTAGAAAAATAGAAGTATGTCATACTTTTTCTATTAAACATATATTTTAACTCATAAAAAGGTAACAATAAGTTGCATATGTGTACCATTTTTTCACTCATTATTAGATTTCTAATTCTTATAATTTGAATCACCCAACTCATAATCTAAAAAATCATATATATATATATATATATATATATATATATATATATAGAATACCAAGAAAAAATATAGTTTCTCAATTAAAAATTGTCGATACACAATCAGATTTGTCAATGAGAAAATTCCTAAAAAATTTCAGAAGATTTCTATTTGCTAGTAGAATCCTCTCCAAAAACCTAATCTAGCACAAAAAAAACTATTAAAAAATTATTCAACTAGTTTTCTAGTAGATTTTTGCCAAAAAATATTTCAATAGATTTTTCTTTGAAGATAATACCAATTTAAAAAAAAAAGAGTATGGGGAGGGGGGTTGTGGCGTAGTTTCATAGGCAATGTTGGATGTTAACTATCTAACTCTATTCTATTTTTCATTCCAATATTTTGTAATTATTTTTAATATCATTAGTAGCAACATTAATCTTCATAAAATTTGTGTTTCAAGTTCTAACATTCAATTCTTCTTCATATTTCCTATTCAATTTGGAATACTTAAAGCAATCTAGTGTTTAAGAATAAGAATTAATGTTTTTTTTTTTTCCTCTTTTTTATCAATTTATTGTAGATAGTATTTTTATAGGATTAATACTTCATTTGTAACAACTTTTTTATTCTGTTCTATAGTATCTTTCTAGCACAAAAATTTCTCAAAAATAGCCAAAAAAGAAATGGTCAATAACTTTTCCAAAAGAAGCCTATGTCATTTCTCCTAGTAAAGCTAAATGTTGAAGAGAATCAAACCTTCTAGTTCTTGGATAGAACCTAAAATTAAAGAGACTGGAAACTCCATCAACCTCCCTTGGTTGATGCTTAAAAATAAACTAGGGAAAATCCTCCAAAAGCCTTTCAACCTAAGAATCCCTCAATCTTCAAACCAAGCATAAAAGCACTCCACATGCCTCTTGAGGAAGAATAGAAAGAGAAGAAAAAAAGTACAAAAATCATAAAATAATATAAATAATATTAGATAATTCTACATATGAAATATATATATATATATATATATATATATATATATATATATATATATATATATATATATATATATATATATATATATATATATATATATATATATATATATATATATATATATATATATATATATATATATATATATATTCAAACAAGAAAGAAATCAAAATAAATTTTATTAGGAAAAGGGGAATAAATTTATATCTACCTTTAAAATTTATCCCTTCTAATAACATTATTTTATCGACTTTTTCCATCCAAAAAAAAGTGAGAGAAGATAGGTTACAATGTAAGGGAAAAAAATTGGCTCGAAATATACCTATTAAAACTTATTGAATTTTCTTTGAGATCAGTGCAATAAAAAATTTAATAAATTTTTTTATATTATACTTCTCTTAAAATAAATCTATAATTTCTTAAACTCGTCTTAAATAAAATTTGATCAAAATATTTTGATTATTTTTTTTCATAATTATATTATTTATATTGTATTGCTATCGTTTTAAGAAAATATTAAAAAAAAAAAGATTTTATGGCCTATTTATTTTGATAATTTCATGTTTAAGCTCTTCTGGATAAAATTGTGGACTGTGGAGTCATCTCATGTTATATAATTAAATTTATAATAATCAGCAAAGAAAAAGAGCATTTTTTTTTTGCAGCACGTGCAGGTGGAACCCTACACTAGAAGGTCTAACAATGTAAGATTTGAACAGACTGGAGAAATTGCCAAGAACCCCCCCTTACCAATTTCTCTTATTTGGTAGTCAAATAAGTGCTAATACTAGTTTAGGATAAAATTCATAAAAATTTCTTGAATTATGTTGACCTGCTAAAATCAAAGCTTCAAAAAAAAATTGGATGAGTGGACAAAACATAGAGAGAATGCTATGAAAAATTATCAGAATTGATTCGTGCTAGAATATTCATGATGATAGAATAAAAAAATGAATGTCTTAGTTTTGTTTTTTTTTTTTAATAAAAAAATTTTATTCCAAAAAGACAAAAGATACAGCCAAGGCCAACAAGCCATAAACCCGAGGCAGCCAAAACCAAAAAAAAATACAAAGGGGGCACTCAAACAAGGAGAAGAAGGCACAGACTACGAACCACTCCAAATCCGAACACGAACCATCCAAAAGAGTTAAAAGGCAGAAATCCACCAAAAGCCAACCAACCGCCATCACCGCTAACAAGAATCACCACCTAAGGTTGCCAACTAGCCACAGATTGGAGCGATGAGCCCGAGCCACATCATTGCCCAGAAACCGCAAGCAAAATCCACAATGGCACCATAAGGCAAACCCAGAAAAGGCAACAAGAATTTGCATATAAGGAGAAACAAAAACAACCAACATAGCAGCCACCACTTACAATTATTTCCGACCACGTTTACCCCTCCCACCAGAGGAAACAAATACAACATGACGGTCCTTATGCAATGCTAACTTAACAGCAGGTTCATCTTCCCCACTAGCCTCTGAAGAGGAGTTGGACAAATATTGAAGCCAATCTAGTTGCAACCTAACAGCCTCCCATGAATTGGCACCCACATGATCAACCAAAGCCTTAGGAGATAATAAATTAACCATGACCACAACAAAATAGGCGTAACAGGGGAAACATCAACACAGGCAAAAACCACATTCGCCAAGCCAACACCATATTCATCCGCACGATCAGGATAAAATTCATTAGGCTTGCGAGACGAATCCGAAAAATCCACAGCCACACCATGCCCAACATACCCAGGCAAACAGGACAGGGCAGACACAGTACCCAAATTGGATTAAACAGGACAAGAATTAACAACACAACCCAAACACCCACCTGCACTAGCACAATCTCAAGAGCCCAAAACACCAGGCAAACCCCCACCCACCACACCCTTAGAAACAAGCATAGGAGATACAGCAGCAACCTTATCAACAGAACCCAAACTGACCACAGGTAACGAGACATTGTCACAGACATCAACCAGATTTTCCACAAACTCAACATTCACATTGAGATTATCTAAAGAAGTAGCCACCTGCATAATACCAGCATTCTCCACCGAAGGCGAAATAGGGTCCTCATTAACCAAATGTGCCATAGGCAGCAGACACAGAGCAAAAGAAGAACAAGGAGATTTAACAGAAATAAACTAATCACCCTCAACGGGAGAAGAGCAAATATTCGATTCAGGATTAATCAAATGCTTGTGAGAAACCTTACATAATTGAAATATCAGCCACATAACAACAATTATCAGAAGAATGCCCAAATTTCTTGCAAGAAGAACAAAAAGGAGGGAAATCATCCAAAATCACTTGCTGAACATATTCAGGCATCTCAGGGCCTAACCAGATCTTATTGGGATAAGATTTAGTAACAACCAACTCTACCAAGATACGATCTAGGGACAGCCTGGAACCAATGGAGGTAGTGGTATCAATTTTAAGGGGTTTGTCAAAAAACAAACCTAAGCCGTGAAGAATGCGAGGAGAGAAGAGATGGGGGCGCAGTTGAGGGAAAGAAATCCAAATGGAGACAATCGGCGACTCGACACCAATATCCACAAGGGGCGACCACTTGGTAAGCTTAATGTAACAATTATAAACTAAGTATGATCCATGGCAGAAAGATCGTTTTTGAGCTTGATGAGGATATGCATCGGGTCCACCAAAGTTAACCGAGAATTCCCCATTCAACTTTAGCTGAAAGAAAAATCATCGTATAGAGTCCAAGGATGGTCATTTAGAGGGGAAAAATTGACTAGAGATAACTAGAAAAGCTCAGCTAACGCCGAAATTTCTTGTTCCGAGATCTAAAGAGAATGAATACCACGAAAGAAAGAAACCCTAAGCTTTGGAAAATTAGAGACAGATGACGAGCCCATAAGGACATCTAAAAACGAACGAGAAGAAGATGAACCCTCTAAAAAACCAGGGTCGCAAAGCTTCAGAGGCATGCCGGCAAACGCCGGAAAAAACAAAAACCAAACCAACAAAAGCTAGGCCCAAAGCATAACCAAAGAGGGAGGAGAACTTCCCTGGAGGACGGCGCCACCATGGCAAGAGACCCCAGCCAAAGGAACTCGCCGGTAAAAGATAGGGCAAAGCCCTAGCAGAGCGGGCAAAAACCTGAGCGGGCGGATGAGAGAGACGTACTTAGGTAAGATGATAGAAGGAAAATAGCATGATTGTCTTAGTTTTGTATGAAAACTCATTGTATGCAATAAAAATAGTTAACAACAACAACAACAACAACATAAAGCTTTTATCCCACTACGTGGGGTCGGCTACATGAATCCTTTTTCTCCATTGTGTCCTATTAAAAGTCAAATTCTCGTTTAAATCTAATAAAGAAAGGTCATTCCTAATATTTTCTAACCAAGTCTTTTTAGGTCTACCCCTACCTTTCTTAACATAAGTCAAATCTAATACCTCTACTCTCCTAACCGGGTCATCGCAAGGCCGCCGTTTTATGTGACCAAACCATCTAAGGCGACTTTCTCTAATCTTATCTTCTACTAGAGCTACTCCAACCTTTTCACGTATATGCTCATTTCGTATCCTATCTCTAAGGGTAAAGCCACTCATCCACCTGAGCATCCTCATCTCTGCCACACTTAACTTAGTATTATGCTTCTCTTTTAAAGGCCAACATTCGGCACCATAAAGCATTGCAGGCCTCACTACCATCTTATAGAATTTTCCCTTAAGTTTGAGGGGTACATTTCTATCACATAACAAGCCCGATGCATTCCTCCACTTCAACCATCCAACTTGAATTCTGCTGATAATATCCCCATCTATTTCACCATCACTCTGAACAATAGATCCAAGATATCTAAAACGTGTACTCTTATTAATGACTTGATCGCCCAAAGTCACAATCCCCTCACTAGGTCTATTACTACTAAAATTACACTCCATATATTCCGTTTTAGATCTACTCAAGCGAAAACCCTTTAGACTCTAAAGTTGACCTCCATAATTCAAGTTTACCTTCAACTCCCTCTCTAGTCTTATCAACAAGAAGAATATCATCAGCAAAAAGCATACACCAAGGTACATCCTCTTGCAAATGTCTAGTGAGAACATCCATGACTAAAGCAAAAAGATATGGGCTTAAGGCTGATCCTTGATGTAACCCAACCGAAATAGGGAAATACTTGGTCAATCCACCTTGTGTTTGAACACAAGTAATAGCTCCTGCATACATATCTTTAATGATTTGAATATAAGCATTATTGACTCCTTTCTTTTCAAGAACTCTCCATAGCACTTCTCTTGGAACTTTATCATATGCTTTTTCTAAATCAATAAATATCATATGTAGATCATCCTTATTTTCTCTATATTTCTCCATCAAACCTCTTAATAAATGTATGGCTTCCATAGTTGACCTACCCGGCATGAATCCAATTTGATTTTGAGAAACATTAGTATCATGCCGCAACCTATGCTCCAAAACTCGCTCCCATAGTTTTAAAGTATGACACATTAACTTAATACCTCTATAATTCGCACAATCTTGTACATCACCTTTATTCTTAAAAATAGGAATTAACACACTCATTCTCCACTCATCTGGCATCTTCTTAGTCTTCAAAATAGTATTAAAAAGTTTAGTAAGCCATGAAATTCCTTCATCTCCTAAGCATTTCCATACCTCTATTGAAATATCATCAGGTCCAACAGCTTTTCCACCCTTCATTTTCTTTAAAGCCTCTCTAACTTCAGATCTACTAATACGCCGATAAAAACATAAATCTTTATTTTCATCTAGGGTGCTAAGGTCACTATAGTCAATCTTATTATCACAATCTTCATTAAAAAGTTTAGCAAAATATCTCATCCTCTTAATAAAAATAGTTAACATGATGTTAAAATTTTTATGTAGAAAAACCTGGAAAGGTAAAAAACTCATGAGGAACAAACCGTTCTATAAGTACAATTAGAAAAATTTGCTCCTCTCAAGTGGAGAAGATAGGATTACAAAGCTTGGAACGCTAGCTTTGTGTCATATGAGTATAGACTTATAGTAAGATTGTTGTAGAAGTAGTTGAGGATGTGATGGCGGCGATTAGGCAATGAAGGACAGACAACGGTAATCATGAGACAGCACTCAAGTAATGGCATGCATGCAATGACAGTTAAGAGAGCAATCTAACGATGGTGGTTGGACAATGAAGGTTAGGCGACTGTGGCTGGACTACAAATGTAGGGAGATGACAGTTGGGCAATGAGAGTCGAGTGATGGCAGACGAAAAACAATTATTGGTTGATGGCAATTCAACAATGGTGGTCGAGCAACACCGATTGTTGGCAATGAATGTCAACATCAATCGCCAAATGATGCTCTAGAGTTCTTCTAAGCTCTCTTCACATTCAATTCAAGATCCAATCTCTCCCTCATGTTAAAAATAGAGGTTTAATTATAATTTTATGGGGTGACATTATGATAATTTTAGTCAAAATCCCCAAAACACTATTAAATAGCTTGTATTAATTCCTTTATTATAAATCTTTCTTTCAACATTTAAGTGCCTTAATAGTTTAAAAATTCAATGATCTTATACTCATTGGATTTTTCTTTTCAAAATGCTCATTTTGATAATAAGCAAAAGATTCAAAATTGTTTGATTCTTAAATTAATGTCATAAACTTCCTAACTATACTTCAGGTGTTTAATTTAAACTCATTTCAAGTAAAATCAAATCACTTTTAATATCATTAGGCTCATCTTATCGAGATGCTCGGTTCTGCTATGTTTGTTGAAATTGGAGTTTGGATTCCTGAATTTATTTCAAAAAAAAATTCAATTCAAATATTGCAACAAGATTCATGGTCTATCAAGTGAATTTTGTGATGATATATCATTTGTGCCTTATTTTTTTAATGTAAAAAAATATTTTGTCCGAAAATACATTCATTGAAAAATATATTGGCACAAAATTATAATTTCAAAAAAAAAAAAAAAAAAAAAACCTTTTAGATGAGACTACTCTCTAGACATCAATGTGAACCTACCCCTAAGACTATGAATCAAGTAAATTATCCTCATTCATAATTTCAAACTTTCTAAAATTGATGCACCAAGAGAAATAAAAATAATTGAAAATTTTAGATCTAGAGAAATTAGCTCAAAATTAGTTGGGGAAGCTCAATTAGATTCCCAAAGTATTAAAATTGAGTCTATAACAATGAAAATTGTCTAATGATCTCAGAAACATCCAAATTGGTCCATTTGGGCCTAAATCCAATCGAACTCATAGAACTAGTGAACTATTGTGGCAGAAGAATAGGCAGATTTTTTTCATAAAAAATGCGAGTTATTTTGATAAAAAATAAGAAATATCATTGGCCTATTTGGGCCCAGAATCTAGCCGTTATGGCACATGAATAAACAGAATTTTCTTATAAAAAATGCAGGTTATTATTATAAAAAGTAAAAAAAAAATATTTAAAAAAATGCATTTATTTGCCCAAAAATTTGATAGAAAAATTGAAAAAAAATCCAAAAGTTTCTCATAATTCTTAATAAAATTGTCTCCCTATGAAATGAGGAGAAAACTCACATCAAGACCTACAATCTTTATGATGCAGCTTCAATCTTCTCCTGAAAGAAATTGTCCCCATTTGAATAGATTAAAGTTAAGTACTGAAGCCTGAAGGTCTTCAATCCCTATAGAGTAGCTTCAGATGTATTAGAACTATTATGAGAGAGGTTCTTAATCCCTATGTCAGAGTGCTGATCTTCTTTTCAAAGAAGTTGATTATCTCTATTTGGAATGAATGGATTTAAGGTGAGAGAACTTTTCTGTTCTTTTAGCCTATGCAAATAGATGAGATTGATGCAACAGCATGTTCTTAGCAAAATGATCCAAAAATGATGATGAAATAGTCCACCCAAAAATATTGGAAATTTGTTCAATATTCTAATTTTTTATATCTAGGGTAAGAAAATCGTCCCAAATGAAGCCTAAAACTGAAGCTAATTAGACTGACAGCTTTGCGATTTATGTAATTGGTGAAATTGTGAAAGATGTGAGGGCCACCTTATACTTGCATTGGATGTTCATCCTTGCTAACACATCTAGATTAAAAATTTTATGTTAAAAAGTTGCTTTAAGAAGCAAAAAGAAAACCGTCCCAAACAAAGCCTAAGACTTGATTTGGTACGACTTTTTTATTGCCTTCTAAAACAGCTTTTTAGAGCAAATTTTTTTGATACTAAAAAGCAACTTCAAAAACCAATAAGAGAATAGAGAACTATTCCGAACAAAACCTTAAACAGCACTACATCTCAAAATTCTTATAACAAAACCTTTCTTGATAGCCATTGACTTCTACAAATCTATGTACTTAAATCAATACAAAGTTTACAAAATCTATGTTCAAAAATCACTATCATTGACAAATACTTGTATCCAAAGCAACAGAAGTTTACTTCATGAAGTAGAGAACAAATCACTATCAGGCTTCAGTGAAGCAAAACACATACAAGGAGGGTCTATAAGTCTATTGAGTAAATGGAGAATTTTCTCCAAATTTTCTAGGATTACCTTGATTTATGTACATTCCTTTGCTTGTCAGAGACTCAAAACCTTCACTGCTGCTCTATAAATGGTTCAGCTGCTTCAACCTTGCTGGAAGAGCCCATTCGCTGCAGTGAAAGCACACGAGAGAGGTGCGGAGCAGAATAAGTAAAATAGAGCATAAATTGCATAATAAAGAGAACTTCAAGCAGAAATCATGTTGCTTATGTAACATGAAGAATTAAAAGAGTAAAAATAGTCATCTAATACAGATTATTACAATTATTCCAAAAATAGGCTAAGAAGCTTTCATAACATTACGGGCAACTGCACATTCTGCAACAAACTTGTTATATTGATATTTGATAGAGATAGACCTAAAAAGATTTGGTTAGAAAATATTATAAATGATCTTTTTTTATTAGATTTAAATGAGAATTTGTCTATTAACAGAACACAAATGATCTTTCTTTATTAGATTTAAATGAGAATTTGTCTATTAACAGAACACAATAGAGAAAAATGATTCATGTAGCCGACCTCATGTAGAGGGATAAAGGTTTGATGTTGTTGCATTGAATTGGGCATCATTTCCTACATAGGATAAAAATTTGATGTTGTTCTCGTTGTATTATATTATGCTTCATTGTGATGTACTAAGTTGATGACTACTTGATAAAAGAGTTGTTAAACTAGCTTTCCTGTGTATTTTATTTTGTTGTGATGGACAAGCTTGCCTGATAAAAAACAGTGAAGAAGCAAGAAAAGGCATAAAAATAATTTATAATTATCCATCCATAAATAAAAATGAATAAAGAATACTATCATGATTAAAGAATAATTTATAAAATAATAATAATCAATTTTTCAATGAAGAAAAAGAATGAACATTCATCAAAACAAACTAATATCATAATTGAAAATAAAATAAATAATAATTGATTTTTTTTTTTTTTGGTAATATTGAAATAGATTAGGCTACTTTTATTTTAAGAAAATTTAACCCAAAAACTACACTTACAAAAAGCATGTTTGCTTGGTTTTTTATTAACCCCTATAATTTAGCATTTGTACAGCATCATTTTTTCACAGCTACTAATTTATTTTGTACCAACATCTCAAATTGATTTTGCTAACTTAAAACACAATCAATTAACAAAACTCATTGTATAATGGAGGGCCAAAGATTTGAAATTGATTCATGCTTTAGGTTTATTTGGGTCTATTGGAGTTTACAAAAGAGAGTGAAAGAGAAGTGTAGATATGAGGAAAAAAAGAGTGACGAAAGTGAGTTGAAAATTATAAGAGATTATTTCAAAGAAAAAAAAAATGTAATTGTACTTTATACTTGTCTGAAAAGCTAGAATAAAATATCTCATCATCCGCCTATGGACGAGGCAAATTTAGCCGGACCATATAAATTTGTATCCCTTGTTTTCTTGTATTTTTCATGCACTTGTATTTCTCATTTGTTCTATTTCTCTAACACGCTTTTCTCAACTGATATCAAAGCTATGCTTAGTGGCTTTTAAGGGAAAATTGGGAGCAATGGTATTTGAGGATGGGAAGGTGAAGATCAGCAAATTCGAGGGCTTAAACTCTGGAGAGTAAAAGGTGCAAAATGAGAAGTAAATGTACCCCAAAAAAATAATTCTGAATCTATTAGAGATGAACCAATAACGAGTCAAGAAGGTAAAGATCTCCTGACAAAAATGCGTAGGAGTAACTTGCCTTATGAAGATGAATGATTTTGTTTTCAATATCATGCATAGATCTTAGAAATTATTATAATTTATCTTTCTTTATTAGATTAAATGAGAATTTAATTCTTAACAAGACACAATGGACAAAAATGATTCATGTTGCCGATCCCACATAGTGGGATAAAGGCTTGATGTTGTTGTTGTTGTAGTATCATGCATAAAAAAAAAATCTTAGATAGGGTAATAAAAGCTCCATTAGATATATACAAGAAGCCTTCGGAGATGAATAAACTATAGCTAATTAAAAAGTTTTTTTATTCTATGGATTAATGGAAATTATTTCAACAACAAATCATATATATGAATTCAATCGGAATACAAATAAGATAGATATCAACTTCAATGAAGAAGTTCATGCCCTAAGCATGTTGTTATCATTTCCAAAAAGCTATGTTGAAATGGATGGCTATCAATAATTCATTTGAACCTAAAAAGCTAAAATTCAATGATGTTTCTAATTTAATCATAAGTGCATCACGAGATGAAAATCAAGTGAAGGGTCTTGTCTGCTTGAAATTATAAAAGTAGAGAAAAAATGCAATGAGAGACTACAATGGAGGAAAATTCAAATCTCAAATACATTAATGTTTGGGGGTCATCCCTAATGACATCCTTTGGATGTTTACTATACTATGCCACTTTCATTGATAAATTCACCATAAAGGAATGATTTCATCTTCTGGAAAAAAAAAAAAAAACAAATGAGGTGTTTGTTTGTTTCGAATGATAAAGAAACAAGTGGAGAATGGTGATGTGATACCATGTGACTACAAGAATTGCAAATCAAGAGATTAATAAAAGTTATTAAATTCTAATATTAATCAATAAAATCTAGCTTACTCAAGTAGAGTTTTCAAGAGGATGTCATGAAAAATTAAGTCATAGCATTTGATTACAATTGGAGATTACAAGAACATTGCAAAAGAATAACCAAAGAAATCTAAATAATGCAAATAGCCACGATAATGAAGCCTCACGTTTAAAATATAGATCCTTCACCTTGAGATCCTTTAATCAACTCTTGATGGTGGAGGTTAGCGGAAGAGGATCGTAAGCACACTTAGAGAAACCACTAGTACACAAGTGATGCCGAGAGGACTCCTCGTCGGGGAAGAAGCAAGAGTTGGAGGGGCGGGTGGATGGTTGTTGATGGTCAAATCGTAATCCGAGAATTGATCGTCGAGGACGTCCACGAGATGAGGGAGGATTCGGTTCAAGTAATCTTCAACGGTATCGTCAAAACCGAACCCGACGTCGAAGAAAGGTGATCGAGTGATGTGGATGTCTCCGTAGGCGTCGAGTACAAATCCGCTATCAAATTCGGGATCCGCCATGTATCCTCGCCAAGGGTTGAAGGATTACCCAAGATGGGAGAGGGGGTGGCCGGATTAGAGAGGTGGAGGGGAGAGGGGAAGGGCCGTGGGCTAGATGAGAGAGGGGATCACGGTTTTGGGAGGGAGATGGGAGAATCAATTTCAAATTTCAGATTTTGAAATCAGAAATTAAAATCTGTGGAATCTGAAATTAAATCTGTGAGAGGGAGGCATTAAAGGGGTATTTAAGTGGTGATGAGGTGGCAATTAGAGAGAAAACAATAAGGGTGAGGTGGCCGGCCATATGGAGAGAGAGAGGGGCTTGGTATTAACTAGGTGGGGCCCAAGGGAATAATTAAATTAAGATCAAATCTGAATTTAAATACAGATTTGTTCTAATTTAAGAAAGTTTCCCAATTTAGGGGAATAAGGGAGGGAAAGAGGTTTGAATTTCAAAATTGAGTTAATTCCCATTGATTGACTTTCCCAATTAGAGAAAGCCTGTTTTAGGAAAGTAATTTACTCAATGGAATTTGAAATTCAAAGGGGGAAGCAAGTGGGGGCCGGCAGCATGCTTGGGAGGCTGAGAGGGGCGGCGGGCGGGGGGCTGTCGGGCTGGCAGAGGCTCCAGCCGGCGGTATGGCTGGGAGGGGACGGCGGGATGGGGGGCTGGGGGTGAAAATCGTGGAAGAGAACAAAGGGAAGGGGCCGCAGGTCTTGGGAGGAGCTTGAGGAGGGAGATGGGGTAGGAGAATAATGGAGATATGAGAGTATACAGCTAGGAAAAGAAAAGAAAAAACTCTTTCTCAAGAACTCACTAAAAGATCTTGAGATTTCACTCAAGAACTCACTAAGAGATCACAAAACAAAGTTTCATTCATCAAAAACTAAAACTTCTTACATGACATGAGGCCTCTTATAAGGGGCCAAAATAAAATAAAACGGAAATGACACAAATGCCCTTAGGGCTACATAAGTGACTCCATGCCCACAGGGGCAAACTAGGAAAAGAAATACAAGCATAAATAAAATGCAAAAATAAATCAAAAATAGAGGCTCTGGATCGCAGCCGTCGATCAGCGTCTCCGACGATGGTACACGTGTCGAAATTTGATGTCCTCATCAAATGGTTATGCATATCAAGTACTTGAGATAAGAAAGCACAAGAGAATAGAACAACAAAGAGTTCAAATTTTGTGTGCAGCTGGTGGAATGCATATGTAAAGTATGTATCTAGAAACACTACAGTGGGATGGGATTACTCAGCACATGTACAAGATTTTGAATGAAAAAGCTAGAAGTATAAGATTGCATCAGGATTGCCCAACGCTTCTGGACGAATGTTGTGAATACTAAAATTTATTTGATCAACAGAGGGACCTTTAATTCCTCTGAGTTGAAACTTACCTAAATGGACTATCAAGGAGGAAAATATTTTTCATTTAAAGATTTTATACTATCTTTTTGAAGTACATATGGAATTTAGTGGTTGTTACTATTGGGATAAGGAATTGATGATCTTGGTTATCAAAGTTAAGGTCTTCAAAAGATTATGATCATTAAAAGTGTTAAATTCAATGAAACCAATCTAAATAAGGATAAGTTCATATATACAAGATGATAAGCAGTGAAAATGTTGAGATTAAAGAGATATATAATGAGGTGCAAGTAAGTGAACAAGTGACTAAGAACATTGAAATGTAAGGAAAGCTAACCTTGGTTGTCGTGAGCTGAGAATATCTCAATAGATGCTTATAACTAGTTATAATTCCTTCTTTGCATTACTTGTTGCTAACAAATGTTGGAGAACATGAAGGAGAAGCACAGGAAAAAATCTTTGCAAAGTCACAAAGGATAAGAGGGCATTGCAAAAGATTGAAATACTATAAAGCCTTAACCAACCCAGATTTAAGGGGAGGTGCCACACAAAGATGGCTTCAAATAAATATATCATAAAACTAATCACCGAGTGAAAGATTGCTATGATGTGAAGCTTGGTCTTCCTCAACAATTCAGGCTATGAATTTAAAGAATCCATGGATATTTCTCGTGAAATCTCTAACTTAAAGTTTGAAGTAGATTTCAAAGTACATAACACGGTTTAATATGACAAGCAATCATCAAACAACAAATTCAATATGCATAATTCATGACAGTTCAATATCATTATAGTGGTACTTCACACCATTCTGCAAGGCATCACACAGATCAATCAATCAAAATTAGCCATATATATGTTATTAAGAGTATGTACATTAATTGTCATTGTTCATAAATTTGATTCAAACCTAAGTATATTCAAGCGCCCATTTATATGTTCAAGTTAGTTTGGGTTGATATTGATCCTAAAGCAATCATATGGAATGTGAACTTGAGTTTGATTTCTCAAGGGTTCTCTTATTGGCGCATATGAAAGGATTTAAAGCATGGATGATTGCTTCAAAGTTTGCCATATGTTCTCCCTTGGCATATGTCACTTCTTAAAGTGACAGGGTTGCATGTCTAGTGCTTAAGAGGAGAGGGTGGCCTTAGGAGCTTTCATAGTATTGGTAAGCAGAGAGACATATTTAGGGTTTGTGTGAGAGCTGGGAAGACCTTAGAGAACGAAGTGATATTGGCAGAAGCTTTACTAAGGGTCTTCACATGATTTTAGTATATGAACTTTGATTTAACATCATGAGCAACAGTGTTCTATTGCATGCTTAGATGAGTTGTATAATTTCAATATGCATATGAAAGTGATCATTGAAATGATGTGTGAAAAAGAGTCCATCTTGCATCATACATGATGATATATGACAAATAATTAAATAATATAGCATGATTAGCATGCTGGTTTTATTTATAAACATATTGATCCAAGTGATATAAGTATATGAATAAATTATGTGCCATAACATGAATGATTGCCACATGAAATAAGGACATAATGACGTGATATATATTATATTAAGAATGATTATAGTACATTTACAGGTTGAGAAACAATGCTTGCACCAATTGGGATTGCGGATTGCCTAAATGGCATATGAGTAGGTAAGGCAGTTGGCCCCTTCCACAGAAGTACAAGGAAATGACTGGATTTCACTAAGACATTCAGGTTGGTACCAATTTGATTGCCAATTAGTGCGGCACAAACCCCATCAAAAGACTGAAGAACAGGCTATGTGCCTAATAATAAAAGTGATTGATGTATAATTGAATCATGTCAGTTCTTATATATTTTAATGATCGACTTATTTATGTGTTGCATGAAGTGAATATACTGATTTACATGTCACATGGATATTCGTTCTCTTTTTATTGATTTCTTATTATATTAGACTCCGTGTTACCTACAGTTTTATGCTTATCTATGATTACACGATGTTTTTTTTTTTATATCATTCTTAAAAAGATATTTTGAAGAGGTCTTATTATCCTAGCGGGAGAGTTGTAGGGATATGTATATGCATCTAGGAAGAATGTAAAAGCATGTGATTATAAATATGATGTTAATGTGATCAAGTGTGAGAATCTTTATCCCCATGTTTTATCGTTTGATCCAAGTGCTCTTGAATCAAATCTTGCGGGATATGAATCTATGCCATGTCGGATTCCAAGCAAAACAGCCCAAAAACAATGGGAAAATGCGAAATTTCTTGGATGAAAACACTCACAAACACTTCATTTACTCAAATATCAAAAGACTTACAAGTTTCCACGGATACAATGCTCCCAATTCGAGAAGGGAAGCTTTCTCCCAAGTCCTAGAGAAGAAGAAACCTAAAATAGCCACAAAACAAGATCCCTCCAAAAAGTCCCCCTAACACACTTTTAACTCTCACATAAAACCCCTCCAAATCCCCTCAATACCCCTAGGGCAAACAACTCATGCCACCTTTTCAATTTGGTGAGCCCAAGGGGCCCACCCCTTTACTTCCCCCCCCTTGGTTTGTCCGCCCAGGCAGGCGGGTTCTCCGCCTGCAGTAAATGAGTACCGGCCCCACAGGGGCCGGTGGGGCTATGGACCGAGCAGGTCCATCATCACTTCCCGCCCAAAGATTAACCTTGTCCTCAAGGTTGAAAGCAGGAAACTGAGTTTGTATGATCTCATAGGTTTCCCAAGTTGCGTCATGTGTCGGTAGATCTTTCCACTCAATCAAAACTTCCTTCCCTCCGTCCTCAGTGTGTCTGACCCCTTTCAAGGCAGACGGCTCTAGTAAGCTTGTACCATCTTCAGACAATGTTGGCGGCAAAGTATCGACTGGTACAGAATCTCCCTTGAACTTCTTCAACTGGGACACATGAAAGACTGGATGAATCGTAGTAGTGGGTGGTAACTTCAGGCGATATGCTACATTCCCAATCTTCTGCTCTACCTCATAGGGGCCATAATACCTTGGGGCCAACTTAACACTTAGCCTCCTTGCTAAAGTATTCTGCCTGTAGGGCCTCAATTTCAAGTAAACAAATTCCCCAATCTCAAAGTGAACATCCTTCCTATGATGATCTGCTGCCTGCTTCATGATGTTCTGGGCTCGTAACAAGTGGTTCTTCAGCTCCCCCAAGATCTCATCCCTTTCAGACAATTGTTGCTCCACTAAGGACACTGATGTAAAATGAGGCCTGTACTGTATCAGGGTTGGAGGATCCCTCCCATAAAGCACCTTGAAAGGTGTGATCTGCGCCGCCTTGTGAAATGAAGTGTTATACCAATATTATGCCCAAGGTAGCCACCTTACCCAATGCTTGGGCTTCTCCCCTGCAAAACATCTAAGGTAAGTCTCGACACTTCTATTGACTACCTCAGATTGCCCATCTGTCTGTGGGTGGTAGGCTGAACTGCGCTTCAAATGTGTCCCCTGTAACTTGAACATCTCCTTCCAAAAGTGACTCAGGAACACTTTATCTCTGTCGGAGACTATCGACTCAGGAAAGCCATGAAGCCTCACAATCTCACGGATGAAAACTGCTGCGACGGTAGTGGCATTAAAAGGATGTCTCAACGGTATGATGAGCATACTTACTAAGCCGGTCAACTACCACTAGAATGACAGTGTAGCCGTCCGACTTGGGTAAGCCTTCGATGAAGTCCATAGTCACTTCCGACCAAACCTGATCAGGTAACTCAAGTGGCTGCAACAGTCCTCCAGGTGCACATGCTTGGTACTTGTTCCTCTGACAAGTATCACACTGGGCCACCATTTCCTCCACATCTTTCCTCATCCCCTTCCAGTATATCTCTCTAGCCAATCTCTGATAAGTCTTCTGCCCTCCTGAATGTCCTCCAATAGCACTGGCATGAAACTCCTGGAGTATCAGTGGAATATGGGAAGAGGTCCTAGGCAAAACCAACCTCCCTTTATGTAGCAACAGCTGATCCTCCACTGTATATCCTGCTGGTATTTCTTCCCCCTTCCTTATGGCCTCTCTGAAGCTCCCCAATTCTTCACTAGTCATATTTTCAGTCCTCAATTTCCCCCAATCCACTAACTGAGGCACAGATGTAGCAATAAGTTGTGAGCACTCCACCTTCCTGGATAAGGCGTCAGCAGCTTTATTCTCCAATCCTGGCTTGTACTGAATCTCGAAATCATAGCCCAACAATTTGGAGAGCCATCTTTGATGCTCTTCTGTCACCATGCGTTGCTCCAACAAGTATTTTAGACTCCTTTTGATCAGTCCTCACAAGGAATCTTCTACCCAACAAGTACGGTCGCCACTTCTGGATGGCCTTAACAATGGCCATCAGTTCTCTTTCATAGACAGATTTGAGCCTTGCCCTCCCTGATAATACCTGACTGTAGAAAGCAATGGGTCGCCCTTGCTGCATGAGGACCGCTCCTAACCCCAAACCAGATGCATCAGTTTCCACCACCAGCTGCTGCTTGAAATCCGGTAATGCTAACACCGGGGCACTAACCATAGCTCTTTTCAAAGCCTCCATAGCGCTATCTGCCTCCGGTCCCCAATTGAAGCTGTCTTTCTTCAACTGTTCAGTGAGTGGAGCTGCAATAGATCCATACCCTTTTTATGAACTTCCTGTAGTATCCTGTGAGTCCTAAGAAGCCCCGGAGAGCCCGAAGGTTCTTAGGAGTTGGCCAGCTCGTCATGGCCTCCACCTTGGAAGGGTCAGCTGCCACCCCCTTCTGCTGAGATAATGTGCCCCAAATATTCCACACTTCTTTGAGCAAAAGAACACTTTTTTTTGATTGACATACAACTGATGATGTTGTAAAAGTGTTCAAAACCTTCCTCAAGTGCTCCAAGTGCTCCTGTAGGGACCTGCTATAGATCAGAATGTCATCAAAAAACACTAGAACAAACCTCCTCAACATGGGTTGAAACACTTGGTTCATCAGGGCCTGGAATGTAGAAGGAGCATTGGTGAGCCCAAAAGGCATCACCAAGAACTCATAGTGTCCTTCATGAGTCCTGAAAGCAGTCTTGGGGATGTCCTCCCTCCTCATCCGGATCTGATGATATCCGGACTTCAAATCAAGTTTGGAGAACATTGTAGCACCCCCCAACTCATCAAGAAGCTCATCAATAACGGGAATTGGAAACTTGTCTAGAACAGTCTCCTTGTTGAGAGCCCGATAATCAACACAAAATCGCCAACTACCGTCCTTCTTCTTTACCAAAAGTACGGGGCTCGAAAAAGGGCTCACGCTCGGCTGGATAACCCCCGCTTCCATCATTTCCCTGACTAGCTTCTCAATCTCCTCCTTTTGAGCATGAGGATATCGATAGGGCCGCACACTAACTGGATCTGCTCCTCCTTTCAGTACAATGGCGTGCTCCTTGCTTCTCTGTGGGGGTAGCCCTGCTGGCATCTGAAAAACTGGGGTGAAATCTTCCAACAGCTCTCCCACCTCTTCTGGAATATTCTGCTCCTCCACTGGCTCACTACCCTCCAATCGCCATAACTCTATCAGAAACCCTTCCCCCTCACTCCTAAGGGACTTGAGAATAGTCTTCAGAGCCACCTTAGACCGGCATAGTTTGGGGTCCCCCATGCAAAGTAACTCGATGCTCCCCTTCACCATACTCCAACATCAAGGTCTTCCAGTTGACCTTCATCTCCCCCAGAGTTTGTAACCACTGAATACCCAAAATAACATCCGTATTACCCAGCTCGAGCACCGAAAAATCTTGGGTAATATCTTCCCCCTGTATGGAGAGAGTAACTCCACTGCATCTTCCCGCACACTGCTCCCTCTGACCGGTCCCCAAAGAGACTCCCACTCCTCTCCCCTGGATCATGGGAATGCCCAACTCTTCCACTAATCTGCAAGCTATAAAGTTGTGGGTGGCCCCACTGTCTATCAGCACTGTGACTGTAAAGCTCCCGATCCTCCCTTCCATCTTCATGGTGGAGTGTGCTGTCAACCCTGCCACTGAATTGAGGGAAACCTCAATCATGTCAAGATGTAGATGATCTACACCTTCTTCTTCCCCTCCTAACTCTTCCTCAACTTCCTCCTCCTCGGGGTCTTCTACCAATAGGACTTGGAGTAATTTGTCCTTGCACCTATGCCCTGGCCCAAATTTCTCATCACACCTGTAACAGAGCCCCTTGGCTCTTTTATCCTTCAGCTCTGCCTCAGTGAGCCGCCTAAACTCCCCCTTGGCCGGTGCACTCCGATCCCTCTCCTTCTGTCCTTCTCCTCCTGCCCCCAAGTAAGCACCCTTGGCTCCTCCCGTAGGATTTGCCACCTTCTGTCCCCCTCCGAAGAAAGTAGGTCTGCGGTATTGATCAGAAGACAATCTATCCTCTATCAGCTCAGCCATCTCCAAAGTCTCCCTCAAACTCCTTGGCTTGGCCGCTCTAACTGCTGATCGAATGTGGGGCTTCAACCCCTTCATGAAATTTCCCTCAAGCACCTCATCCGTCATCCCACGAAGCCTACTGGACAGCAACTCGAACCTGTCCCTATAAGCAGATACTGTACCAGTCTGGGTCAGTGCAAAGAACTGCTCATGATGAGTTCCCTCCTTTGGTGGTCTGAAGCGGTCTAGGCACATCTCCCTAAACTCTGCCCAACATCTGAATCTCTGTCTTTCTTCCCGTCCACTGATACCAAGCAAGGGCTCTTGCCTCCAAACATAAAGGTACCGCCAAGAGTTTCTCCTCATCTGTCATCCCCATCGCTGTGAAGTATCTTTCTGCCTTGAAGATCCACCCATAAGCATCCTCTCCTTCAAAGATTGGAAGCTTCAACTTCCTCATTCCCCATTCTCCTCTCCCGTTTACCCTGCCGTTGCCCATACCTCCTTGCCCATATCTCCCCTCAGGTTGCCTCTCCCATGGCCGTGGGTCCACCCCACGACTCTCCCTTCTTTCCCAAGCTTGAGGTGCCACCGGATCCCCCCTTGCATAACCAGCCGACCCCCAATGAGGCTCCCTAGGGTCGGCCTCCCCTCTGCCTCGATACGATCCTCCTCCCCACTGATTGTAAGGCATGCTTCCTCCCTCCCTTCCTTGGACAAATTGATCTGGATGATTCTGAGTATAGCTTGCCCTAGCGTCTCCCATAAAATCGCCGGCGGTGGAGTAGTCCTCCCCTCCCCGGTTTGGGCCATACCTGCCCCCCCTTGGGCCGGCGGACCAAGCATCCCCTCCATGGTCGACAATGTCAATGGCCTCCTTCCCTTTTGCATTAGGTCCCTCACGAACCCTACTACCTCCTTCACCATCAACCGGCGGCGCAATAGGATTAGGGTTAGGGTTAGGGTTAACCGAACCCCCCATGTTGTGTTGGCCCGCCACCATTTGTTTGATCATCTCTTGTAACCCTAACATTTGAGTCTTCAACTCCTCTACTCCATCAAGCTTTTCATCAACGGAAGCAAATTTCTCCTTAAGGGCGGTGAACTCCACTTCCCACTCTCCAACTTTCTCTTCAATAGATTCAATCCTTCGTGTACCCATCCCTTCCTTGTGGATCTAGCGCTCTGATACCACTTTGATGGATCTTGAGTTGTAATTTTCGGATTCCAAGCAAACAGCCCAAAAACAATGGGAAAAATGCGAAATTTCTTGGATTAAAACACTCACAAAACACTTCATTTACTCAAATATCAAAAGACTTACAAGTTTCCACGGATACAATGCTCCCAATTCGAGAAGGGAAGCTTTCTCCCAAGTCCTAGAGAAGAAGAAACCTAAAATAGCCACAAAACAAGATCCCTCCAAAAAGCCCCCCTAACACACTTTTAACTCTCACATAAAACCCCTCCAAATCCCCTCAATGCCCCTAGGGCAAACAACTCATGCCACCTTTTCAATTTGGTGAGCCCAAGGGGCCCACCCCTTTACTCCCCCCCCCCCCCCCCCCCCCCCCCCCCCCCCCCCTGGTTTGTCCGCCCAGGCAGGCGGGTTCTCCGCCTGCAGTAAATGAGTACCGGCCCCACAGGGGCCGGTGGGGCTATGGACCGAGCAGGTCCATCAGATAGTTACGGAATGAGTCATAATGCTTTATTTACATTTTCTTCTTGAAGGCTCCTTGGAACTTCATTGGCTTCTTACTCTCTTCCTTATTTCTCCCATGACTTTTATGGCTTTGTCACAGCTTCTAACACTCGCCAATGAGGTGATTCCCCTCTACTAAGCATAAGGAGTGCTTTAGTGAGCCATGGGATTGTGCTTCCCTGTGATTCAATTCAAAATCCTGATTTTGCATAAAAACTAAAATAAGAATGATCGTATTGTATAGTTGATTGATTCAATTATACAATCAACCATTTATATAATGCATTGACTCATGTGATCTTTGCCGACCCCACGTAGAGGGATAAAGGCATGATATTATTGTTGTTGTATTGACTCATGTGATGAATGTATAATATGTTATGCCTAAATATAAAGTACATTTAAAGGGAAAGGGAACAATACAATACAAACATGAATAGGATTGAATTTATGTGTGAAACATATATTGTATTCCAAGGAATACATGATAACCCCACTTATTTTGAGTTGTAGATTATGGGTTACTTTCATTGAGCTTAAGATGGGTTTTTTAGAGCCCCTTTTTTTCAAAGGGGAAAGGAATGACATTCATGTAGCAAACTATCTCGCAAAGAATATTTTGAATGGATATAACACACTTCATTTATTGAGCCCTACGTCTTTATCTGCATGCCAATATTTGTCCACATTTTCAAATGTAGTATATTTTTTCATCAGGTATTTTTCGGTGGAAAAAGATAGATTCCCCCAACTAAAATGTGCAATATGAAAGGTGGATATAACCCAAATGGTATGACTTGTGTAACTCAGCCTTTTAAAACTATGATAAGTTCTATGACTTTTATGTTACCAATATAAATTTGGTTTAGGAATGAACATCTATCTACATGATCAACCAAGTAATTGTTTAATGAGTTTGGGAACTGTCTTGATGATCTTTTGGGGTAAAATTTTCAAGTAGTCAACAAAATGAAACCAAAAACATATTCAACATCCTTCCACTCACAAATAAAAAAGCTAAATGATGTTTCACCAGGTAATACCTATTGAGCAAACCAAACATATTTGGCAATAGAAGGAATACAAACGAATCAAAATAAATTCACAATATGGATGAAAATAAACGAACTTATTTCTTTTTGGATATAATAAATATAGTTAACAAAATTATTTTTTTTTCAACATCTCAAATTTCATTATAAAAATAATCTTTTCTTAGATGACAATAAATTTATAAGGTTTTAAATTAAAATAGGTAACGTGGATGTGAGTTTTTAATTTCCTAGATTCATTGTTTCTATGAACTCGAATGGATGAAAGAGATGCCAAACTACAAAACAAGTAAAAAATGGAACCCTCATATGGATTAACTTGCATAATTGCCTAAAAAAAATTCCAAGAATAGCAGCTATCATATTTGAAAAAAAAAAAAAACTACATTCATGTAACTAGTCAAAGCGATTGATACTAAATAGATGGACTGAAATAGTGCAATGCTTTTTATATGCTAAATTACCATTCGTTTACTTATATATGGTTGCAGCATGGATGATGCCTCCGAATGCAAGTCATCCTTGAACATTTTTTTATTTTCCCGCTCAAATTCTTTTCTAGATTCCTTACGAGTGCCTGCTTGCCAAACTCTGCCAAAATTGGGAAGCCAATTGGCATCAACACTGTCCTTAACAATCTCTCCAGTTTTCTCCATTTCAAGTTCAATCCTTCTCTTCTCTGCCCATGCAGCCCCTACACGTTTAGGGTTCAACTTCTTTGACTTTCCCTTATGTGCTAAAGGAGCATGATTATTCATATGTGCTCCAAAGTTAAGAAGACTTTTCTCACGTTCATCACACATATCTAACCAGGGAGGCAAACCACCGGTATGTACATTTGCTGGAGATCCTTCAGAAGGTAAAGCAATAGGAGTAAGCATCTGCAAGGCTGCGCCCACAAGTAATACCTAAGGTGAGTTCAACTGCTAGAATCACAAACAAGAAAAGCAACAATGCTACAAGCAAAAAATGACTTGGGATGTTAGATACCTCCATTGCTCTCCCTATAATCAGTTCCAATATTGTACTGCAAAATTAATAGATATCAACAACTATGCCCGAAAATTATGCGTATCATGCATGGTACAACAACTGTAATATTACTAATTATTGAAGATTTATAGCCTTTAATGTTTCATACAAGCTATGCATTTAGAAAAAGGCTATTCCATCTCTCTCCATGTGAATCTTTATGCCACATAACATCTCAAAGAAAGTTAGATTTGCAAAAGAAAAAGGCTATTCCATCTCTCTCCATGTGAATCTTTATGCCTCATAACATCTCAAAGAAAGTTAGATTTGCAAAATGATTATAGGCAACTAGAGAAAATTGGACTACTTAACAATTCCTCACTCGTCATAACTATCAAATAAAGTGAAATTGTTTAATGAATAGTCTTGTGCTTTGGAAAAGTGCATGCATCAATAACCCTATTTGATGATGCCTATAGGGGCCAATTAGTTACCTCAATATGGAATGCAATGTAAAGTAGACGTCTGCAAAGCAAATGCAGCCAAATTTACAAGATATTTGTTAAGGAAATGAACCATGATAAAACTAATATCACGAAATATGTCTCAAACCAAACACAGAAAAATTACTTCGCATGTAAAACCTTAACTTTTTACCAACTTTTCGCCAAATCAAACCAAATGGCATAAGTTTGTTGTAAGATAAAATAACATAATACATAGCAAACCTAACCATCAGAACAATTATAGGTGACTTCAAAGAAATCTAAATTATAAAAACAAATGGAGCATAAACAAAACCAACAACAACAAAAAAAGAACAATTTGTGTTAAGAATCCACTAAAGATTTAGGAAAAAAAAATTAAACACAAAGATCAAGAAGCAAACGTAAATTGTTCTTATGTTTTACAAAACTAGGAAGTGTTTACCACTACAGTCTCCACATGTCCTCTTTTTTCCTTTGAAGTCCACGCGTTTACATTCGACACCTGACTTATTTACAAATCTAAATATAAGTATATAACTGGGATGAAATTACAGTAAAGTAAACACAAGTACCTGTTAAATGTCTGTCCACACTTTCCAGGCCACCCATGTGATCAAGAGACACATTTCCCCGCAGGCCCAATGACAAAGGAATCGAGTCCTTGTCAACATGGGCAGCAGTTGCAGAGCCATTATCGTTTGGGTGGCATACCCCATAATTCTCATTTGTATATATTTGTAAAGGCAAAACAGGATGAGAAACATTTGAACTAAAAGAACTAATAGAATGGTTATTAAAACTATCCATTTTATTGGAGTTAAGCTCATGCTTGAATTGGATATCTTTTGACGGCCCCAAAACTGGCCCTATTGGCCCTTCACTTGAACTTGAAGCAACATTCTTCAATGCCTCGCATCCTTTCTCCCACTGCAAAAGCACCATCAACATGCTCAAATCTCAATTAGACATAAACACGCATAATTGCATATACTCCTACTAAAAAAAGTAGAGAAAGGAAAGCACCTTCAGGAGATCTGCCTCTGAAACTCTAAATAAATCGACCCGATCGATCCCTCCCCCGTGCTTCCAAAGATACCTCTTTAGATTCCAAAAGTGCAACTCGCTCGCCAAATGACGAATAGCATTGCCGCTGCAAAAGTAAAATATATACAATTCATCAAGATAGCAGTTGAGAAAAACCTGCAATCTAAGGTGAGCGAAGAATATTTGGGGTTACCAGACGAAATAGTCGCCAATCTCGCTAATATCGAGAGCGCAGAAGACGCACCATATACGATTTAGGGCGGCATGCTCTGAACGTAGAAAGCTAGGGTTTCGGATGAAGAATTGGAGTTCGGAGAGCTTGTTCTGAAAGCGGGATAGAGTGTTGGCGAGGGTGCGGCTGTGCTTGGGGAAAAGTACCGGTGGCGTCGCCCCTGGTCGTGGTTCAGGTTGCAAACCTCGCAGAACTCGAAGGACTCACCCTCCACTCTCCCCCTTCTTCTTAGCCAATGGTCGCATCGACGCCTTAGCTTTTTGGAGCTTCGTCATGCATTCAAGGAGGAAGGGAAACGGCGAGAAGGTTCTGTGGCGATTTTAGGGCGCTTGGGGAATTTAGCGCAATCCTGCCAAACGATCAACAACAGACATTTTAATTGCTAAGTATCTTAAATCCCGTTTCTCCGTTTTGGCTTAAATCCTGCCATTCGGCGTATTCAACTTAAGCAGGAAAGTCTCACGAACTCCTCTTCTTCACACGCCGCTGCTCGCGTCAATGCCTTCTTATTCAGCGAGCTCCCGTCTCGACTTCCTCTTCTCTGCGCGTGGAGAGCTTCGGGATATTGGAGACGGATATTTGTGGGAAGTGGTTAGCATTGATGTATTTAGCGAGGTTTTAAAAATCGGACCGGCAATGAGTAGGAAGAAGGAGAGGTTCGTCGATCGGCTCCACTCAATCCGATGATATAACAAATAATAATATTATTAAAAAATTAGTAAAATTAATATAATAATAATGATTATATAATTTTAAAATTTTTATATTTCTATGAATTTTGAGACTAAAAAATAAATAAAATTCATACATATATAAAAACTTTATAAAACTCCAATCTTCAACTTTAATTCATATTTAATAGAAATTTAATTTATATATAAATTTAATATAAATAATTGTTCATTTATGTTACATATTTAGATATAATTTACATCTATAAATTATATATAAATTTTAAACTATAAAATTATATTTATAAAATCAAACAATATTATTTATTTTAAAATTTTCAATTTTCTTATTGTCATTTAATTTCATATTTATAAAGAATTTTTAAAATTTTTAAAATTATAAATAATTATTTTTATTTGAATAATTATAAACGCACAAATAAATGAATAATTATAATTTTTAGATCTATAAAAATTATTAGAATTTTTTTTTTAATATTCAATACAAAAAATTTTCAAAAAAAAAAAAAACTCTTGAAAGCATCCACCATGCGCACATTATAGAAGCTACTAGTTGTTTAGTATTACATCACTTATGAGCTTTATACTATATTGTTTATATACATTTTCTTATATCCATGAGTTAGAGCTCACATGGGGTTGGTGAATCATATAGGTATGATTAGCTACTGTTTAATATATAATTATAAAATTTTTGGAATTATATTATTAAACAAAATATATTATATTTAAATTAATTTAATATGTTAAATTAAATTAAATTATTTAAATATATTATGAATTGAACCGATCGGTTCTTAAGAATCGAGACCGGTTGACCAACGGTTCAAATCGATTTTCTCCTATTTGATGTTAGACCAGTTTTTCAAGAGGATCGAATCAGTTCACGGTTGAATCGGTCAAACTGGTCAGTCTAGTCCGGCTTTTAAAATCATGATATTTAGGGTGTAGAGTAATCCAAACTCGGTGGTTTTAATAATTTAGTTCTTTGATTAAGTGAAAAATAAATTTAAGGTAAAGTAAAGCAAATGTTGTTTCTTCCTATTTAGTTTATTTTTTGTGTATTTGGAATTCCTTAGATTTGAGCAATTTCTAAATACACCGCAAACTCGAGGCATTGCTACCACTTGACGACCACATATGCCATCTAGTTAGCCGGCACTTCCCGACACCATAGCTAGCCACCACAGGCTGCCACCGCCCCCACACTTCTAGACATCGTCGCCCACCAACCACCACTATCAGCCAACGCCTTTGGTCACTCTATCCAGTGCTATTTACTTTGCATTGCATTCACTTTACTTCAAAAAAAAAGTAATATCACCCTAAACCCTTTACATTCAACCAAACATAATAAAAATCTTTTTACACTACATTCGTTATTTTGGCAACCAAACAGCCAAAAATTATTAACCAAAGACTGAAAACGGATAGCCAATGGGTTAACGATTTAAAGTTAGATCGGGGTTGAATTGGATGATGCAATAAATATTTATTTTATTTAAATGTAATATTATTAATGTAATAATGATGACCATTAAAACATATAAAAAAATAAACAATTACGAAATGTATAAAATAGTGCAACATATATTATCTTTTAAAATTAAAGACAGTAATTAGTAGCATACCTCATCATAATTTCTCCTCTAAATATTCTTTGAAATCTTCATTTCATTTTCTCAAATAGATGAAGTTCTGTAAGTGAAATGAAAAGAAAATTAATATCAATAAGCGATATAGAATATAAATAACATAATGTAAAGTACCAGAAGTAAAAATGCATGTACACTATTAAATTTCTAAAAACTTCCCCCTCAAATGCATCAACATCTTCACTTCCAAGCACTTCATCCTCATCACCGACATATTTTAAGTGATATTTATGAGCAAACCATGATTGCAAATAATAAGTATTTATTTTAGACTTCATCTGATTAAATTATATTCAATTCTAAACATAGCTTGAGATGGTTTAGTGTAAGCTATATTTGATTCTTCAGTAGGAGGAACTGCATCATCTTTGTAAATTTCTATCTTCAAATCCTGCAAATTAAGTTTTTGAGCCGACTCTTTATCAAGCACCTAGAAGTCTACCATTTTAATCCTCGTAAAACCTATAGGATCATAATTCCAATTTTTTAAGCTGCAACCTACAAAGTTAAAATGAAACTTGATAATTAATAAATATAATATGCAATATCAATGGAAGAATTATTATAATATACATTAATGTAATACATATTCTCTAAATTGAGATTATATCGTACATATAAAAGATCATTAAGTCTTTGACGTTCTATATAATTTCGAGTATTGTTGTGAATCTATTTAAATACACTCCAGTTTCTTTCACATCGAGATGACAATGATGTTTGGTTCATGATTCAAACAGCTAATTTTTGTAAGTTCGGTGTACTAGAGCCAATCATCTTCCACCATTCATCTAGAATTCAAATAATATTAATAATTTTAAGATGCATCTCATAAATTCAATATTAAAATTTAGGCTTAAGTACTTACCAAGATGCATTTCTTTCTTTATTTTCAGAGCAATTGAGCTTCCAAAACTCTCCAAATTATCACGATAAAATCTCACCTCAATCATTATCAATGATGGTTTAGCACATATATCTTTATTATCAATCAATCTTACAAAACCTAACATATTTTTTGGTTGGTTGCAATAAATTTTTCTATCATACTAGAAATGAGGATTAAGGAAGTAAGTTGCTGAGTGTATGCCTTATCTTAATTGAGTATACCATCTTCTCTTTATTATTTGTGCATAGGACTTCTGCATTCTTTTAACATTTTTGAATATTTCCTTTTATGACATTTCTATCTTTATGCATTCCATCATAGAGATATGCTAGGGAGGGTTTTCATCAGCTTCAGCAACTCTAAGCAAACTTATAAGAGGTGTGGTCATTTTTGATATCACAAGAAAATCATTCCAAAATTGTGCTTCCATTATAATAGCGGTCTGTTACGTGAAGCTTTCCTTTAGTCAATGGTGCGGCCTTAACACTCCTTCCTTATCCTAAGCAGCCTTAAACCCACACAATTTGGCTAGAAGAGAGAAGTGAATAGGGAAAAGCTACACTAAACAAAGGAAGTTATATAAGAGGAGTTTTGGAGGTGTTAGGAAATCATTACATGAGGGGAAGGGGTTCAATTTTGTATTCCTCTATCCATGCTTAAGAACATTCTAGAATTTCATTTATTGTACATGAGAGTTCATTGGAACACCCCACATTGTTCCATAAACTCTTATATAATTTTATAAAATTCTAGAGAGTTCTAGATCATCTTAGAATACTCTCTAAGTATCCACAATATTCTAGGACATTTTGAAGTAGTCTAGAATCTTGCATGAAACTCTAGAACCTTACAAAATCTTTTGGAACCTTCTAGAGTCTTCTAACAACTTCTAGAACCTTTCAGAGTCATTCAAAACCTTCCAATATCATGTGACCCCATTTAGGAATAGTTCTAGAGGACCTCTTTTCCTCTACTCGGCATGTCATACCCAAGGGGTTTGGCCAAACCTCTAGTTCCAATACTTGGACGTGACACTCTCCCCCACCTATTCTCATGATGCCCTCATCACGAGTCTGCTTGAAGTTTTGATGAAGGTCCTTGGATCATCACAGGACTATCCTGTATCTCTGGCTCGCTTGTCCCTTGACTTTCTATCCTAGGCTCCAACTCATGCTACACCATTGGAAAGACATCCGTAGATACATAGAAGACTTCTGTCACCTCTATTGTCAAGTCTTCAACGTGAGCTCCTAACACACCCCCATGATTTAGATTATCATCCTCATCCATTTGACTGTCTTTTGTAACCTGTAACTCCTTGCCCTTAAAGTTGCCTTCCTCTGGTCTGTATTCTTGCACCACTTGCGTTGTCTCCACATGTATTACGTCATCACCATCCTCACCGTTTGTCAATCCTTGATGTTCAACGAGGAGACTTGGAGCCATTTGAGGATAATGCCTCATTCAATGATATTTCTTTAAATAAACATACAACATAAATGCTTTCACAACTTTATGCATGATGAGGCAAATAAAATCTTTTTACCTAAGCAAAAGAAATAAGATCAAAAGCAAATATTTCATTAATTATCATTTTTTGAAGTATTATGAAATAATTGCTTTGAGAAAAGAAAACATTACAGAAAAGTGATAATTAATGAAATCATTAAGTTTAGTGTAAATTGATTTGCAACTAAAAGCAAAGCAATCTTTAAATTTAAAAAAAAAAACACAAAAGGAAAACTATTAATCAAAATCATATACACACGAAACATTTAGGCTTCGTTTGGGACAACTTTTTTAATGTTTTTTAAAAAAATTTAGTACAAAAATTAAACTTTTGTACTAAATAGCTGCTTTAAGAAGCCGTAAGAAAGCCACCCCAAATCAAGCCTTAGGCTTTGTTTTGAATAACTTTCTTATTGCTTTCTAAAACAATTTTCTAATATAAAATTTTCTAGTTCAATAAATTTTTATACTAAAAAATTACTTTAGAAAGCAATAAGAATAAAAAAACTATACTAAACAAAGCCTTAAGTTCTAAGAAAATATTAGAGTTTAATTACCCAATAGTTAACAAAATATTTAGGACTAAAATGACAAAATATAGATAACAATATTTAAGAACAAAGAAAATAAACCTTAGTAAATAATGGTAATGGAATCAAATTTGCAAGCAATGTAATTAAGTGCTTAAATATTAGATTGGACATATTATACGAGTTTGAGTTTTGGTAATAAGGAAATTGTTGATAGAATAAATAAAAATGCTTATATTATCGAGGAGTAAAATTAAAAAAAAAAATAGTGAAAAATAATTATATTAAAAGAGAAATAAAAATAACAGCTATTAAAAAATATATCAGAAAATAAATTTAAATGATTTTAGCATGCCAAAAAAGCAAAATAATTAATTGCTAAGTATGAGATTTATATAATTAAGGATTCGTTTGGGAAGGCTTTCTCTGCTTCTTAAAATAACTTTCTATTACAAAAACTTCAATTTTTAAACTAAAAAATTGCTTCAAGAGTAGTGAGAATGTCATCCCAAACGAAGTCTAAATTACCTCCAGTAGCCCAAAACAAAAATTGAATAAAGAACAACACATAAAGCCAAAACAAATAATTGGAAATAAATATTTCTTTTAAGATAATTTTTTAACACTATTTTTTTGCTGTTTTTAAATAAATTTTATAATAAAAAATTATTTTTTTAAAAAAATATCCCAAACAAACCCAAAAATTATTGTGATGAGTATTTTTACATAGTACTTCAACTATCACTACCAAATAATTTATGCCTTAAAAATAATAATTGCACATTAAATTCTTTTTAAGTATTTTTATTTTTTTGTGACACAACTTAACTATAAATACGCAATTTTCTTATTGTCAAACACTCCAATCAAGATAGATTCCAACTTTATTCAACATTAAAAGACCTTTCAATCTATGTTAAATTCTCTTATTGCATTTCACCCATAAAAATTTTATTTCATCCTAATAATCCAATTTTAATTCCAAAAATCATGTCCATATCGAATTCTTTTGTTACAATAAATTTAAGATACTTAAATATATTACACTTGAATATCATTTACTCTTCCAACTATGTTGATTAATAATAACAATCCACATAATTTTAGTCATACTTGTTGCGGACTAGAATATATAAGGCGATAGAGTTAAAAAACTTCCGTCTCAGCGTTGTACAGATATCTAGCACACAAACAGGAGAGAAATAGAAACACTAGGATTTTTATGTGGAAAATTCTGTAAAGGGAAAAAACCACACTAGGATTTTTATGTGGAAAATTCTGTAAAGGGAAAAAACCACGGGGTCACGCCCAGTTGAAATAATTCCACTAGTGTTTGTTTGAAGTACAAGAAACTGATTCGTCCTTAAAATTTAGGATGACCAGTTTACAATGTTTCACTTTCGGATTGAGATCCAATTACAATGTCGGGCAGAGTTCCGACATCACTTGGAGATCGAGCAGAATTCTGGCGTCCTTTAGAGGTCGGGCAGAATTCGGGTGTTATTCGGAAGTTGGATAGAATCCCGACGTCGTTTGGAAGTCGGGCAAAATTCCGACGTCGGGCAGAACTCTAGAGTCACTTGGGCATCAGGTAGAACTCCGGCGTCGTTCAGAAGTCGGGCAGAATTCTGGCGTCGAGCAGAACTCTGGCGTCGTTCAGAAGTCAGGCAGAATTCTGATGTCGGGCAGAACTCAGGCGGTGGTCGAGGAGTTCTTCCCTCCTATCCTTCTCTTCTTCTTGCTTGGATCCCCTCTCATGAGAAATGAGGGGTCTATTTATAGATTTCTTGGAGTAGCATAGCTTATAAATAGGTGTGAGAACAGGGGCAAATAGGGAGTGGTCGAATGGACGGCCGATATTGAATCCCTTAATTTTGCACAATTCGTCAGACATTTGAAGGTCTTAATGATGTCGGAATTCGGTGATCCTGGGCTCATTGGATTCGTTTCGTCAAGTCGCTCGATTCGATTATAAGAACGTCATATTTGAAAACTGTTTGGTAACTCGACTTATGGTTGAACTTTCCAAAAGCACTTCGGGTCCTTGATTTGGACTCATTTGGGCTTGGATTGAGTCAAATTTGTGCGTTGGGTTCATATTTTCGAGACGCTCAGTTTGACTGTAAGTTTGCTGAAATTAGAGTTCAAATGCTCCCGTATTTAATTTTTGAAGTTCCTGGCTTCATTTTGCCTCGAGATTCTTGCCCCCATCAAGATAATTTTTAGAGGATATATCAGTTGCCCCCCTATTTTCAGACGTTGAAACTCCAGGAGTCCGAAAATATGTGTCACAAATTTTGGAAAATTTTCCATGTGATTCAAAATTCAATCTTGCGTGTAGAAGCCTCAAATTGCTTTACAAGTATCAAAATTGAGTCTGTAACATCAAAAAATGGTCCCGGGGACCCCAAAAGCGTCTGATTTGGCCGTTCCGGGGCAAAATTTGGACCCGAGATCATGTAGGCAGCTGAACCAACCGGACCATCCAGCCGGATGCCGCCACCGCTAGCGGCGGTTGTAGAACCATGCGCGGCCCGCCAGACCCGCGCAGCGGTCCCCCTGCGGGCTGCCTGGCCCGCTTGCTGACTCCGTGCAGTTGGCCCGCCCGCAGCACTCGCTAGGCCCGCTTGGGCCTGCCTCGCAGCCCGCCTTCGGCCCAGATGGCCCGCCCGCTTGGGTCCGCTTCGCGGTCGCCTTCGGTCTGCACGGTACCGCGCGCCCGCTAGCAGTTAGGCGGTGGTTCGGGCCGACGTTTGGCCGAACCGACTTAATTTTTTTTTAATTCGTAAAAATTCTGGAAAAATCCCAAAAAAATTCTAAAAAATTCCAAAAAACATTTGAAAAATCCAGAAAATTTTTAAAATTCCAAAAATTTTAGAAACTTCTAGAAACTTCCATTCCTCTCCAAAAAACCCTATAAATAGACCCCCGGCTAAAAGAAAAAATGTACCTTCTTCTCTTCTCTCTCTGGCTTTCTAATAGTTGAGGTTTTCCGCTGTTTTTCAGTATGTGACTTTCCCTACTTGACTCAGCGCCCCTCCTCTTGTACAAAAGTTAAAATTTCTTCTCATTTTTTTTCTTATGGCTTTCTGAAAGTTGAGGCTTTCCGCTATTTTTCAGTAGGTTACTTTCCCTACTTGACTCAGCACCTCTCATCTTGTACAAAAAATAAAATTTATTCTCCTTTTTTCTTCTTGCTCTAGAGGATTTCTGCTATCTTTCGTAGGTGAATTTTCCTACTCAGATTAGCGCCCTTCTTTAGTAAAGGAGAAAATTTTTACAACATTTTCTTTTCTTTCTCATCCCGCGTTTTGACTTTCTAACATGGGAGGCATTCCACTATTTTTCGTAGGTGATTTTCCCTACGCAAAATCAGTGCCCCTCTCCGTGTATAGAGGTTGAAATTTTTGCAGCCGTTTCTTTTCTTTCTCCTCCTTCATTCTGACTTTATTACAATTGAGAAATTCCCCTATTTTGATAGGTGACATCACCTACCCAAATTAAGGGCCTCTCTCCTTGTGTAGAAGTTGGACTTTTTTGCAGCCACTTATTTTCTTCCACCTCCCTCTTCAAGATCCTGTGGTCGGGGGTAAATCGATGATTATCAGCATACGGTTGGAAGTCCGATGAAAGTCTCATGACGGGTAGAAGTCCAGCAACGGGAGGAATTTCAATGTCAGGTAGAATTCTGATGAAAGTCTCGCGATGTGCAGAAGTCCTGGGATGAAAGAAATTTTAGAGTCGAGTGGAATTCCGACGAAAGTCCTGCGACGTGCAGAAGTCCAATAACGGGAGGATAACCAGTAGTGGTGAGTAGACGGGGAGAATTTTGATGCTATTTGAGAAGAAGTTCGCCGGCAATCAAAGATCGAGTGGAGAGCAAAAGGAAAGAGTTGGAGGATATGCTACTATCAGTAGTTTGAGCGAGAAACCAATAATGTCTGAAGTAAAGGACCAACGGCAAAAATATCAGACGAAGGGTCGATGATTGCTGATGTCCAGTGCCATTTTGTTGAGGCGATATCCATCCATACTTTAAAGGATTTGGACATTTCACTATATCTTGATCTCGAACGGCCATCAATATATTTGCTCGAGATGTGTTGAGTGGGATATACTCCTGTCGAGATTCCCATCGTGGCAATGGAGGCCTAGGAGGTAGACTATTCTTCACTTGTTTCTGTTGTTGTGAGAATGAATTATTCATCCAAGGTGCACCCTTGCGCTTCTCGTTAATTTGCTCAAACTGCTTTTTATGAGCATTTATAGCCTCATCTGCAGAGATTTGCATCTCCACACGATGGATCAGATCGGCATATGAATGAACAGTGTCGCGCATGAGTGCCGAATAGAAAGGGCCAGGACGAAGGGCTCCAAAAAAAAACCCCTCTGAGCAATTCAGAGTCTACTCCTGGAATCTGTCGGGCCTCAGTGGAAAATCGCTGAAAATACTCCTTCAACGATTCTTCCTCATTTTGGCAGATCACGGAGATGTGGGAAGAATCCTTAGCAATTCTTCAATTAGCTACAAACTATTCGACAAATATTTTTGCCAATTTGACGAATGAGGGGATCGTCCTGGACAGAAGCGAATAGAACCACGTTCGAGCCTATCCTTTAAGGGTGAAAGAAAAAATCAAGCAAAGGAGTGCGTCCGAGGCTCGCTGAATATGCATGATGGTTCTATAGTAGTCGATATACTCGTACGGGTCAGACGTCCCTTCGTAGGACTCGATGCTTAGTAGTTTTAAGCCAACCGGAATGGGGTGCTGACGAATGGCTTCAGTTAAAGGTGATGACTCCTAGAAGTTTCGTTGTCGAAGTGTTTGCCTCACATCTCCTTCGGGGAACTCTTCCCGTACTAATCTCCGCAGTTCATGACGTAAGGCGTTGTGAGGGAGCTCAGCAACGTGTGGTTGGGCTGAGTCTTCAGGAAGATCTAAGAGAATGCGATGTTACCGGGTTGTGGGCAAAGGATGTGTAGAACTTGCTGTGTCGACAAGTTCGTTATCCTGGTGTGATTGTATATGCCTCCTTGGCAGAGGAGGATGAATCTCTGCTTGAAGATGTTCGAGTTGAACATCTTCGACTAGTGGTGGAGCTAGAGGGAGAAGAATTTCCTCCCGCTACGGTAATGCTGACTGCCGAGGCTCTCGTAGGAGTTGAAGGATTTTGTTTTGAGTTTCTTCCATTTTTTGGATTCTCTCTTCTAGGGAGGGTCCTGAACTCCTTCTATAGCAGCATTTTGCCCCTAGGGTAGAAAGAAGCAAATATCGTGCGTCTATGATTCATAGATTGATTTCTGGACTGGTGGGAGTTGGAGTGAGAAGTCCAACGATATGACTGCTGCGCCTGTTGACCATCATAGCAATACTTGAAGTTGTGAGATAACCTTCCCACAGAAGACGTCAAACTATTGCGGACTAAAATATACGCGACGATAGAGTTAAAAAACTTCCGTCTCAACGTTGTACGGATATATAACACACAAACATGAGAGAAATAGAAATACTAGGATTTTTACGTGGAAAAATCTAGAAAGGAAAAAAAACAACGGGACCACGCCCAGTTGAAAAAATTCCACTAGTGTTTGTTTGAAGTACAAGAAGCTGATTCATCCTTAAAATTTAGGATGATCAGTTTACAATGTTTCACTTTCGAATTGAGATCCAATTACAATGTCGGGCAGAGTTCCAGCGTCACTTAGAGATCGAGCAGAATTCCGGCATGCTTTAGAGGTCAGGCATAATTCGGGTGTTATTCGGAAATTGGATAAAATTCAGGCGTCGTTTGGAAGTCGGGCAGAATTTCGGCGTCGGGCAGAACTCTGACGTCACTTGGGCGTCAGGTAGAACTCCGACGCCGTTCGGAAGTCGTGCAGAATTCTAGCGTCTAGCAGAACTCTGGCGTCGTTCAAATGTCTGGCAGAATTTTGACGTTGGGCAGAACTCTGGCGATGGTCGAGGAGTTCTTCCCTCCTATCCTTCTCTTATTCTTCTCTTTTTCTTCTCTTCTTTTTACTTGGATCCCTCTCATGAGAAATGAGGGGTCAATTTATAAATTTCCTGGAGTGGCATAGCATGTAAATAGGTGTGAGATCATGGGCAAATAGAGAGTGGTCGAATGGACGGCCGATATTGAATCCCTTGATCATGCACCATTCGTCAGACATTTGAAGGTCTTAATGATGTTGAAATTCGACGATCTTGGGCTCGTTGGATTCGTCTCGTCGAGCCGCTCGATTCGACTATAAGAACGTCATATTTGGAAATCATTTGGTAACTCAAATTATGGTTAGAACTTTCCAACAACGCTTCGGGTCCTTGATTTGGACTCATTTGGGCGCGGATTGAGTCGAATTTGGTGTCATTGGGTTCGTATTTCCGAGACGCTCAGTTTGACTATAAGTTTGCTGAAATTAGAGTTCAGATGCTCCCATATTTAATTTTTGAAGTTTCCATCTTGATTTTGCCAAAAGATTTGTGCCCGATCAAGATAATTTTTTAAGGATATATCAATACTATATGTTACTGATTAATTTTAAATCATTACCATGTAAGAACTTTCATTATTCTTATTAAATGCTTGACAATGTATGATGGTAATAATAAAAAGATTAAAATCAAATTTTCATAAAAAATCCAACACACACACAGGCAAAAGAAGAGTTGCAAACTACACAATTTTTACATTAAAAATGAGGAATGAGAGGACTAGTTGAAATAGTTCTATAATTTTTTATTGGTTACAAATGATTATGCTCCCTATCATTAGGAAAGATGCTGATACAATATAATAGATATGAACAACAATAAATAAATTCTATAATTAAAATTAGAGCAGCCTTCAGGCATCATATCCATCTTCATCAGATCAACCGTGTTATGTTTGATCATTCCAATTTAAGAAGTGAAAGATAAAAACCATTAATTACAATCTAAATATTATATTTAGACAAGTCAAAGTTAGCATTGCATCAACCTCATAAAGAATCATAACAAAACTGACGGGTTTTAAGGTTGGTGTGAATAGCATGTATTGACTTTATAGGTGATGGCATATGACGAAGTTGGTGGTGACTACAAGCAATGAAGGTAGCACGTATTAATGGTGGTATTAATAATATGCATCTATCTTATAAGCAATAACATGAATCAACATTAACAATGATGAGCGGACGAAGTTGGCAGGTACCAGTGCTAGTGTCAACGACATGCTTTGATTTTATAAAAGATATGATACATGGATGTTGGTGGCAACAACGGATGAAGAAATTTGCAGGCATCGATAGTGCACATCCACTATATAAGCGATAGCATGCTAGAATTGATGATGACAACGTGCATCCATGTTGGTAGTCATGATGAGCAACCAAGTTGATTGTAGATGTTGATATTGATAGCGTGCATCAACTTTATAAATGTTGGCAACCATAAATTTTGTTGGCAATAATAGATGATAGTCAACATGCATCACTGTCATGCATTGAACTTATAGTCTTATAGGTTAGGTAGAGCATTGATGTTGATGATAACGATAAGCAATGAAGTCAGCAAGCATCCATATTGGTGTTAACAACACATAAGGCCTATAAGCAATGTCGCACATCAACTTTACTATTCCAGGTAACCAATGAAGTAGACAATCATTAACGTTGGCCATGGACGGACCCATGCTATAGTCAAGGTGGGCATTTTCCTTAAAAATAATTTAAATTATTGTTCCTAATATTACAAATCTAAGATATTTAAGAAAACGTTGAAGAAAACGCAACAATATTCCAAGTTGGTCAGCAAGCCTAGAATAAAGGTCAATAACGAGCCGCACTAAAAGCTGTAAACTCGATAATTTTCATTTTATAAATTAATCAAACTCGTTCGAGCTCAGTTTGATACCAGCCCTTCTCTTCCCTTAAACAAAACAATCAGATCAGTATCAACTCATATCATCTACAAATAGCTTTCAAATAATTTCGTCACTGGGCTTCATTTGGGACGGCTTTCTAATTGCTTCTTAAAAGAAATTTTTAGTACAAAATTAAAAAAAAAATTGTATTAAAAAGTTGCTTTTAGAAGCAACTAGAAAGCAGTCCCAAACGGAGCCTAAAAAAGCTTTACATGTGACAGCACCATGACCATCTGATGTACAGAATGTTAATGATAAAGGATGAAGCGGATAAGCAGCAAATGTGAGTACTGAGCTTTGAAAGAAATACAAAAAGCAAATAATTGCACAGCAACTGTATTCTGAAGGTTTCAAGATTGTGCAGATAGCTTAAACCAATAAAAATCTTATAAACTGCTCAATAAAACTCACTGGATGCTAATAAAATAATAACTAGAAAAACTCAGAGCATTTGTAAAATCTCTTCCAGGATAAATCAAAGCAAATTACACCAGAAAACAAGCCTACCCAAGCTAATTAGCACTACCAGAAACTGAACTGTTCAGTTCATTTTGGACCAGTTAGATTTCAATTTTTAATTTTTTTCATCAGTTCAGTTTCTAATGATGATCAATTTGAAATAAAATTCAGTCATTCGCAACCCAAACATAAATATTATAGCATGGTGGGACAACAAATGCAAGCTTACATAGCTTTCTTTCTTAATCATACCAGCCAATTGTCTAGAAATACAAGGTAATGCAACAAATAGTTGAAACTTCATGATTCAAGAAAGCTTCATCGTGGCCATCAAAGTGTATCGGAAACAAATTTAATTCAAATATCTTCTATATAACGTCTTTAGGTGCAAAAATCCAGAGCTTCAAAAGAAATGGAGAAAATCTTCAAAAAATAAGATCCGTTATAACTGTCAAGCGTCAAGTGAAAATAGTGTGATCATCAATATTTGCAAGTGAACAAATTATCAGCCTTATTGGATCCAATTTTATTATCTATGGTTGAAAACAATATATTACAACTAGGACTGAATAGAAAACAAAAGAACTTGGGGGGTGAAAGAGGCCTTAAGAGTGAAAAACTAAGGGATTTTACTAGATTGCTAAAGAGTACAAAACAAATATGATTGATTGATTTTGATTTCACTAATGACCCTAGTCACATCTTTTGAAATCACTAATGACCCTAATCACCTAATCTTTAAGTGAAGAGGAAAGAGAAAAAAAAATTCTTATTGACTAAGGGATTGTTTGGTTTGGTGTAAAATATTTCTTTTGTAGGGGTTTTGAAAATATTGATGCTCGGTTGGATGAAAAAAGAATGCAGCATAAAGTATTAAAAATATATTGCAAATTATTTTAAATCATTTTTGAAATAAACTCGTCTAATTTTGAGTGAAAAATGTTTTCACCGCAACAAAGCAATCTTGTCACAACTTCTATCGGTAGGTGATCGCTGTCGGTCACCACTGCCGCCGCAGATGGCTACTACCCGCTCCTACAACCCACCACTTACTGCCAACCACCACTGCCGCCACCAATCGTCAACGGCCACAAGCACCCGCACCCTCCTTCATTTGTCCCGCCAACCACCACTAATGCCGGCACCATCGACCACCATGATAGCCACAAGCCACCCTATACCGTCAACTGACTACCATTATTTTTAACTTTACATAGTATTCATTTTACTTCAAGCCAAACCAAAAAAAAATTCTCATGAATTTCTTTTAAACTAATCCAAACAAATTCAAACATTAAAAATACACTACATTCCTTTTATATTGTATTCCTTTTTTAGCAAATCAAACAACCCCTAAGCCAATAACAACTTCTAAATAATTCGTTGATTATAGCATTGAGGTTAACCCGACTATGGGTTCTATTATTACTGGAGATCCAATTTCTTTAGCTCTTACTCTAAGTACTTATGTTTCTCCCCAAATACATGTGTTCATTCAATAATATCAAATATTGGTCCTTTAATTCCAATCAGGTCAAATTCATTTGAAATTCCAAAAGGTTGTTACAACTACTCATCCTCTTAGAATTGTGATTGATAAAGAATCTACTACGAAGAGACTTGAGCCCAAGTAAAGATTCTTGTTAATGGCCCGAGTGACAAAAGAGTGACAAAAGAAAACAAGTCGCCAAGCACCCTTTACATAATTTGAAACCCTTCTTCCTTAATCCTTAAGCATAATTTCAAACCTTCTTTCTTTGATGAAGAAAATAGATTTACCTTAAAATGGAGAAAGACTTCATAATTGCTCTAAGTCAACTTCCATATTAATCCCACCTAGTTGCAAAATTGGATTAATTGTACTTATTTATAACCCCGACCCAAAGGGTATAGGAAACATGGTGCAACGTCCACAAAGTACCTACATCTTGCTACAATGAAACACGGCTAGTTGGCAAATGAATTGTATGTTGATGACAAGCTATAAGAGAGAATTGTATCGAGTTCATACGAAATCGGGTGACATTAAGTCTTAAAATTTAAGAAAGAGAACTTTTAACATCTTTAAAGGAAGAAAGATTTTGTGAAATGGCGTAGATGATGTTACAATGGCCTGGAACAATAGTTTATCATATAAAGAAGCTTTCCTAGTAATGGCGACTACCATTTTTTATTACACTCAACGAGAATTAGAAACAACATTATTATAAGCTAACCAACTCAATGTGGATATTTCAACATGGAGAAAGAGAAGATAAAAAGTTGGAGAATTCAACAAACTAAGAAAAAAAACATTCACTTAAATTCCATTGTTAGCATCATAAGCAATTCATAAAGTTAGGATCCCATATTGAGAGATGTCTTCCAAAATTTGTAAATTTTTCTTGGAGATATTTGTTCAATCGCACTCGCTAGCACCAAAGTTCAACAACATTGAAAATCTTTATTTGATCCTATTCGACACGAGTCTTATTCTCAAGTCAATTCCAATAATGACGAAGAAAGTAACAACATAAGTTGAAGTGACCTTCCATTTTTTATTTCTTCCTTTGTATTTGTTGTATCTAAACTCTCTAGAGAAAAACTCTAATTGATAATGACGAAGAAATATTTCTAATCATTGTTATTTTCATTTAGTTTGAATGTCTTTATTATTCTCATCACTTATGTCATTGAATGTTATAAGCAAATGAGTTGAGCAGATATTCTCGAAATAATTTATCTAAATAAGTTTAATAAAATTGAAGAACTTAATGTGACTTCAAAAAGGTTGAATTGGCTGACTAAAAATTATGATAAATAAATTCTTAAAAACCTTATCGAGCATCTTCATGAAATAAATAGTGTTAATTAATTCACTTGATATATATATATATATATATACTTCAAGTTTTATTTGACATTTTATATTTTTTGTAACTATAGATAAGTGATCTCCTACAATGGGTCTCTCCTTAGGCCAAAGATTTTCTCATTGCATAAATAATCATTTAAATACAACAATAGAATTGATTGCTTTGATTTTTAATGTGAAAAGTTCTAGCGCTTGACTTTTAGTTTATAAGATACTTAAGATTCGTTGCATGATGCTTGAATTATTCATCTTCAAAAAAACCCTAGAAAGTGAATACTTAGAGTCGCCAATTCCAATTCAATAAAAATCCGAATTGATAAATTTTATGTTTGAGAAAGTGCCCAAAGGATTGTAACTTCAAGATCAAAGATAAATCCTAAATATGGGATATTATTTACTTTAATTCATCAAATGTATGTTTTTTTTTTATAATTTTAAATGAAACTCATGCTCTAAATTAAATATAAGATGTGACTACATTAAGTGCAAATTATCTATCTACCTAAGACCTTTTGTTCTCCTTCAGGTAGTAATCTCATGACTTATAAACTTCACCCTAAGTCGATATCACTTTGATCCCAAGCTTAAGTTAATATGCCTTTTGATTTATCATCTAAGTACTCATTATAAAATAAGTTTTAATATTGACCAAAATCTCAAATATTTTAACAATCAATCTTGAAGTTGGTGGCTTCAAGTTGAAAGCCAATTATTGACTTTTAAATCAAACATCTTCAATAGTTTCCCTATCTTTTCTCTTCTTTTTTTTAATAAGTATCCTGAGATTTTACAAAATGACGAGTTAACCAAATTCTACAAGTTCATTCCAAGAGATGAGTTCATCAAGTTCATTTTGAGCAAGTGAGCTCCTTGAAACCATTCTAAGGGAAGGCTTCGTCAAAGTCAATTTGAAGCATGAGTTCCCCAAGTTCATTCTGAAGAACAACTTTGCTAATTCCACAGTTTTTTAAAAACTTTTTTTTAAGTGAAGTTATTGGTATGTAACTTCTTTATGTAATTGGCACATAGAAGCAATCAAACTCTATTCATTGAAAAAGCTCATGCATTTAAAAGAAAAATTTTTCTAGAGGGACTCTTACAATGTAAAAAGTTCTCAAATCACTGTGTCCCATAGTATCTCTTTGTTGATGTGTGTTTGTATTCGGTAACCACTAGTACTTATGTATGGTCCTTCTCTACGTTAACCTGAGTTCACTGAGTATCAATTGTCTAGTAGTTGCATCATTTTTTTTTTCAAAACAAGATTTCAAGAAAGAATTACTTCTCACAAATATTAGGATCATAAAAACTCGCAACTCCTAAAATGAGGTTTGAATTCTAAATTCTTTCAGTAAATCAAGGCAAATTTGAAGTCCTCACTCATTCAAATTCTTCAAATCATTGAATACACATTCTTCAAAAGTTAAGGCAGCCATAACTTTTTAAATATGGAGATTATATTCAATGGGTAGCAAAGCATATTATTGTGTGATAATGCAAATAATGTTCACCCAATCACTAAAGATTAGGGGTGTCAATTCGGGTCGACGGGTCGGGTTCCGATCGAACCCGACATGACTCGGGTGTAAACGGGTCAACCCGAACACGACCCGTTTAGCTAAGTGGGTCAGGAAATTAAACCCGGACCCGACCCGCACGGGTTCCCGGGTTGGCCCGACCCGACCCGATGACCCATTTGATTCAAAAACGGGGCTAGACGGCGAGTGTGAGGCGCCAGAGGCGGTGCCGGAGACGCTGGTTGCCTGGCTGCACAGAGGTCGCCGGTCGTTGGTCGATGCGGACTCGAGTAGCATGCCGGACGCAGGAACTGCCAGGCGCTAGCACGAGGCAGGGGCTGACAGGCTGAGGCGGTGCGACGCCAGTGCGAACAACGGCTACTAGTCCGGTGCGAACTGCGTGTGCGACTGCCGATTGCGACGAGGTGTTGACGTGGACGGCTGTCAGCTGGCCAGGCGACATGACTGACGTCCGATCCAATCGCTCGAGTTGAGACCCGAACCCTATTTCCCTCCCAGCCCCACGCGATAAAAATTAAAAATGAGCGGGTTATCGGGTAAATTTCGGGTTACAGGGTTGACCCAGACCCGACCCATTTTTTAAACGGGTCGAAAGTTTAGATCCGAACCCAACCCGTTTGTTAAACGAGTCGACCCTAACACGGATTTTTCGGGTTGGGTTCGGGTCGGGTCAATAATTGACACCCCTACTAAAGATGTTGCGGTTCATAAAACTAAAAAAACTTATGGCAAAATTTTTAGCCCATTTCCTTTTATGGTTTCAACTTTCTTACGCAAAAAACAGAAAAGTAACTTTTTCATTGCTTTCACTTGTCCATTACTGAGTGATGCACTTAATCCTAGCTTTAATCGAACGCCCTAGATTTGACAGTATTCTTCAATTTTCTTATATAAAATTTATGACCAGTTCTCAATAATTTATTACCATTGATAGACTATATCGACAAATTACATTGAACTAAATAAAGCTATAAAGAACTTCGCTAGTAGCTTTGTCATTGCATTTACTTTAATCCACTTTATGAAGTAATCAATGATCACCGGAATAAATTTCCTCTAGTTGTTAGGGTAAAACGACCAACTTCAACCATTCCCAATAAAGTGAAGCCCATAGACTAGAAATTAGATGCATCTTCTGGAAAGGTTGGAGTTGAATTAGAACAAATTTTTTTATATCGGATGCATTGCTTGGAGAATTATTCTGCATTATTCCTCAAGGTTGTCCAAAAATAGCCTTACCTCAATATTCTATTAATAAGAGTTTTTCACCTATATGACTTTCGCATTCTCCTTAAGCTAACATCCTAGGTAGTTGTAAATTGAGAGTATCAAAAAGATCCCTCTCTTAAACATTTAGCAAGTATGGCTTGCGTGATAATTAGTTCTAAATCTTTCACTTCTAAAATTCCTCGCTAAAAATTAACGATGAAATTCTTCATATTCCCTTAATTCTTGTCTCATTCTAAACAATACTTGAAAGTTATTCAAAGGCTTTTGAAAGCTTGAAAAATGAGTAACAAATTGCCTTTTGAATTCCGCAACGAAAGTTACACTTCCAATTGGGAGTCAGGAGAATCACACTAAGAGTGACACCCTGAATGTTATGAAGAACAATCAACGCTATAAATCATCATTAATGTTAAAAACGAACTCAGTAAACAAAATAAGCAAAATGGTCGGCTACATCTATTTTCTCAGTTTTATGAATCCAAGTGAGAAATTTTGAAGTTTTTTTAAGGTTGTGCCTCAATAATCACCATAGAAAATGCATTCTTCAACTGAAATTGATGCTTCTCATCCATTCAAGGTGGAGTTTCAACACAAATTTCACAAAGATAAGGCTCGCCAATTGTTAGGATTGATGTGAATGCTCTAAAACTCAGCGGATGTCAATGATGGCGAATGATAGTTTGAAGATTTATCCTCAAGAATTTTTATTTGCAGTGGTTTTTGGAATCCGCTTCATAAATCCTTGAATTATTCTCGTTAGCTTTTCCTTCAAATGACTTAATTGTCTACTAATGACATTTTTGGTTCTCCATGAAGATTGGTTTCTACCTATCACCCTACCTTTCTATTGCTTGACATAAAGTTCTAGCCATTGATCCACACTCATCACACCTTAAAAGATGTTGGATCTGAATTTTTTCATAGGTGACACCAATACCTTACTAATAAAAATGGATATAACCAAAAAGGAAATAAAAGAGAACATACAGTGAGAAGCTCTAAAAATTTACTTGATTGTCAAAAAGTACAGAACTTCTATGATTGATTAAATGCATCAGGCTCACTCTCTAACCCCCTATCTATAGATTCAAGTATACATTAAATGCAATAAAAAATTAAATTATATGGCAAGACTTAACAAATACTTGTTATAAAATGAATAAACTTAACTAACTTGTAACTTTCTAATTACATAAAGAATTCACGATTAAGTCTAAGGATGAATTTAGCTGAAGTCAATGTCGACTTCACTTGAAATTGATGAATTCTGATAATATCTCAAACAGCTTTACTTTAGACTAGCGAGTAGCTTTAAACTATGATGAGTTCATCTAGAGAGTTGGGCAAGTAGCCTTGGAACTTAGACGAGTCAAGAGAATAGTTTCAGTGACTTTGATTGATCACTGGACTGGGCCACGTATATGTTGGTTGAATATACAGAGAAAGTTATTGAATAGCCATGGCTGACTAGAATGCATAAGAGGATTTGCAATGGTACCTGGTGACTTCTATTTTATTTTGAATTATATCATTTCACTAGCCAATAGCTTTGAACCCGGTTCGTGAAGATCAGCAAGGCTTAATGAACTTGGCTTTGGATGGAGGGCACACACATCTATTCCTATGACATTCTCCTATTTCAAATGGTCCTCTTGTTGATTTCTCCAAGAACCATGAAATCAGGGATCTTCAACATTACATAATAAATTATCCAGAACTAGAATTATTTGAAAGCAGCATCAGAACATCACACAGGCTATTACAACAATCAAATAAGCTTCCGCATACAAGTTTCCAATTCCTCAAAAATTACATAAAAGAATTGACCATCTTGATCTAAACCTTGATAAAACAAATGATCAATTGTGTATACAAACACTAATAAAATATCAAAATGATGCAGAGTCAATTAAATAAAAATGTTGAATGTCTTGTTGAGTTTATCAAATAACAGATTAGTTTGCATTATAAACATGAAGAATAATGATGGAAGAATACTAACATTTGCATGCTCTGACCAATAAGGTTTGTAATGCCCAGCATGCAGAAGATAGTATTAGGTTGACCAAGAAAAGTTTATGATGGACCTAGCCATCTTGATTGGCAAGCACCTGCAAGTCAACCTAATTTTTCTTCAGTGCAATGTAATTCTTGGCCTATATCAAATCCTAGTATTAGACTAAGTCTTCTGTGGCTGTTTAACTATGGTCAACAAAAAGGTTTAAAGATTTGTTAAAACTTGTAGATTATACTTCATTTAAGATTATACTTCATTTAAGACATTAAAGCAAAAACATGACCACCGATCAAGCAAAGCATACAAAGACAATATGCAAAATCAGTCTCCCATTTCCTCGAACAAACTTATTCGAACTGTAAGCAATGACGAAGATTCTAGCTAGACACAAAGATAAGGGCATAAAAATGAGACATTCCAAGTAAAAGACTACAATCTGAAGCACTTGTTTTTACAGACTACTCATTCAACCTAGTAATCTGCACACTAATTTTGCTGTATTCTCCTCAGGAAACTCTAAAATTCTACCTAAAGTCGATAGATTTCTCAAATAGGTACAATGGAAATCCTAAATACATACGAAACAATACACCTCAAAACTCTCCTCACCAATGTGCATCTGCACCGATAATCGTAGTATGATTAAAACAAAGAGAGAGAAATAGGAGAATACATCCGGAGATCCTAGCATGAGCTGTAAGTCCCTGCTGATGGACCACAACCTGATGTGAAGCTGCTATGAACATAGTAACCCAATGTCGTACCTTGGCCAAGCTTATCAATCTTCGTAACAGAGATTTCACAAGTCAAGTTATTAAGAACAAGAAAATGAATCAGTAGTGCTTCCAAATGGAAAGAACAGTATGTAAAAACAAATAAGTCCTCGAAAGATTTGGAAAAAATGTATTTCAATGGCATAAGAACCTAAAAGGAGAAGCTTTACATGCAAAAAATTTTATGAAAGACTTAAACACTCTTCATTTTGATTGTTAAATATCTATTGTACAATTAATAATGATCTTTTGGTATAAACCGTTATGAGGTTGATGCTGATGTTGCTTTCTCTGGTGAAGGGAAATGATGGTACGATAAAAAATACAAAAATAAGTAGTAGTTGTTAGGGAATGAAAGGTAGGAGAGAAAATAATGTGATAATACTGAGGGAATGGGGTAAAGTAAGCAAATTTAATCAAAACAGACACTTCAAAAGACAACAATCACAAGAAAAGAAGGAAAATAACATAACTAACAAATTAAAGAGTGAAAGAAAAAGATATCATCAAATCAATAAAAAAAATTCCTATGAAAAGCTGAAAGAAAGGAAATAAACAATCTGCATGCCCACAAATACATGCATAAGTAACCAGCTTATGCATTTGTCCAACCTGCCAAAGAAAATCTTGGAAAGCAAGTTAGACACAATAATTAGCTAACAGAAGCCAAACAATATTCAAGTAGATGCAACATAAATATTACATAAAAAACCTGTCTCATCCATGCCATCAAAAGAATGCTAGTAGCCCCCATGCTGATGTCACCAAACAACAATCAGAGGTGAGGGTCAGAGGGCAAAATTTGAGGTTAAATAAAAAAAACAAAGCCAAACATATATTAGAAAAAGATGAAGGGGCATAAAAATGTAAACTAAAACAGCTTGTTCTAGACAAGAATAAATAACAAAAAACTGTCAGTTGATAAAAATTGACAAGCCAGAATAGAATAGAACAGCATCTGATCATAGATCGATGACTCCACAAGGCTAGTCATTCACATCCTACAGTAAATGAGTATGGTTAAGTAGCAGAAAATCAATTACATAAATATCATGAAAAATAATTAACTCATCAGCACCCAATCTCTGCAATCACCATAATAATAAACAAGTGAGTCCCAAAGTTGCAATTAGCTGAAGTCATAGCAAGAGGAAACAATTCAGGTTCACGTTAGCACCAAGACCCCAAGCCTGCCAAGATAAATGGTCAACGACAGAGTATTAAGTATATTGATTGAAGTTCAAATTGCAAAATGCAGAACTATTCATTTTGAAATCCAGCACCAGCTGACCTGGTAAAAAATAAATAGTTAAATCAATCAGTAAAGCTTGCAAATAAAAGTTATTGAACGCATAACTGAAAAATATAATATACAATTTTACGAAATGAAGACTTGGTTTGGTAATATCCTGATGTGCTAGCTGTAGGAAATAGCCTTGTTACTATCGCAGAAATGGTTTGTTCTATAAGTACAGTGCCCAAGTTCCTAAAGCTATAAAAGAGATGTAGATGCAGTATAATGATTTCCTAAGCATGTGTTCCACACAATTCAAAATCATAATATCTTGTTTTTTTTAAAGATAAGCAACTTTAAAGCATTCACAGACAATGAATAAAACTTCTGAGTAAATCAAGTACAAACATTAGGGCATACCTTGCATGATGACAACCACAGTAAAATAATTGCCATCACTTCATCCCAGACATGAAGTTTTCATACTCAGTATCCACACCATTAGTTGTGTATTGTTCTGCAGATGCAAGTTGAGAAGAAGCTGGATTTGTGGCCCAAGGAAAACTTGCCACAGTCGCAGGTTGAGAAGTTGACTGATTTGAGGCCGTACTTGAATCAGATTGAGGTGCACTTGGATTTGAGGCCCATGGCACATTTCCTACGCTCTGAGTATGGTCATAATTGAGAGGAGGTGCAGGAGGCACAGGATTAAAATAAGTTGGATAACCATATGAAGGTGTTGCATATGGTGGAGCGCTATATGGTGCACTGTATACTGGAGCAGACGCAGGTGGGGTAGCTGCAGTGGTACTCTGAGCTGGAACCCCGGTAAGAGAATTCAGGGTTGAATCACTAGAACCCGGAGGTGCAGGAGGCGCAGTGATCGGAGGCAGAGGAGGGTACTGCCCTACATAAGTAGGTATACTTTGTCCTGGAACTAGAGAATACATGCTTGAACCAGGTGGTGGTGGTGGCGGCGGCGGTGCATAAGGTGCATAAGGGTAGGGAAGTGGGGGTCCCCATGGAGCTGAAGTACCAACATAACTTCCTGGGGGAGGGGGGCTGAGCATTTTCCACAGTTCCAGCAATATAAGGTTGCTGTGATGGATACCCACCACTTGTTCCATCATGAGTTGGATAAATGGATGCAGGTGGCGGAGGTGCAGGACCTGGCGGCACAGCAGGCTGAGGAGGCTTCCCAGCTACTCTCACAGCTATAGTCCTCCCATCCAAATGATATCCATGCATGCTTGCTATTGCCTGATTGGCCATTGACATATCTGCATACTTCACAAAACCATAACCTTTGCTAAGGCCGGTAATTCTATCCTTAATGACCTTAGCCATTACAATATCACCAAAAGAAGCAAATAATCTAATCAAGCCATCATCATCAAGGTTAGGTGGTAGGTAACCAATATACAAATTAGTCTCATCATACTCCTTCTTCGCCCCAGTGCTACCAAAAGCCCAAGGAGGATTTCCAGAATTTGAACCTTGAATAGACAATGTTGAGCTCTGCTTAGTTAAGGATTGAGGTGCAGAGCCACCGAGTTCGGCTAAGAAGTTTTGGTACTCATCATCCATTTTTTTTCCAGATCCTTTCATCGGGCAATCAATGGTCGGGTGACCTCCATCTCCGCAAATGCTGCAAAGAACATCACTCTTAAAAGTAGATGTGCGGGCAGGACAAGCATACTGTCTATGACCTTGCTCACCACACAGCCTACAAAACTCTTCTTCCTTGATTGTCCCATTGAGTGCGGCAAGTTCCCTAAGCTGCTGCCGCTTGTGTTCATTCAGGCCTTCATCAACAGGATGTAGGAGTTTCTCCACCATGCCCACAGCCTTATCAAGTGCCTCTTGAGTCTCAGCTTCAACAAATACATGAAGATCTTCATTCTCCGAAGGATCAGGCTTTATGTCTCTCTTCTGCTGTAGCCTTCCCTCCTTCACTGATCCCTTTCCTCTGATTACAATTTTTGCACCTGTTTCCTTCTCCATTCTCTTCTGAGTGTTTCCCCGAGGCCCAATGATGAGTCCAATGAAATTATAGCCCGGGTATTCCTTCATAGGGATATACAGCTTTTTATGAAGCTTGGGAGGCCGATAATCTGCAGGTGGTCGGAATGCCGGGTTCTTCTGAATCAGTTTTGAGATAATCTCCTGCCTCTCTTTCATCAGCTTTTCTCTTGCTCGATACTCCCTAGTGTTAATCCTGATGCCCATGTTATCATAGATTGGCTCCGGGGAGGGAGACCGAGCACATTCAGGCATTTCATCAAGCGGCAACACAGACTGGAGCTTGCGATTGATCTCAAGAAGTAGAATATTGAGCGTTTGTACCTCAGGGTCAAGGTCAGCAGTGAAGTCCTTCATGAAATCGGGGAGTTGGATTACAGGAAGAGGCTCGTCCTCAGCCCACCGAGACTTCCTCTTGCGACCAGTGCCAGATCCATCACCACCGTTCTGTTCGGAAGAATCCGTATCCCATCGGCTTCGCCGTCGTCGCCGACTGCTCGTCTCCTCTTCCCCCCCGGAGCAATCCCTGTCGGTTCCGCTGTAGGCCTTAGGAAGGTTGGTGGTATCTGTGAAAATAGGCTTCTCAGGGGCATCCGTCCTCTGTGGATCGTGCTTGATGCTAGAGTCTTCAAAAGTATGTAGGGTTTCGGATGAGGGTGGAAGAAGGGGGTAAGGATCTAGGGTTTCCGGTGGTGGGGAGATCTGGGAAACATTAGATTCCCCGGCTTGACCGTCAACTTGGGCAACTTGTTGCTGAGGGTGAGGCCGTGGACTGGAATCATACGATTCAAGTTTTTGAGAGGACTGCTCAAACGAAGGAGATAGGGTTTGCGCCTGGGAAGAGAAGGACAAAGCGGGAACCTCCATCGAACAGAGAGATCAGCGATCAGAGGACGAGCTAGCGTGTAAGGAGGAGTAAGAGATAGGGAGAGAGAAAGAGAGGGGGGCGGCGGAGGGAGACAGATTTGAGGATGGCAGAACCCAATATTCCAGAGAAGCTTATGGTTACGGCCTTACGAACGGGGCTTTAGCTCTGGAGAACTACGCGGCTAGACCCTTGAAAGTACAAATGATGAAATATGGACCTGGACGATTCTGACCGTCCGATCTGGAACGAGGGATAAGGATGGATTGTTAGCGAGAAACGTATTTGCGGTCAATGGTTTAAAGAAATTGAAACTTTTGTGAAATCATTATTAAACTCGAAATTGAGTTTAATAGATTTTGCTCCTCAAGATTTTTTTTGGCAGGAGAAGATTCTAAAATTTATTAGAATTTAATTATGATTTTTGTTACGTTATCATAAAATTATCTCGATCGGACACGAATCTCTATGCAAAAATCAATTCAGAAACTTCAAAAATTAAATCCGGAAGCATCCGAACTCCGATTTGAGCGAGCTTATAGTCAAACTGAGCGTCTCGGAAATACAAACCCAACGACACCAAATTCAACCCAATCCGAGACCAAATGAATCCAAATCAAGGACCCGAAGCACTGTTGGAAGGTTCAAACCACAATTTGAGTTACCAAACGGTCTCCGATTTTAACGAACTTATATCAAATCGAACGACTCGACGAGACAAATCCAACGAGCCCAAGTTTGCCAAATTCCGATATCACTAAGACCTTCAAATGTCTAATGAACGGTGCACGATCTAAGGGTTCAACATCAACCGTCCATTCGACCACTCCCTATTCGCACCTGACCTCACGCATATTTACAAGTCATGTCACTCCAGAAAAACTATAAATAGAGCCATCATTCTTCATAAGAGGGGGACCGGAGCAAGAATAGAAGAGGAGAAGAGAAGAAAGAAGATAAGTGAGAGAAGGAAGAAGCTCCTCCTCGACCATCGCCGGAACCTCGCCGGACCACCGCAGGAGCCTCGTCGGACCACTGCCGGAGCTTCGTCGGACCACCACATGAGGCCCTCAGCCTCATCGGAACGTCGCCGGAGCATCGTCGGACCACCGCCGGACCCTCGCCGGACCACCGCCTGAGGCCCTCACCTTCGCCAGAGGCCCTCACCTTCGCCATAGGCCATCACCTTCGCCTCAACACCACCTGAAGCCCAGACTTCTGCTGGGACACTACCTGACGCCTAGAGTTCTACCAGAGTACCGCCCTACTACAACGGTCTTTCAGACCGCGGTCTCCTGCCGACTACGGTCCTCCCGACCTCTATCGCCTAGTATGGTCACTCTAACCTCCATCACCAGACAACGGTCTTTCATACCCCGGTCTCCTACCGACTACGGTCCTCCCGACCTCCGTCGCCTACTATGGTCACTCCGACATCCATCACCAGACATCGGTCACTGAGACCCCGGTCTCCTACCGACTACGGTCCTCCCGACCTCTGTCGTCTACTATGGCCACTCTGACCTCCATCACCATACAACGGTCACTCAGACCCCGGTCTCCTGCCGACTACGATCCTCTCAACCTCTGTCGCCTACTATGGTCCTTCCGACCTCTATCACCAAACAACGGTCTTTCCGACCTCCATCCTATCGACTATGGTCGTGCTGATAAAACAAATACATCTATTGTAACTCTCACCATGTAATACACTCTATATGATATACATTTGTGACATCAAGCCAAGGCCTTCTCCCTAAGAAGGCCTCGTTTGTAATCGACTACAAATACTAGTGGATTCATTCAAACTGGGCTAGGCCCCGTGATTTTTCCCCCTTTTTAGGGGTTTTTCATGTAAAAACTCTGGTGTCTCTTATGAACGCTACACCCTCTCACTTATCTGATTGTGTGTTTGATCTTCGTACAATGCTAAGACGTTAAACTATATATTTCTCTACCGCCGCGAATACTCCAGGACGCAACAATCTTATTTTAATTTTTTTATCAAACACAATCATAATAAAAAATATTATTAATTTATTATAGCCTTTGAAAGAAAAAAAAAAAGCTATAAAACTTATTCTAATTAATTTTTTTTTTTATTATTTGTAGCAAGCTCAATAATGATTCATCTCCAAGGATTATGAAAAAAGCTAATATAACATTCCTCATAAATATAAGAAAAATTAAATTGGTGATACTTAAAAGGTGAAAAATATGGAGGGTGCAAAGTATGCTCTAATTTTTCTTATTTTATAGAGTAAAAGTATAAGGATTGTTCACCTATGAGCACATTTAGAGTTATTTTAATATAAGATGATTCAAATGTATTGTGCACCCATTAATATATGTGCACGTACCCATTTTGCAAGTGTCTTGCAGATTACATTCGGTTTGAACGATAGGAGGACGCACTCCATTCTCAGAATAGCTCGTTCGAGGGACTTGCTCAGTAGCTAGAATGAGCTTAACACCAGAGCACGGCAGACAGGGAGTCGTCTCCCCTAGGCAATCGTCTCCCCCCGTGGAAGGTGATATTTGAACTTTCTCTCTTAGCTATACAAGTCTTTATCCATCAAAGCCAGACCAAGGCCTTCATGCTCGCTATGTCAATGTGCTATCAACATACATTCACCTTCTCTAGAATTTCCCACTCATATACGCCTGAAGACCACACTCAAAAGCTACTCGCCCTTCTAATTATGCAGGGTGACCTGGATACCTCCGCCATCTCCCATCAACGACAACTGAACGACACTCGCCCTTTTTTTTATCTCGGCATGGTGACTACTAACTATCATCCGACCTTATCTAACTCATCTCATCCAGTCACCGACCAGCTCGACATCAACTAGTTATTATTACAAGATGATTAGACAACTACATAATATGCATCACCCCTAGATCCTTTCGAACCGTATAAAAATGCGGGGAGGGAGGCTTAAAGAAACATCTTATTCTTCTAAAACTTTGTGAACTCTGAAGTACAGTGGAGGGAAAAGAAAGCTAAAAACCTATGACCATATCTTCAAAGCATTATATCACTTCTTTTATATAGATCGAGCTCTATAGTGCAGAGCTCCTACTTTTACCATTCTTTTATTTCTAACTTGGATAATAATGATTTTATCTAAATCCATATTACTCCCAAACAAATTTCCTCTTTTCTTTCCTTACACTCGAAGTTCATCACATTGTCCATATCGGCTCTCAACCTACATGTAGCATAAAGTATGGACTAACATCATCCACATAATAAAACATGATTCGACATCCTCAAAGGTGCGGTGAGTGTGGATTGATGTCGAAGGCAAGAAAATTATTACAACCATTCAGTATGAAGCCTCAAAGAGTACCATGAATCCAAGTATATAACTTGTTATGAATTGCAGGACATGGAAGAGTGCCTCTTGAAATCTAATCAAGACATTATTATCGTCACTAACCATTCACCGTGAGTATTTAGTGCACCTGAAGGACCGTCTAAGCCTGGTGCTTGCCAAGAGCCATCAGAGTAAGCTCACCCATTGAATCTAGTTGCCAATCCCACTCACCCTCTAACGAGAGACAAGAACTTCAATCCAACAGCCAGATCTTCTAAAGAAACTAAACTAGGGCAGACCAATGCCTTCTTCAGACCAACCTTTGAAGCAAGAGTACCTCCTTTGTTTAAGGTGCCTCAATTTAAAGCTTATCAAGGTAAAACTACGCCTGAAGATCATGTGGCAACTTTTGAGTACATAACTTCCCTCTTTGATATCGATGACACCCTTCAGTATCATATCTTTTTCACTACTATGAAAGATTTTGATGCTAAGGTGGGTCACTCGCCTACCCAGTGGGTAGATCACCACCTTCGAATTCAAGTTAATATTTATTTCATAATTCTTCAACGCCTAGAGACTTCTCAAAATTTCACAAGTCCTATTGAAAATGAGACAAGATCCAAACGAGTCGTTAAGAAACTTCATAATTTGATTCAAAAAAGAATGCCCAATGTCAAATACCTTGACCTAGTAGTCGCTCAAGAAGCACTAAGAGAAGGAAGGTCACTTTTGGTACACACTGGACATGTAGTAACTGAAATATTGGTAATATTGAAATTTCAATAGATAGTTGTGAAGCCAATTGAATGATGGAATGACACACCAAGATGGGGGTGAATTACAATTTAAAATCTTTTTAAAAATATTTTTAGTTGAATAACTAAAATTAAATTTTTAATGCAAAAGCAAAATACCATATCAAAATAATAATGCCAAATATAAACACTAATATTGTTGTATTTTTTATTTTGAAGAAAAACAAATAACAAATTTTATTTATTATTTATTTTTGAAACAAAAATCAATTCAATCAACCATAATGATTATCAAACTGAACTAGATTGCACTAAAATTAAATATACAAGAAAATAAATTGTAAAAAATAAATACACAAAATAAAAGAACGTAAACCAAATTTTTATAGTGGTTTGGTCGACTTGACCTATATCCACTCCCCAAAGCTCACCTCTTTGGATATTACACTAAACAAATAGTGACTCTCATTCACCCCTCACGACTAGGCGAAGAAGCTCTTACACAACCACTTTCACCAACTCGGTGCGACAAAATAGTCAGAATCCCTTTTACCTCCTCTGTGTGGCGAAGTACCCCAAGTTCACCTCTTTAGGTAATCCAAGTTGATCTTGAGTCACTTAGTGACTTTCCTACTTGGCTCTAAACATCCATAATTGACCTTAAGTTTGTCACCATTCTTAGCCCTAATTTTCTCACTCATATTATCTTAAGTGGACTAGTAACTACCTTTAAATTTAATTTATAAATTAAGCGAAAAAAAAAAGTGGACCAATAACAACCTCTAATGAGTGTCCCTGCATCTTCTAGCAAGACCCATACTTTTAGACTAAAGTCTTATCTTAGTTAGACCTAAAAGGTCTAGATCATAATCTATTATATTTATCTTGTATTGATTAAGTGGCCTTAGATGATTTTAAGTTTGCTTAGACATCAGGTTGTTAACTTTATTAGTCCCTTTGAGCATCCCTTTGAAGATAATGTTTGGGACGGCTTTTTTATTGCTTTCTACGCTAAGTATGGAATGTGTACTAAAACTCTCATTAGAAAGCAGTCCGTCCCAAACGATAAGATGGAATACCTCATGTCCATTGAGTCCATCCTTGGGTGGAGCATGCCTATTCTTATATATGGTCCCTTAAGAGTTTTAGTACTTCACTCATAGGAGCTAAGGACTTTGAGAGATGACTTTTATATCTATGATTGATAGTTGATCAAACTTCCAATTATTAGCACCCTATCATATATTAGCCCTTGATTTAGAATCTAAATCTTTGAGATGGGTTCTTCCCAGTGTTTTTAAAATCGGATCGAATCGGTTGGTAAATATTTTTTTTATTTAAATAAAATAAAATAAATATTATATTTTTTTATATTATAATTTTTTTTTTAATTTTAAATATATATTTTAAAGACATATGCTTATGCAAATAAATTTAACCTAATTATAAATTTGCTAGCTTACTATTATGCAACTTTATTTGTTGCTTATGATTTATGCTTTACACTACATAAAGATAACTGCTTAAAATTCCCCTATGATTGGGACTAAAAACCCGAGAGAATTCTTCATGAGTTAAACTATCAAATTATTTGTGATGTAAATCTAGGTTGAGAATGCATATAATTTATTAAAGTTAGCAACATACGTTTTTATATTATAAAATTTCCATATTATATTATTATTCTTATAAAAATTTCTATTTTTATTTTATACATTTATATTACTAAATTTTTTGAATTTTAAAACTTATTTGCTATGCATATAATTATATTTGTAATATGCATATACTTATATTCACATTAATATGATCAATTGAGCTTTTTAATAAGCTTTATGTTGAGCGTTAATCGAGCATGTTTATGAGATTTAATCAAAGTAGTTGTGTATTTTTTATTAAAAAAATTAATTATTACATAATTTATATTATATTTGAATACTTTTAGTATTTATTACATCATCCAGCTCAACCCTGATTCGATCTCAGTTGAACCATTGAATCGTGACCCTCTCCTTCTTCCAGTTCATTTTATGGTTTAGTTTTCACAACCTTGGTTCTTCCACCTCTTTATGTTTTAAAATATTTATCTTTTGATCATAGGATTTATAATCTTTTGGATGAGATCGCCCACCCAAGGTTTGCCATGTTCATAACTCATAGATTTTTTTTATAACCTTTAACGATGAAACACTTAATTCATAAAATCTATTAACAAATTTAGTAAATCCATCAATGATTTAAACTAAAATCACCCTTGATTAAAAAATTTGTATATATTTCTAATCAATTTGTAATGTTGAACATTGCACATCGATTAGATTATCACTAATACCATTTGTACACATACTATACATTGTGGTAAACACACTGTTATAAATCTTACGACCACGGTGTAATTATCATTAAGTTTTTGTGCTTGTCGAGTGATGTATGCTGGGATGACAATTCTATTTGGTTATAATTATTTATGATATGATAGATATATTTTTTTTATATGTGATGGTTCACATAATGCGCTCAAAGGCCTCAAATTAGCGCTTGTTGCATTGTTGTTTTAGACTAAAATAAACGTTTTGATGGTATTTAACAACGAAATTGTTAAATCATTTACCATAAGTTATAAGCAATATAAAATCAATAATATAAAATATAATATATTTTTAAAATAAAATACATAAATTTTTTAAGCCAAAATTTCAAAATAATTAATCATAACCCTTTCATTGATCAATAATGCATAGTCAATATTTGATTGACTACCTCATCTATTAAAGTTTGGCCAGAGAGATGAATAAAATTCTCAGATTGATATTCACACATATATAAAGTCTAGTGAGGTGCATGCTACATTTTTTTTTTCATATCTCAGTAAGGATAAGATAACTAAATAAAAAATATATTAATCTTATCCCATACATTTATTTTTTTTAAGTTAATTTTATCCTCTTAGTTTATATTAGACATAGATTAAAGTTTGCACCTTAGTGATGCATTAAGTTCTTACCTTATATTAAAGTTTGAGGCTAGAATTCTTTTGTTGTTATTTAGTTATCATCATTTGGCAATCCTTATTCTTTTTGGACTATGGAACTTTTAGAACTAGTAGTAGGGTTGCAAACAAATAGAGCTGAGCTGAGTATGTGCGTGTTCATGTTTTACTTTGCTTATTATCAGCTTGTTTAAGTTTGGTTTGTGTTTGATTTGAGCATTTTTGTTTGTGTTTGAGTTTGATTCATTTAAATTAATGGGTTTTCATGTTTGGTTCATGTTCGATTCATGTCGTGCTTATAGGGTTTTAAACAAATAAGACTTATCGAGCTATAAATGAGCTCTACTTCTAGATATACATTAACTTAACAAATGAGCCTTATCAAGCCTTCTAACAAATAATTATATCAAGTCTATTCGTGTCCACATAAGTTTTTTAAACTATCAAAAAAACTCATTCATGACTATATATAATGAGTATTCTTGAGCTATCAAATGAGCTCGTTCATGAATATATCTAATCAGCATTTTCGAGCTTCCAAATGAGTTCGTTCATGAACAAACGATCTATGATTCATCCTATATTTACTCAGAGAGTGAGTTGTTCGTGATTTTAGGCTGATGTGGGAAATAAAAATAAATTATTAAACAATTTTAGATGGGATTAGTAAAAATAAATTATTAAATTTAACAATATATATTTTTTTAAAACTCTAATATAATTTAATTGAACTTCTTAGTCAAGTTCTAATCGAGCTTCTTAACAAGTTGTTCGCGAGTGTTAAACGATATTGTTCACGAACATAAATAAACCGAACGCCAAGTTGTTCAAGCTCGTTTATTTAGCTATCGAGTATTGTGTTCAAGTTCATTCGTTTATCTTATCAAACGACCATGAACGAACTCTTATCAAACCGAGCCACGAGTAGCTCGTTGAACGCTCGATTCATTTGTAGCCCTAACTAGTGATGTCTTTCCCATACCTTCTTTACCATTATGTTTCCAACATTGTACTATGCATATATTTTCTTCTTACTCTTGCCTTCTTGTAGGTATGATTGATTATGCTCGCCCTACATATTTGAAAGACATTAAAGCTATTTTGTCTTTGGGGATAGGAAATCACCCTAGAAGCCCTATTAGATATAACCCTAAGGAACATGAATGAACACCCTCAATTGTGAGTTTTTTTGGTCTTCTTATCCAGGATATAATTAATCAAGTGCAAGCTTGTACCATGGAAAACTAGATCCTCCATAATAAAAAGACCTACAAGTTTGGTAAGGGAAATCTCATATTATATTCAAATGCATACATCTTTATGATTCAAGTTTGTTAAATAAACTATCTTCTATTAATCAAGTTAGTTTAATTCCCTACCTACAAAATAATAAAAAGATAAAGGTACGTACAATAACATTTGGTGGGCTTTGAATGTTGGTGATTGAAGGGTGCTTGATATATGTCTTTGGTGGGTGTTGAATGGTGGTCGACAATAAACGCTGGACAGTGGCGTTAATAAGTATTGATGAATGATGTCAGATGATGAGGAATGATGGTGTTAATTTTGTTGATAGAGGACATGGGACTATGATAATGATAGGCATTGAAACTGTTCAACGAACTGCATTGGGCCATACCAAATGTGTGTATAAATATTAGTCAACTAGTAACTTAATATGGTAGCAAAAAAAGCTCTAGAATTCTCTCCAACAATTCCTAACACTTAAAGCTCTAAAATGGGGTAATTACATGTATAACACTTAAAGCTTATCTATTTACAAAATTAGGCATTTTATCTCCATTTTTAAAATTGCTACTCAAATATTGAAATTCACAATAAAATTTGAACCCCTATTTAATCACTTATGTCAATTTCTCAACAATTTGATCATGGCTAGCTCAAATACATGAATTTGATAGTTTAGAAATATGACGTGTTAGTTTTGTATATAGGTAAGTTCTAGGTGTTATGCATATAGGTAAGTTTTAGATGTTATGCATTGAAATTGAAAATTTTGACTTTATATGCCTCATATATTTGGACAAATATGCCCACCATATTTTTATTGAAAGAAATATGTTAGAAATTTTATTTTGGACATAACTGCTTTTAAAATATGGCTTGATACTCTAAGGCTTTGTTTGGGACAACTTTTTGGCTACTTTCTTAAATAGCTTTTTAGTATATAAAAAAAATTTCTTAAATCAGAAAAATTTCTACTAGAAAGCCATTTTATAAAGCAATAAGAAAGTTGTCCCAAACTAAACCTTAATCTAAGCGCAAGAAAGATTACCATGTGACTCGAATAAGGTCCTACCGACAATCAAATTATATTTGAATATGATTTAAACCATTTTCAATATTGCTCAAACAATGTTTGCATTATCTCCAAACAATGTTCAAATGTTTCAAACAAGGTTCAAATTAAAGTGTAGAACAATAATCAAATATATTTCAAACCTTGTTCAGATATAATTTAGACCATATTCAAATAAAGTTCGAATCAAAATTGAATATAATTTGAATAAGATTTGAACTAGGTCTTATCATATGTGAAGAAAATTTGCCTACTAATCGAACTTTATTCGAGCAATCTCTTCAATTCTCTATCTAGTTCAACATTACGGCTCCATTAAAATGACCCCGTTTTGATTACTCAAATCTAATATAAAGCTTAATAAATCATTGCACAACCACTTGACTCCTACAATATAATATCATTTAAGTATTTAAAAATTTATCTATAACTATTGAAGTCGTTAATCTACTTTGTTTAGTGTTTTTTATAAGGATGTACTAAAAAGTCTCACCATCATCTTATAGAATTTTCCTTTAAAATGATGGTGAGATCTATAATACTTTATAGTGCAGAATGTTGGCCATTAAAAGAGAAAGAAACAAATTAAGTTAGTGTTGCAAAGATGAGGATGCTCAAGTGGATAAGTGGTTTTATACATAGTGACATAATACATAATGAGTATATATGCGAACAGGTTGGAATAACTCCATTGGTAGATAATATTAGAGAGTCGTCTTAGGTGATTTGGTCACATAAAATGTGATCTTTCTGATGACCCGATTAAGAGAATATATATATTTAATTTGATCTATGTTATAAAATATTTTAGTTAGAAAATATTAGAAATAATTTCTTATTATATTTAAATAAGAATTTAACTCTTAATAGGACATAATAAAAAAAAAATTGATATTAGGGGTGTAAATTCGGGTCAACTGGTCGGGTTCGGGTCGAACCCGGAATTGAGCCGGCACTGTTCGAGTCAACCCAAACCCGACCCGTTTTTAAAAACGAGTCAGGTTTCCGGACCCGAACCCTACCCCGACCCGATTCGGGTCTGGTTCAACCCGATCCGACACGAATGTCTCGAAGTTCACCTAAAATTGCTAGTTTTCGGGTCAAAATCGGGCCAATCTTCGATTTTCAGTTCAAAATCGCGTCAAAAAGGGTCAATCTCGGGTTTTCGAGTCAAATAGGAGTTTTCATGTCAATTTCGAGTAAATTTTGGGTCATTTTCGGGTTGCTGGGTCAACCCGAACCTGACCCATTTCGGGTTCGGGTTGACCCTAACTCGGATTTTTCTAGGTCTGATTCGCGTCGTGTTTCGGGTCGTGTCAAAAATTGACACCCCTAATTAATATAACCAACCCGCATAGTAGGATAGGCTTGATGTTATTGTGGAGATAATATTAAGAGTATTTTGGCACAAAATAAAAGATCATTTATATTTCTCCCCCGGCGTATTGTTGAGCTATTATGAGCAAGCTAAATTTCTCTATAAATTTTGACAATACAAATTGATAAAATTTATGAGGATTTACATACATAACACTTTAATTCATATTATTTATATATATATAATATCTATCATTTAAAATATTAAAATTTTTAGGAAGATACGGATGATAATAATGAATATAGAGCGATGTATTTGTAATTGTACAATTGAATTATTTTCGGGACCTCACTGAATCCTCTCATTGAAGGAGGAGACAACAATTAGGGTTTAAGCAGATCGATAGATAAATCGCTGTGTTTGGTATTTTTGCCCCACCAAATGGTTGGATTTGATGGAGCTACAACACTCGCTGTGGGGACATCTGCCACTGCTTCTGCAGTCAAGCTCCTGGGAGTCGGTGGAGTACATTCTGCAGGCGTTGTGGCGGACCCGGCGGACTGGCCTCGACGATACTGACCGCAAAATCATACGCGAAATGCTTGGCCTCTCCTCAGATTCCGATCTCGATCCCGTAAAATCCCTGCTCACTCCATTCTCTTCTTATTCGTTTCAATGGAAAATTGATTTACTTTCTTTTCAATAAATTAAGTATTTTAGTCTCTGTATTTAATTGTCTTTATTGAAAAGTTTGCGTGTTCGGTGCAAACCGTATATTTTGATGGTGTTGGAAGATTTGTTATTAATCAGTCTTTTTACAATACGCTAACATAGACGTAAACCATATCTGTTCCTACATTTCCTTTTCTGGAACCTGCTTGGTTTAATGCCGTTTAGGTAGCAGTGTTATGGTCACTGAGGATCACAATGATAAAAGGTGGATTCGAGTTCGCCGGCATCGCAAGAAAAGGGAATAGAACATTCATTCATCCTGATTCCAATGGAGGATATTTATAGATGTAAAAGACTTTGTGAGTCACTAATTACCTATTAAATCATTTAAATGTCTCATAGCCCTGCCCAATTACCTAATACATTTATTTTACTCGCATTACCTTATCACTAACTACTCCTTCAAAAAGATCTCGCCTTCAAGGTCAATCAAGTTATGGAAGAAAATTTGGAAAGGAGCGACTACGCAGTATTCAGAGTTGGGAGAGGTGATGTTGATCAAATGTTCTCGATTAAAATGCTTCTCAAGATGCAGTGAAGTCTTACTTCCCATATATGTAAAATAATGATATTTATTTATGATTATATTTAAATATTTGAACGACATTCTTGACACAATCTTGGCGATCTTTTGGAGAGGATCTTGGAAAAGTGGGGGTTTGAGCGAGGGAGGCTTGGTAGATGGTTGGACAGAGTCACTCGAGAGCTATGATGCACCGACACGGACACGGCGACACGGACACGACACGTCACGGACACGGGACACGGCAATTTTTAAAAATATAGGACATGGGTACGGCATGGACACGGCATAATATTTTTTTAATATAATATATAATAATTTTTAAAAATATAGGACACGGACACGGCGCGTTCATATGGCTCTTTTGAACCTTCACCTAATCCACCCCCGCCACTAGCAGAGTTCATTTTGCTAACAAACCAATCATACATATGAATACACCAAATAAAATTGATATGAAGTGAAATCAAAATATCCCAATAATAAGACAACATGAATACAACAATATACCAGTCTGCTGGGGGTCCAAGGGGGCGCTGCCCCCTGACCGGGTCGCGGGGTCAAGGGGAAGCGCCCCTGCGGGGGTTTCCGGGGGCGTTGCCCCCGGAACAAAATTTTATTGTAAGAGTAATTTTGAAGTTCTGCTTGTTTTTAAAGTTTGTAAGTTGTTTGTATGGGAAGATACCGAGTGGTACCGAGCTTGTATCTGAGCATGTACCGAGCATATATTGAGCAGTACCGAGTATGTACTGAGCGGTACTGAGCATGTATTGAGCGGTACCAAGCATATACTAAGCAATACCGAGCATGTACTTAGCGGTACCGAGCATCTACCTAGCGATACCTCATTTAATAACCTAACACGTGTGTCCGATTTTAATTTTAATTTTTTTAATTGCGACACTCCAATGCCGTGTAGGACACGTGTCCATGCCGTGTCCAACACTGCATACCCTCTCTAAGTGCCGTGTCGGTGCATCATAGCTCAAGAGTCAATGATATCATGATTTGAGTTGAATGAAGTCACAATATATTGGACATAAGCTATGATGCACGGACACGACGACATGGATACGACACGACACGGACACCGGACACATTAGTTATTGAAATATAAGACACGGACGCGGGTTTGACACGGTATTATATTTTTTATATTTAAAAAATAGTGTATAAAAATTAAATAAGTATAATTTTAAAAATAATTTGAAAATAATAAGTCATTTAACTAGAATTTGTGCTTAAAATAATTAGTATTAGGATGTCAAGAGTTAGGCTTCGATGCCGTTTATCAGTCATTGAGAGAGGGCATGAAAATACCTTCACTGCCAAAAAGAAATGAAAATGAGAATATTCGAGGCTTTATGAAATTGACTAGATATAGTTGACGTGGTTGAGGCTTAGGTGAATTTATGAAGAGGGGTTGGATTTGGTGGTGGTTTAGTTTAAGGCTAGGGTTTGAGGTCACTGGTCCAAATCTTGAAGATCTAGCGGATCTGGCATCAGAGACGGTCTTGTTGATTCCATTTTATATTGTTTTGTTGTCGGTGCATATGGACGAGGGGAAGCTTAACGAGAAAGTCCATGATTGCTTTGCTTCTACGTTAGCTTTCCATTGAAAACTTTAGCTCTCCTTCATTTCCACAGGAATTTGGAAGCACTGAGTTTCCATCTATGGTGGATCACTTGCTGGTGGTAGGGGTGACTTAAGGGATCAGGTGTATAATATTGATGCCATACATGGCTTGGATGGGATGCATGATGGAGATGGATGATATCTTGACAAAGCTTTGCATGGGATGCTTCCTGAAATGGTAGGATCAGGAAGAGCCAAAGGTGATTGGTGTATCTCAACAAGAGCACTAATTATGACCCTAGAGGATTGCAACTATAAACAACCGATTCAAGTTCTCCCCCAACTTTAGAAAAAGGAAGATAAGATAAAGAAAGGAGAAACAAGACTTAATTCTTTTCATTCATCCTAATGTCTCTCAATGGATGTTTTTATAAATGTCCTAAAACATTGGTGCTGCATGACGCGACCTTGTTCTGTAAATTAGAAGTAGCCATATGAGAAATCCTAAGTTCACAGGTGTGCAACTTGAAGATCATTATCTGCCGCATGATGCTAGCAAAACATTGCTCCAACAATCCTCTTTCTATAACCAGCACATGCATTTTTCTTTACGGTTTACCTTTCCTCTTAAATGTGCTGTTAACTGTGTTCTATAGCTCTGCTTTTAGCACTGTCATATGGGCAAGGTAGCTAGTGGTAAACTCAACTGAGTTCCTAATGGATGCTCCTATACTTGCCCTCCTATCTATATAAGTTTTCTTACCTCCCCATTTTTCACTTCAAATTGAATATACAGATGGAAGGGCCCCTACAGCAACAATTTGGAAGGGTTTGTCAAATAGGTAAAACGACGAGATTGGGGGCTTCTTTGGGTATTTGCATATGAATTTGAGGATCTTGAAAGAAAGCAATGATTAACCTTATATAATGAAGACATTTAAAAGTAAAATGGTGTAAAAAGAAGAATGGATGGAAAATATCGGTCTATCAAGGAAAAATGATATTAGATTCAACGTGCGTGTAATGATTGTTCTTGATACTTGATTATGATGAATAAAGAAATGGCAGATATGCTGCTTTTATTTTGAAAACTTAATTATGGAGCTCTGTTAAGTGCAAAATAAAATAGGATAAAAATGATGAGTGATTCATGCACACACTATCATTCTTTTTGATGTATACTCTATTCTAGAGACCAGTCTTTTTAATGTTTTAGTTAGCTTTATTTTGCAATAACTTGTTTTCTTTATTGGTATATATTTGCTTTGCAGCTTGTCCTATGCCTTCGGATCCTGATACGCAAGTGTGTATATGAAAATATTTGTAAGGATGAGATTCACAAATTGTTTCCTAAAGAGGTGCTTCCAGAGTTGCAAAGGTGCCTTACCTTGCTTTTGCAAAAGTTTCAGCAAGAGTGGAGAGAAGATGCCCACAAGGATATGGTCAGGCTATGATTGCTTAAGGGCTACCTTTTGTTTTTTACTTTATAGTTTTTGTTCATATAATTCCAAATGAACAACATATAAACAAGTGAAATACAATGTCTTGACTTATCCAAGGATGTAGGTGTCACTACCCAAAATCTTATCAATAGATGTATCAATTAATTTCGCCTAACAAGCTTCATTATTTTGCTCTCTTGGTGCAAATTTTTGAGAAGAAAACCCATCTACTAAATATTATAAACTAAACCTTTGATTTTTAAAAAAGCAAAAAAAAAGGACCTTGTACTATCTTGGTGAAAAGGAAGCCAAAGCGGAATACTCCTGCACCGTTGCTGAGACCTGCACCATTTAGGAGAAACTTGCAACCATGCTCCATTGTTGCTATTGCTATGTTGAAGACTTCTACACTACTATTTTGGGATGTGTTTGATAACGCTTTACTCTTTCTCTTATTTCTCTTTTAAGCTGCTGCTATTCTTCTTTCTTTCTCATTTTGTGTGCTATTTTTTTATCTTTATTTCATTTTCTGTTTTAAAAGATGTGCATGGAGTATCAAAAGGAAAAACTCATAATAATAAAAATAGTTGGTAGTAGAATCAAAATATGCAAGAAAAGATTAAAAAAAAAAAAGATTTATTATAAAAATTGGTTTAGATGGAAAAATTCTTATAATTGGGTAAGATATAAAGAGGGCCGTAAGGAGTTTAAGAAAGCAATATGTAATGCAAATATTTTAGCTTTTAATGATTTATATAATATATTAGACACTAAGGAGAGCGAAAGATATATAAGTTTGTAAAACAAAAAGATTGGAGTAGTAGGGATTTTGTTCGAGTGAAATGTATTAAGGATAAAGATCAAAAAATGTTTTTATTAGAAGAGGATATTCAATAAAGGTGGATAAGATATTTGGCTAAACTTTTCAATGAAGTTGTGAGAATGCGATTGACTTTAGTAATCTTAACACCCTAAATGAAAATAAAGAATTTTGTTTTTATTGGCATATAAATAGAGAGGTTTTAAAGAAAATGAAGTGTGAAAAAACTTTGGACTTTATATTCCAATAGAGGTTTGATGATATTCCAATAGAGGTTTAGAAATGCTTAGGAGATGAAGAAATTTCTTGGCTTACTAAATTTTTCAATATTATTTTGAAGACTAAAAAGATGCTAGATGAGTGAAGAATGAGTGTGTTGATTCCAATTTCAAAGAATAAAAGTGATGCACATGATTATGCGAATTATAGAGGAATTAAGTATCATACTTTAAAACTATGGGAGAGAGTTATGGAGCATAGGTTGCGTCATGACACTAATGTTTCTCAAAATGAATTTGGATTCATGCCGGGTAGGTCTACTATGAAAGCTATACATATATTGAGAGGTTTGATGGAGAAGTATAGTGAGAATAAGGAGAATCCACATATGATATTTATTGATTTAGAGAAAGCATATGATAAAGTTCCAAGAAAAATGTTATGGAGAGTTCTAGAAAAGAAAGGGATTAATAATGCTTATATTCAAGTCATTAAGGATATGTGTGCAAGAGCTGTTACTTGTGTTCAAACATAAGGTAGTTTGACCAAGCATTTCCTTCTTTCAGTTGGATTACATCAAGGATCATCCTTAAGCTCATATCTTTTTGCTTTAGTCATGAATGTTCTGACCAGGCATTTGCAAGATGTTGTATCTAGTGTATGCTTTTTACTAATGCTTTTTACTAATGACATTCTTCTTGTTGATAAGACTAGAGAGGGAGTTGGAGGTAAACTTGAATTATGGAATTGGAGGTCAACCTTAGAGTATAAAGGCTTTCATTTGAGTAGATCTAAAACTGAATATATTTAGTCTAATTTTAGTAATAAAAGATCTAGTGAGGGATTGTGACTTTGGGCGATCTAGTCATTAATAAGAGTACACATTTTATATGCATTGGGTCTATTGTTCAGAGTGATGGTGAAATATGAATATATTATTTGTAGAATTCAAGTTGGATGGTTGAAGTGGAGGAATGTATTGGGTTTGTTGTGTGATAGAAAAGCCCCCCTGAAACTTAAGGAAAAATTTTTAAGATGGTTGTGAGACCTGCAATACTTTATGGTGCAAAATATTCTCCATTAAAAGATAAGCATAATATTAATTTAAGTGTTGCAGAGATGAGTATGCTCAAGTGGGTGAGTGGCTTTACTTTTAAAGACATGATATGAAATGAGCATATACGTGAAAAGGTTGGAGTAGCTCCAGTGGAAGATAAGATTAGAGAGAGTCACCTTATATGGTTTGGTCACATAAAATGACAGCCTTATGATGGTCCGATTAGGAAAGTAGATGTATTAGATTTGACTTATGTTAAGAAAGGTAGAGGTAAACCTAAAAAGACATGTTTAAAAAATATTAAAAATGACCTTCCTATTTGATTTAAATGAGAATTTAACTCTTAACATGACACAATGGAGAAAAAAGATTCTTGTAGTTGACCCCACATAGTGGGATAATGGCTTGTTGTTGTAGTTGTATTCCATTTGAAGTTAGTGAGATCTTCTGAAAAGTATTTAATTGGAAATGTGGGGCACAATTGAAAGGATTTGATATGGAAGCATAGTATTGAAGTACAGGTTTTGAGTGGGAAGACAATTTATTGGAAAAGCAATTATTGTGAGAAAAAGTTAACGAATGGCTTGCATGAATGAAATAACAACATTTCGTGTGCTTTCATATATTGTGCAACTTTTTTATGATAATCAGAAAGATAGAGGCCATAATGACTTCATTATGGTAGTGACAAATGTTCTTCTCATTGGACACACATCTCCAATAGAGGTACTAGGGCACTTGTAGATCAATATATAATGACATTGGATGTTGAAAAGAATGACAGTATGACAGGCTCGATTGACTCCACAAAATACCAAAGAGGCTCATAATCATCTTTATTTGGACTTTGGGAGGTCTGTATTGACTCCACAAAATGCCTAATAGGCTCATAATCATGTTTATATGGACATTGGAACTCGGAAGGTTCTTCTTTAAGAATGAGATTCCTTTTAACGTGATAACTTCTCCATCCTATTTTAACATGTGCCGTTCTATAGGTTAGGTAGAGGCCTTAAACCTTCAGTGCATGAAATTAGAACTTGAAGTTGAAAGAGGAATTGAACAACACTAAAAAGGTCATTGAAGAGATTAAGAACACATAACCACAAATCGGAATCACAATGTCATGATTAGTTAAATGATAGGTGCTTGATCAATCTTATTATTAACCCCTTTGCCACCATATGTTTAAAGTCTATTGAAGTATGATGCAGGACTACTTAGATGACATGCATATGGGTTCATTTAGGCATTGCACAACTCTTCGATTAAAATAATTTTAGAATAAAGTTACGAGCAATCCTCAACGAAGATTCAAAATAAATAAAGAGGTAATTTGCTTAGGCGAAATCGCATGCTCGGAGTTCCGAAGTTTTCAAGATAAATAAGAAAATATAACAATACAAAGTAGTAGCCTTCAAAATAATCCCTAATCTAACAACGAGAATTAGGATGCAAATAAAGCACGCTCAATTCCTATGATTACTACGCTTTAGCAAGAGCATTGGGAGGAGACTTTGCGACTACAATCACACCATTGAGAACTTGGACTTAAAGAAATAAGATGCAAGTGTAAGAGAAAAACCTTTGCTAAGGAGTGGTAGAGATTCCCCACGATAGCAACTTCTCTTTGACGAATATCCAAGTCAACGCACGAAATTTTCTCTCTTCGTAGTTGGCTGAAATAATAGTTCCCATCCTCCTAAAATCTGGAAAGAAAAGTTTCCAGATTTTCTGGCTACAAATCTGAGAAGAACTCTAGATCCTGTAATGTGAGAAGAGATTAATTGGACATTGATTAAGTCCAAAAGGAAGATAGCATTGCACGAGAGAGAGAGAGGCAGCCAGAGAGTTGAGCGGGCTAGAGGAGAAAACAAAAAGGAAAAGGTGAGGAGGCGGCGGGAAACAGAGAAGCGGGATTTGATTTTCTCAATCAATTCTTTAGCTTATAGAATTAATTGAGGGAATTAATGACAGAGGGAATCCGTCAAATCAGAGATAAAAGAATTAAGACATATTTCCTTTGGAGGATGGTAGGATTAGGAAAACTAATCCTAATGAACTTCATAGATGGGGCCGGCGCAAATAGAAGCTAGGGAGAAAATCAAGGAGGGAAATTAGGGTAGATCTAATAGGCTTGGAAAAATTAGGTAAGTTTTCAATTACATTCAATTTAAATTTGAAATTCAAATCGTCGTAATTAAGAAACTTTCCTAAAATAAAAGAGCCAATTTAGGAAATAATTGGAATTCAAATTCAAATGAATTTGAATTTCAACATAATCACAATTAAGCCCAACCCAATTAGGAAACCAAATAGAGGAAGCTAGGGGAGTAATGGTCGGCGGCTAGGATGCACGGACACGGACACGGCGACACGGACACGACACGACACGGACACGGGACACGGCATTTTTTAAAAATATAGGACACGGGTGCGGCGTGGACACGGCATAATAATTTTAAATATAATATATATAAATTAAGGTACTATTATATTAAAAATGGCAAGCAATATTAAATCAAAGTGAAGATTTTGTAAAAAACAAAGAGAGTAGGGTTGCAACTTGCAAATTTTCTACCATTTTTTGTTCTTGTCAACCAAAATCAAAAGCAAAAAAAAAACCTACAATTTACAACCTAGGGTTTGATTTAGGTAAAAATAAGAAAAATCCCACAACATGCTCTTGTGAACACAAATCCATATGATAGATGAGAAACAATTGAGAGAAATGATGAATGACAAAAAAAAAATCAAAATATAACTTATAGAAACTTATTTAGGGCAAATGGTTCACTCGACGGAAGAATGGCGTGAAGACCGTGCGTTTGCTCGCGGCTTGGGTGCGGCTGCTCGCGGCGAACGAGCGGCTGCTCGCGGCAACGACGCTGGCTGCTCGAAGGGGCGACGACGACGCGGGGCTTCGAAGGGGCGACGGCGCGGCTGCTCGAAGGGGGCGACGACGCTGACTGCTTGAAGAATCGCGGAATGCTTCGCTCCAGTGAAAGAAAATATCGCACGGGATTGGGGCGGAATGAGTGAACCGGGATTTAGGGCAATGCTTATGGCTTTAAGTTTTTTTTTTTTTAATTTAAAATGTGAAATAGCCGGACACGCGTGTCGGACACGCGTGTCCGGCTTAATTTTTTTCAAAACAGTTCTGGACACGGTCAAAACGTGTCGGACACGTGTCCCCGCCGTGTCGGGCACGTGTCCGTGTCCGACACGTGTCCGACACTGCACTGCCTCTTAAAACGGAGTGTCGGTGCATCATAGGTCGGCGGCCATGGTCATGGCCGGCGGCAATGGGTGTTGGTATTGCTTGGCCACGGGGTGTTGGGAGGAGAGTGAGGAGGGGAAATTTGGGTGCTAGAGAATCCGGTGGCTAGGTGATGAGAGAGGAGTACGCGGGGATCAACAGGAAAAGAAAAGAACGAGATAAACAACGAAACCACGAACCCGACTTATCTAGGTTGATGGGTAATGCGCCAAACTTCTTCCTCTCCAAGGAAGCTCTCCACTAGAACTCATAAGTGCTCACAATGCTCCAAGCAAGAAAACAAAATTCTCCAATAATTCTTCATTAGCCATAATAGAATAAAATGGGGCTTTAAATAGCCTCCTACAACATGACTCGAAACAAAAGACACAAACGCCCTTTGGGCTCACATACGATAACTCCCATAAGAGGGGTACAACGGGAAAGAAAACACATAAGCAACTAAATAAAATAAAATAAAAATACAACGACTCATAAATGCCACATAAGCAAGCTACATGAAAAATACATCAACGACTCAAAAGTATAAAGACTCCATCGTGGCCGTAGATCGATGGCCGCGTCTCTGATAAACTCTCCATGATGATCTGATGTCCCCATCATTCTCCCGGGGTGGGAGAAAACTCGACTCCGTCGAGTAGGAATCTCTGGCGCTCTCGTAGATCTCTAGTGCATCTGGGTCAATCTGTTGCAGCTCCTCACGATCTAGCCATGTGTCCTCTGACTCGGGCTTTCCTTTCCACCTGATCAAATATCTTCTTCGTCCTCCTTCTCTTGTGGATATGATCTCATCACTTAAGACTGCCTCCACTTGCTCTACCATAGGAAATTTGGGAATATTTGGTAGTGGGGGTAGGCTTGGGATCTCACAAGGTGGGTTCTCACAAGGCTTTGATAGTGGATTTTGTGGGTTAAAATCAGGACCTTCATATGCCACTAAGTCTTCTATGTTAAAAGAGGGATTTATATTGAAATCTGCAGGCAGATCTACTACATAAGCATTGTCGTTAATTTTCTTAAATATTTTGAAAGGTCCAACACTCTTTGCATGCAATTTCTTAATTGTTCCTGGAGGGAACCCTTCCGGACGAATCCGCACCATAACAAAATCACCAACTTCAAAATTTTTAAATCGACGTTTTAAATCTGCATGTAATTTGTATTCCTGATTATTCTTTTCAATTTGTTGTGCAATGTCCTTATGAAAGTCATGCAGATGCAGTGCAAATGAGGATGCAAGAGACTCGGAATGTATGATGATTGACATGAATTGTGGACTCTCACAAAGTTTTTTTAAACGGAGGGAAAATTTTGGATGAAGCCGACACACACACATATTGACTCACAAATGCACATAGATATGAATAAAGGTGGATCAAACACAAAATGAGAGGACACAAAATTTCCATGTTTAAGGGAACGGGTGTAGGAGGAGCAATGAAAACATCCTTAGCTATAAGAGTATTCCCGGATAGAGTTTCAGCTAGGGTCTTAGATAGGCTCCTAGGGGCACCAGGGTAATCTAACAAAATTGTCCAATTATGAGAGAGATGGTCCTTAACAGGGAAGGACAAGACTATGGAGGACTTAACGGAGGAATCATGAACATGATCAGGTGATGGGTCCTGACTCACAACAATAATGGGATAGCCCAAGAAGTCACCAGCAGGTATGGGACTCAAAAGATGGGGTATAGTGTCAAGAACAGAAGTGAGCATAGCAGATACAGAGGTGACATGAAAGGGAAGGCTAATATTCCCTCTATCATTAAAGTTAGTACGAGGAATGGTGAGATAAGTCCCATCAAGATAGACACACTCTTTCAAATATAAATCTAAAGGAGCAACTCCTAAAACAGAGTCCAATAAAATAAGAGGATGTTCATCTTCCCAATTAGGCTCAGAGTAATTCAAATTCAGATTACTATCTCCCGAATTCAATTTCAATATGCTCAAGGTCAGATCAGTTTCTTTCGGGATCAAATTCATATCATCCAGGCAGCCCCTTTCCAATGGGATATCATTGATGAGACTAGGATTAGGATGGGCTAAGGTATCAATGCTCAAAGGTTCTAAATCTCCTACATCAGTGTCTAATTCAATCAATTCAGTTTCATCATCAAAGAAATCCTCGTTATCAATGATATCATTAGTATCCACGAAATGGATGCACTCAATTTTAGGTTCACGGGACGTCTTCTGACTGGGATGGCTAGAAGTCGACCTAAGTGGGGAGTCACATGGGACCGATCCAACAGAAGACCCAATAGAGGGTCGGTCATCAAGGTTAGGTGAGGACCTATAGGGTGGGGCAGCAACCCTGATGTCACTAAAGTATGGGTGGTCTTGACCACAGTAATGTCCACGGTTTGTCCCAATAAAAGAGGCAGGATGGTGTTCTAGATGAAGATTACTGGGTGTTGGGGTAAGGTGAGTGGGTGGTGGGAGAGGGAGATATTTTAACTCAAGTTCTCGCCTCATGCTTTTCCAATCAGAAATAGGGTATTCACCACGAAACTCTCTATGATCTTCTACTCTCATCCAAAACTGACAAGCATGACCACTCAGGAGAGACCTAGCAATGTTAGCTTGTTGGGACTCATGAATACATTGAGATTCAAAATAGTCTTCTAATCGTCTAATCCACTCCTTAAAGTAGTAAGGGTTCGATGAACCATCAAAAGTGGGCAAACGATCATGTGACTCTAAGTGAGGTCGTTGCGGCTTGGATTCATGACTAGGTTGATAAATAGAATGGTTAACCTTCCGACTGTCATGATTGACCGACTGGGGCACATATCTACAGTGGGGAATGTCAACATGTTTCTCCTTCATCATTTTAGTTATAGAGCCCACTATATTAACTAGGTCATCTAATTTCTTTTGAAGACCTATCGGGTCCATTACTAGACACTAGGGAGATTTAGGAGGGGTTCTAAAGAGAAAACAGCAGCTAACTACTAGGGAAACATGCTTAAAACAGTAACAAATGATGCAGAAAACACTAAGACAACAAATGACACGAAGGTGCTAAGGTTCCCTAAGCAAAATATGAGGTTAGGGAGAGATGGACAGCACTTGGATGACTAAGTGATGAGCCTACAGCTCATTGAATGGTGCTGGAATTTTTCTGGCAGCAAACATAACATAAGATTTAGCATGAGTCTAGCAAGCCTATGTATGCAGAACTTAGAAACAATAGTTAGGAAACAACCTAGGAAGTTTTCTAGAAAGAAATTCCTATCCTAACCATGCTCTGATACCAGATGATGCAGGACTACTTAGATGACATGCATATGGGTTCATTTAGGCATTGCACAACTCTTCGATTAAAATAATTTTAGAATAAAGTTACGAGCAATCCTCAACGAAGATTCAAAATAAATAAAGAGGTAATTTGCTTAGGCGAAATCGCATGCTCGGAGTTCCGAAGTTTTCAAGATAAATAAGAAAATATAACAATACAAAGTAGTAGCCTTCAAAATAATCCCTAATCTAACAACGAGAATTAGGATGCAAATAAAGCACGCTCAATTCCTATGATTACTACGCTTTAGCAAGAGCATTGGGAGGAGACTTTGCGACTACAATCACACACCATTGAGAACTTGGACTTAAAGAAATAAGATGCAAGTGTAAGAGAAAACCTTTGCTAAGGAGTGGTAGAGATTCCCCACGATAGCAACTTCTCTTTGACGAATATCCAAGTCAACGCACGAAATTGTTCTCTTCGTAGTTGGCTGAAATAATAGTTCCCATCCTCCTAAAAAATCTGGAAAGAAAAGTTTCCAGATTTTCTGGCTACAAATCTGAGAAGAACTCTAGATCCTGTAATGTGAGAAGAGATTAATTGGACATTGATTAAGTCCAAAAGGAAGATAGCATTGCACGAGAGGAGAGAGGCAGCCAGAGAGTTGAGCGGCTAGAGGAGAAAACAAAAAGGAAAAAGGTGAGGAGGCGGCGGGAAACAGAGAAGCGGGATTTGATTTTCTCAATCAATTCTTTAGCTTATAGAATTAATTGAGGGAATTAATGACAGAGGGAATCCGTCAAATCAGAGATAAAAGAATTAAGACATATTTCCTTTGGAGGATGGTAGGATTAGGAAACTAATCCTAATGAACTTCATAGATGGGGCCAGCGGCAATAGAAGCTAGGGAGAAAATCAAGGAGGGAAATTAGGGTAGATCTAATAGGCTTGGAAAAATTAGGTAAGTTTTCAATTACATTCAATTTAAATTTGAAATTCAAATCGTCGTAATTAAGAAACTTTCCTAAAATAAAAGAGCCAATTTAGGAAATAATTGGAATTCAAATTCAAATGAATTTGAATTTCAACATAATCACAATTAAGCCCAACCCAATTAGGAAACCAAATAGAGGAAGCTAGGGGAGTAATGGTCGGCGGCCATGGTCATGGCCGGCGGCAATGGGTGTTGGTATTGCTTGGCCACGGGGTGTTGGGAGGAGAGTGAGGAGGGGAAATTTGGGTGCTAGAGAATCCGGTGGCTAGGTGATGAGAGAGGAGTACGCGCGGGATCAACAGGAAAAGAAAAGAACGAGATAAACAACGAAACCACGAACCCGACTTATCTAGGTTGATGGGTAATGCGCCAAACTTCTTCCTCTCCAAGGAAGCTCTCCACTAGAACTCACAAGTGCTCACAATGCTCCAAGCAAGAAAACAAAATTCTCCAATAATTCTTCATTAGCCATAATAGAATAAAATGGGGCTTTAAATAGCCTCCTACAACATGACTCGAAACAAAAGACACAAATGCCCTTTGGGCTCACATACGATAACTCCCATAAGAGGGGTACAACGGGAAAGAAAACACATAAGCAACTAAATAAAATAAAATAAAAATACAACGACTCATAAATGCCACATAAGCAAGCTACATGAAAAATACATCAACGACTCAAAAGTATAAAGACTCCATCGTGGCCGTAGATCGATGGCCGCGTCTCTGATAAACTCTCCATGATGATCTGATGTCCCCATCAAAGTATCAAACATGGTGAAAGATGCATAGTACATTTTTAAATTACTTGACGGGTAGACCTTAGATGCACATTTAAGGCGATGGGAATAAATTGATGGAAAAGGGAAAATAATTTTATTGGACTCACTGTGCTACATATTATATTAATTTAATACAAAATTTGAGGACTTGGCCCAAGATAATTATGATTTTACTAAATGAAAGAACATAATCAAGTGTATTTTTCTCTCCACCTTGAGCTTTATCTACTGTAATCATTTTCATGGGAAAGTCATGATGATATAAGGATTTATTTTCACTGTTATAATCATTTTTCTTGGCCTGTCTTTGGTCCCAAACTCGGTGATTGTTTTAGTATTTAGAATCTTAGGATCCAAGTTTTAGAATTGTAGCAATTTATTAGCATTTTTAATCCAAAAAAGAAAATCAAAATACTATTCATTCTCTTTTCCAAACGCCAAAGGCATCTAGTAAATATAAGTATTCATTTGTTCCATAAAGTAAAATTTTGTTTTTACCTTCCCATTGCTCTTCCTTCTGCTTGCAGCAAAACATTCCCTAGCTGATTACCATTTTGCTTATCATTCAACCTATGGACTATAAGATAGTTGCATAGCTTAATTCATCTTTATTGGATGTGTTCTACATGTTTCAGGTTTCTTTGCCCCGTCTAAAGGCAATGACATGGAATATGGCAAACCAGAGTGTGGATGCTACAGATCCTTTTGCAATTATAAATTTGAAGGTAGAACGTAAACTTCTGAGCTTTATAATTCTATAGCCAAAAATGCATGATTCCTTGATTTGACCCTTCTCTCAAGAAACCTTACAAGAAAATTAGGAAAAAACAAGAAGACATAGTGATCACTTGAAACCCCTTGCAGAAGATGAGAAAGGAGAGTAAGAACTGAAAGATCACGATTCAATGTTTGAGTGGTTTGAAAATGCAACATTGTTTTTACCATACATAGTTTCAGGCTTTTTTAAACCCTGAGCATATGGAGCTTATCATACATAAAATTAGGAGGAAACATAGTAGCGTCAGCTTCTGGAAAAACTATTTTGTGGGGAAGCCGAACCCCGTCTGGATATCTAAGCCGGTGGTTTGGTACCACGGCTCGGTATCGCTGACGCGGCTTATTCTGGCTGTTATCCAGATGTAAAGTTGCATTCTGAGTCCGCACAGAATAATCTCTCCAGCTTCAGCCCCCCTTATCATAGATGGAGGAATAGAGAAAAGGGTACTAGAAGTACTGCATTATTTCTCCTCCATATCAAGAAGCTTCACTTTTTAAGTAGTGTTTTTGAACATGCTTTTAATATACAAATATCAAGGACCTGTTTACGATCACTTTTTTTTTTATTGATATTATTTTGAGTATTTTTAAAAATAACTATTATCATTGGGTGCTATTGCTATCTGCCACCATCAGCTTTTGCCCGTCTCTAATACATGCTTTGCTGCCACCAACTAATGCCATTACCATCATTGGCCGCAGCCACGGGCCACCACAGCATAAATAAACAAAAATATATTTTAAGATAATAAATATATTTTATTTTGTATTAAAATATAAATAAAATAAAATAAAAATAGAACATTAAAAAAAAAAAAAGTGATCCTAAACGACTCCTAAGCTTTTTGACCTCAGCATATGAATCTTATCGCCATAAATTGGAATGAAAAATACACATATATAGAATTAGCCCCTCTTGTAAGAAATGGAAGTAGAAGGTGGAGCAGGACTTTCCTGCGTTCTCTCCAAATCATGAAAAATTACCAGTTGGGATGCTTGGATATGCCAGAAGATTTTTTTTACTGCACTGAATTTTAGAGCTTTGATATCTGCTTTTTTAAATTATCATACTTAAATGTTTATAGTACTGCACTGCTTCAACTCCTGTAGTAGACAGAGGAGAAGATAGAAGTAGGAAGTGGAGCAAAATTTACTGCGTTAAATCTTGAAAGATTACAGTTTGAAGGGCTTACAAATGCTAAAATTTTATTATTTTTTTTAATTTGAAGTTGCCTTCGACCTCACTAATGGTACTTATCATATATAACATTGGGAGGAAGCATAATTATATCCTTAAAATTAGTAATTTGCAGCTTCAAGATGATACTCGGTCTTTATCAGGAGAAGCTGAAGTAAAATTTCAACTATCGAAGGACACATTGGGAACAATGCTCAACTCCCTTTACTTGATAAGGGATCAGCTGTCAAATCCTGTAAGTTCTGTTACTAAGATTTCGTTTGGGACAATTTTTTTTTTATTTTTAAAACAGTTTTTAATACAAAAATTATTTGAATTAGAAATTTTTGTATCGAAAAACGGTTTTAGAAAGTAGGAAGACGTTTGTTTCAAAAGAAGCTTAAGGCTTCGTTTGGAATGTCTTTCTAGTTGCTTCTAAAAGCAACTTTTTAGTACAAATACTAAAAAGTTGCATTTAGAAGCAACTAGAAAGCCGTCCCAAACGAAGCCTAAGTTTATGTTCAAAATCGAAATAATAGTGCCGTTTATGTGTTTGGATGAGCTAGCTGACAGATTTCAACTGCTTGATCTTCTTATCTCAGGATGATACTTCAAATGAACAGGAACAACCAGATCAAGCTGGGACAGCATAGAACATTATACATATTAGGAGGCTACTGCATTGTTGGCTAATTTACTGTAAATACAATTTTGTTGACTAGTCTGAATCTTCATGCTTAGTATCATATGAATTATGTTAGCTATCTTTATTTAAAGGTAATGTTGTTGGTGGCTGAGTTGCTCGGCAGCTTTTCTAAATGAGTCAAAATATTTTCCAAATGAGTCATGCTATATAATTTGAAATTTTCTACTCAAAATGTTCCTATTGCAATCCAAAATTACTGCAAATCAATTTGAAATTTATTTCAATTGATCAAATTTAAGATGTATTAGTCGGCCAATGTTATTATACAACTTTTCTTTTTTTCTATAAAGTATACATACCATTTAGGCTTCGTTTGGGACGGCTTTTTTTCCTGCTTCTTACAACGATTTTTTAGTATAAAGATTTTATTTTTATTACTAGAAAGTCACTTTAAGAAGCACGAAGGAAGCCATCTCAAACGAAGCCTTAGTTCGCACAATTTTACTTAAGAATGAAAAAAATAATAATAACCACAAAGATATCATGAAGTCATTTATGTTTAAATGTTCTTGTATTTGCATTGAGATTAGTGTGTACATATGTAATTATGAATTATATTATTTTTAGCATCAATCTAAGAGCATTCATGCTCATCTTAACGTTACTTATACTATGATATTCATACATTTTTTTCAAGACAATTATCAAAATCATTTATTTTCTCTTAATCAATTCAAGTTTTATTCACTAATGTGAATCACAATCAATGTACAATCAATGTAAGGCGATTGTTAGAGTCCAAATTTAATAGTTTCTAATTAGATCACCTATCAAAAGAAATGTTCTATCATTAACACAACAATTTAGTTGTCATTTCCTTTGTAACATTGCAGAATTGCTAGAAGGAATATAGAAGGCACATTCTCAAGAGCATAAAGATCAACTTTTTTTCTTGAAATTCACTACAAAGATTTTGTTTGGGATAACGTTCTTACTGCGCTTTCAAATTGCTTTTTTGCACAATTTTTTTTTTTTATTTTTGTACTAAAAAGTTGCTTTATAAAGCAGTACGAAGGTTATCCCAAATGAAGTCTATGCTTGAATTCGTGTACTCTTAGTTTATATTTATGATGATTTAAATTATGAAAGTATGGAAAATGCTCTTTTTAAGTCCAAACACAAAGTAAGAGGTTTTGTTTGGGACAATTTTTTGTCACAAATTTTTCGTTACTTCCAAAAAAATTTTGACTTAGAAAGCTGCTTTAGAAAATAATAAAAAAACTATCTCAAATGAAACTTAAATTTAAGATCAAGCGGATTATCCTGAATTTCTGCAGTAACAGATATGATTCTCCTACGTGGGTTTAACTACTATGACTATTTATTTATAGGGGCAAGCAACAAGAAAAAAACATAGCAAATGCAATTGAAATTCAAATATTGAGGGCAGCTTATGCTTACGGAAATATTTTCATGAGGCGTGCAATTTTTTGAATAGTATAATTTTTCATCAGCAAGAATTAATAAAAAGAATGCCTTTACTACGGTGAAATAAGGGCATTAACGCTGTTGCCAGAACAACAAACAAGGACTTTTTAATAAGAAAGTATCAAAGGACATCCCTTCTACAGAATATCTTCAAAGATCAAACGATATTTTCCACTAAGAAATGCATTCATGTTTATCTTGCAGATATAGAACCGTTGAAGAACTTCCAACGGTAAGAAAAAAACCAGGAATGTATCAGAAGTTAAAATAGGTAAAATATAACCCTTATGCTAGCAGTTGCAGAAGTTATTAGAGACTCAAATACTTATAATTAATAAAAATATTATAAAAAAAATTACAGATTCAAACACTTCTAAGTACCTGGAATACACATCTAATTGTGGAATTGCAAACTTGTCTAAAGCCATACTCAGCCACAGCATCAGATTTTTTAGAAAGGAAAGGAAAACTTTATTAAAACCTTGGGAATCAAACATCAAAAGCAAAAATGAGGAGTCCTGTTTCCTGCCTTTGATTAAGATTTCGTTGGGATTACTTTTCTACTATTTAAAGCAGTTTTTTAATACAAATTTTTTAACTCTTGTATTAAAAAGCTGTTTTAAGAAGCAATAAAAAAATCATTCCAAACGTAACTTAAATTATAGAGACAACTTTATGAGATGGAAAAGTGAGTGAGCTTGTGGGAGAGGTGTAGTTGTTTATATTTGTATGGGAGGTCAACACATAGAATAGAGCATCTGCCTCCACATACAAGCATATTAGCCAAAGATGATAGAGGCCTGTAGTTCTCAGCTCCCTCAAAGGTCACAGATCATGTTAAACTTGCAAGGGGTTCTACATAATGAATTTAACACACGTAAAACCGAGTAAAGTTTTGGATAAAATTTTTAGTATAATTTCTTCATATGAGGTAACCAAACATATATGAAATATATGCATCCAAAAACTATTTATTCATTTAAAAAAAAACTATTTATTTCACTGAAACCTTATTCATTAGAATTTTGGCTTGTAATTGTACAAGACTAGGTTATGGGGTATATCTTCACTCAAGCAGAATAAATGAATCAACAAAATTGTTGACTAAACTTAGGTTTCGTTTGGGACAGCTTTCTTCCTGCTTCTTAAAGCTGCTTTCTAGTACAAAATTAAAAAATTTGTACTAGAAAACCGCTTTAAGAAGCAGTAAGAAAGGCGTCCTAAACGAAGCCTTAGGAGAACAGGAAAAAATTCTCCCTACAAAAACAAAAGCCTCAAACTATATCTCACAATAACAATAGGGTTTCCTAGCAAAAAAACCATAATTCACTATGTATACAGAAGGGCCTTTGTGGATTTCCTAAGATACAAGTCCATGTCATATCCAGCAAGATGCATTCTGCGCACAATCTCCTGTGCATCCTTCATCTTATTATGAAGACAGAGTCTTCTTAGTAAACGGTTGCCCACAGGTTTCATAAATAAGAAGCCTTTCCTCAAAGAATAGAGCATTACATCCAATGCAGAACCTAACTTTCCAGCCCGGCAAAGGTAATTGATAAGGAGTGCACAACTGGGAGGAGTTGCCTCTATCTCAAACTCCCGGAGAAGAGTAAAAATCCCAAGAGCCTCATCAGTCTTCCATTCCTGACATAACCCTATAAGCCAAATAGTATATGGAGAAGAGTTTGCACAACCTTGATTTCTTTCCAACACAAGAAGAGTTCTTACAGCTTCCACCAAGCTACCTTCTTCAAAATGCTTTCGAGCTATCCAAATAGTTTCAGCTTCTTCTGAACTAGTTTTCTCCTGTGAGATGTAATCTAGCCACAATAACACTGCTTTTGAAGTTTGCCTTCTCCTAGTGAGGGTTCTCATTTGGGTATTGTAGATTGACACAGTAGGTTTGCATCCATTCTTGAGCATTTGCTCAAACACCTCAGAGACATCTTTGTCCCTGTGGACCCTTGATAATCCATCAATAAGGGTTCCATAAGTAATTGCATCAGGGAAATGACCTTTTGTCTGAAGATCCTCAAGGAGCTTCAGTGCTTGTTTGATCTTTCCGGCCTTACACATACCATTAATTAGGATGTTGTAAGTAACAACGTCAGGCGCAACTCCACTGTTTATGATGGCGCAGAGAAGCTTATAGGCCTTAAGTACATCACCAGACAGGCATAACTCTCTAATTCTTTCCTGCAGACTACTAATATCATGGACCTGCTCGGGACCTTGGGAAAGCCGAAAGAACAAGTAAGGGTTTGTTCCCATTTCCATCTTATAGAAAAGAAGCTGAGCTTCTTCCATCTTTCCAGCTTTGCAGAGCCCACTGATGAGAGAATTGAAGGTCATAACAGTGGGGAAGCAGCCAGCCTTTCCCATCTCATCAAATATTTGTTGTGCCTCATAAATGAGACCTTCCTTACACAACCCACAAATTAAAATAGAATATGTGGCAGAATCAGGAAAACAACCATTCTGGGAAATCTCAAGTTTTAATGACCTGGCTCTATCCAAAAGACCAGCATCACATAGTCCTTTGATCAAAGTATTGTAGCAATAGGTGTCTGGAACCAATCCACCATTGGTCATTTCATTAAAAAACTCACAAGCTTCCTCAATCCTACCAGCATCAGCATGCCCTCTTATCATTATAGTGTACAAGACACAATCAGGCCTAATATTATTCTTCAACATTTCACGATAAAACTCACAGGCCTCCTCAAACCTCCTTGTCCTGAACAAGCCATCAATTAAGCAACTATATCCATTCAATCCAAGAACAAATCCGTCCACCTGAAACAATTTTAACTGCTCAAAGGCCTGATCAATCCTACCAATCTGGCATAACCCACTAAGCAAGGCATTGCGGGCAACTTCATCCAAACGGGAATTATTCTCTTTCATTGACTGCAATTGCCTAATGGCATCATCTATCCTATTCGCACAACAAAGCAGCGATAGAATAACTGTATAAAGAGTTGTTTTCGGGGCAATACCTCTACGGAGCATTTCATCAAACAGCCTCAGCGCATCATCGATCTTCCCAGACTTGCACAAACCATGAATGAGAATTGTGTAGGTCGATGAATTCGGGAGGCAATCAGACTTGATCATTTGGTTATACACCGACATGGCAAGCAATATCATGCCCTTTCCAGCGAGGATGCTTAGAAGTGTGTTGTAGGTGAAGGTGTTGGGGCGGGAGGCGAACTCCGGCATGCGGTTGAACGCCTCAACAGCTTTTTCCGGGAAGCCTGCGGCGTTGTAGGCGGAGATGAGGGCAGAAAAGGCGTAAGGGTGGACGGGAATGGACGAGGAGCGGAGATCGGAGAGTGAGGACCAGAAAGAGGAGAACGAGGAAGGCGAGTCACGAAGTAGGAAGGAGATGACGAGGTTGTGCGCGGCGAAGGAGCGGAGGGCACGGTGGTGGGAGGACCAGGCAAAGAGGAGGAAGGCGGAGGATAGAGATGGAGCAGAGGAGAGAGAGCGAGCGAGACGGAGGAGGCGGAAAGAAGTGGAGCGAGAGAGTTGAGAGAGGGCTGTATGGCGGCGGCCGACGGAACAGTTTCGAGAATGTAGAGGATGTCCTCGGAGAGGGAAAGATCTCCAGGGAGAGAGGCGGAGGACAAGAGATGTTGGCATTGATGACGGCCGCCACCGCTGCGAGGAAGCAGGAAGGCTATTCCTGTCGCCCATCTCATGCGGTCATCTGCAAAAAGAAGTCTTTGCGAGAAATCAAGGATTTTTATGGAGAGTAAAGGCTAGGGTTTTCATCTAAAGCTTCAAACCTCCGCATATTACATTCGAGTGAAAACTTCGGCAGACAGTGAAAAGTTAGATCTGGCTGCCGTTAATTTTGATAAATTGGAGTTTAATCTTCATTTAGATTAATATTCATATTATTATTTTATTAACAAATTTGTATACATAACACTCAAATTTATATCATTTATATAATTTTTTTTTTTGTGACGAGGAACTGTCCGCTATCACGCTCGGCTTTGCCGAACGCGTTTGGCGGTCCGTAAATCCGAGCCGACCTACTAGACCATCCATGCCATAGTACCCGCAGTCGACACTTTGGCGCCCCTGCTGAATGGACAACTGCGGCTCGAGGAAATCATTTTAAGCTTTCATAACTGATTAGATTGGTGAAGACTAGGCCACTAGCCTAAGCATCGAGGAAATCATTTTAAGCTTTCATAACTGATTAGATTGGTGAAGACTAGGCCACTAGCCTAAGCATCGCAACCCAACTTTATCTTTCCTTAGCCAACCAAATAAAGTAGAGCTAATTGGAAACATCTCCAATAAGTTCACCCGAATCCTTTTTCACCAACAACAACAACAACAACAACAACATCAAGCCTTTATCCCACTACGTGGGGTCGGCTACATGAATCCTTTTTCTCCATTGTGTTCTATTAAAAGTCAAATTCTCATTTAAACCTAATAAAGAAAGGTCATTCCTAATATTTTCTAACCAAGTCTTTTTAGGTCTACCCCTACCTTTCTTAACATAAGTCAAATCTAATACCTCTACTCTCCTAACCGGGTCATCGAAAGGCCGTCGTTTTATGTGACCAAACCATCTAAGGCGACTCTCTCTAATTTTATCTTCTACTGGAGCTACTCCAACCTTTTCACGTATATGCTCATTTCGTATCCTATCTCTAAGGGTAAAGCCACTCATCCACCTGAGCATTCTCATCTCTGCCACACTTAACTTAGTATTATGCTTCTCTTTTAATGGCCAACATTCGGCACCATAAAGCATTGCAGGCCTCACTACCATCTTATAGAATTTTCCTTTAAGTTTGAGGGGTACATTTCTATCACATAACAAGCCCGATGCATTCCTCCACTTCAACCATCCAACTTGAATTCTGCTGATAATATCCCCATCTATTTCACCATCACTTTGAACAATTGATCCAAGATATCTAAAACGTGTACTCTTATTAATGACTTGATCGCCCAAAGTCACAATCCCTTCAGTAGGTCTATTACTACTAAAATTACACTCCATATATTCTGTTTTAGATCTACTCAAGCGAAAACCTTTAGACTCTAAGGTTGACCTCCATAATTCAAGTTTACCTTCAACTCCCTCTCTAGTCTTATCAACAAGAAGAATATCATCAGCAAAAAGCATACACCAAGGTACATCCTCTTGCAAATGTCTAGTGAGAACATCCAAGACTAAAGCAAAAAGATATGGGCTTAAGGCTGATCCTTGATGTAACCCAACCGAAATAGGGAAATACTTGGTCAATCCACCTTGTGTTTGAACACAAGTAATAGCTCATGCATACATATCTTTAATGATTTGAATATAAGCATTATTGACTCCTTTCTTTTCAAGAACTCTCCATAGCACTTCTCTTGGAACTTTATCATATGCTTTTTCTAAATCAATAAATATCATATGTAGATCCTCCTTATTTTCTCTATATTTCTCCATCAAACCTCTTAATAAATGTATGGCTTCCATAGTCGACCTACCCGGCATGAATCCAAATTGATTTTGAGAAACATTAGTATCACGCCGCAACCTATGCTCCATAACTCGCTCCCATAGTTTTAAAGTATGACACATTAACTTAATACCTCTATAATTCGCACAATCTTGTGCATCACCTTTATTCTTAAAAAATAGGAATTAACATACTCATTCTCCACTCATCTGGCATCTTTTTAGTCTTCAAAATAGTATTAAAAAGTTTAGTAAGCCATGAAATTCCTTCATCTCCTAAGCATTTCCACACCTCTATTGGGATATCATCAGGTCCAACAGCTTTTCCACCCTTCATTTTCTTTAAAGCCTCTCTAACTTCAGTTTTACTAATACGCCGATAAAAATAGAAATCTTTATTTTCATTTAGGGTGCTAAGGTCACTACAGTCAATCTTATTTTCACAATCTTCATTAAAAAGGTTAGCAAAATATCTCATCCATCTTTGTTGAATATCATCTTCTAAGAAAAGTATTTTTTGATCTTCATCTTTAATACACTTCACTTGAACTAAATCCTTACTACTCCTATCTCTTTGTTTGGCTAACTTATACATATATCTTTCTCCTTCTTTAGTATCTAATCTATTATATAAATCACTAAAAGCTAATGTCTTTGCATCGCATATGGCTTTCTTAGCATCCTTACGAGCAACTTTATATATTTCCCAATTATCGGAATTTTTAAAATTAAACCAATTTTTATAACAAAGCTTCTTATTTTTTATCTTTTCTTGCACATTAGGATTCCACCACCAACTATTTTTTACTATTAGGAGCTTTTCCCTTTGATACTCCAAGGACATCTTTTGCAATATTCTTAAGATCACTAGCCACTTTTTCCCACATAATATTAGCATCCTCATGCACAGACAAAATCTTCGATCTAAAATCTTATCTTCAAAAATATTTTTGTTAATATTCTTTAAATGCCCCCATCTAATCCTAGAAAATTGTTTTACTTTATTTTTTATTTTATGCCCCTTTATCTTAAAGTCCAAAACTAATAATCGATGTTGGGTACATAAATTTTCACTCGGAATAACTTTACAATCTTTGCAATCTAAACGATTTAATTTTCTAATAAGAAAATAGTCAATCTGGGTTGTACTATATCCATTTTTATAAGTGATGAGATGCTCATTCCTTTTCTTAAATAAGGTATTAGCAATTGAAAAATCATAAGCTAAACAAAAATCCAAGATGGTCTTGCCACCTTCATTCGTCGTTCCAAATCCATGGCCTCCATGAATGCTTTTAAAATCATCGACCTCTCTACCAACATGTCCATTTAAATCTCCTCCAATAAAAACTCTTTCTTCAAGAGGTATATTTTGTATTAATTCTTCTAAGTCATTCCAAAAATTTAATTTAGAACTCATATCCAAACCTACTTGAGGAGCATAAGCACTTATAATATTAACAATCTTATCATCAACAACAATCTTTAACGCTAAAATTCTATCTCCAATCCTATCATCACCCGAATCCTTTTTCACCACTCAAACTAAATTGAACTTATTACGTGCGGTCATCGGATGTCGTCCTGAGGCCAATCAGAAAACGTTACGTAATCAATTCACTGTGTACCGTCATTATGTGCGACTATGTATCTTGTGATGTTGTGCATCTGATTAGCCTCCGGTGACCACACTCTTTCTGAAACTCTCCTACAACTCCTAAGGATTCAGCCTTATCACGCCAACAATAATTCTCACACTTTCCAATTATTATAGTGGAGCCACATTATTAGTTCCCGTGTGGAGGAACCACATAATTGACTAGAATCAAGTAGAACTAGGCAGGGGCGGATCCAGCTTATTTTTTCAGGGTGGGCAAAAAAATTTTTTTTGTGGGGGATGGGCAAAGATGCTTAGGATTGATTAAATGAGGGCAAAAATTTTTTTTGAGAGGGGCAAAATACTCAAAATACCCAAAATATTCCAAAATATCCCTCTAAAATTAAAAAAAAAAAAAAATTGAGTCAACTCAATGGGGATCCGCCCCTGGAACTAGGGGTTGAATCGATCACAATGTTATTGATCAGCTGGCCGGTTTTCATTATTTATGATCAAATTGTCACTACTTATGGTATCAATCCCTTAAATTTAATTTTGAATTAAATAATTTAAGTAAATAAATTGTTAAAACTAAAAAGAAAATAAGAAACCCTCGCTCTCTAATTTTTTCCTTTGATTGCATCCTGATTAACCCCCTTTAGCCTTCAATCACAATTAATATTATGAGATAGAAATTGAAAATAACATTAGAATTAGAAAATGTTTAAAAATTGAAAATTATATAAGATATTTTCTTATGTATTTTCTACATTTCTTGAAATAATTATTTTTATTTTTATCATAGTTTTGAATTATTACTATATCAATTAAATATAATTATAAAATAAAATTTATTTTTATTACATCTTTCTCTTCTACACTCAGTTCAATTCTTATTGAACTTTTGAGCTTTCAACTTTTTTTTTTTTTTTTTGAATCAAAGACCAGTCTGATTTTTAAAACTTTGGCATTGGCACTAATGATTGAGCAAGATGTGATGCCCAAGTAACTTGACAATATTCAATTCTTGGTGACACGAGGTTTTATAATTTCAAACTTAGATTTTGTTTGGGACGGTTTTCTTATTATTTTTTAAAGCTATTTTTTAATATAAAAATTTTAATTTTTAAACTAAAAAATAATTTTAAGAAGCAATAAAAAAATTGTCCCAAACAAAATCTTATAAATCTTGAGTCAAAACGATACACATTGTGTCCCCTTTCGTTCTCTTATCCTATCTCTCTCTCTCTCCCTACCGCTATTACTTCTCTCTTTACAACCCTCTACTAACTCACATAACTTCTATTTTATTTGGCAAATACTTTATGCAAATTATATACAATTGTTTGTTTGATAAATAAAAATTTCAAGCATATTTTTCTTGAAATAAAAAAATAAAATTAGTAATAATTATATTTTTAAAAAGGATTAAAACAACTTTAAAATTTTTAAATTTTGTTTTGATAAATAAAATTAATTATAACTAAAGAGAAGTATAAGCAATTAGCATTTAGTTCTTCATTCACCAAACTTATTTTTGATCACTTAGATTTCATTTAGGACAACTTTTTCATTATTTTTAAAAAAAGTTTTTGGTATAATAATTTCTTGAACAAAAAGGTTTTGCATTGAAAAGTTGTTTTAAAAATCAATAAGAAAGCTATCCCAAACAAAACCTTAAACCCCAAAAGTCTTCACATAAAACATCTACCTGTTGATGACTCGATTAGGAGAGTAAATATATTAGATCATACCTATGTTAAGAAAAGTAGAGATGGATCTAAAGAGACTTGATAAGATGGTATTAGAAATGATATTTCTTTATTATATTTAAATGTAAATTTAATTTTTAATAGGACACAATAGAAAAAAATAACGATGTAGTCACCAGTACATAATGGGATAAAGGCTTGATGATGATGATGATGAATTAAAAATTTTTAATTGAAAAATTACTTTAAAAAATAGTAACAAAATTATCCCAAATGAAGCCTAAAAAGCATACTTTGTCTTTGTTTGGGACGGCTTTTTTTATTGCTTTTTAAAATAATTTTCTAATTTAAAAATTAAAATTTTTATACTAAAAAATTACTTTAAGAATCAGTAATAAAATTATCCTAAACGAAGACTTTGTTTCATACCCTCATCAAGATCTACAACTCCAAGGTGATGTTCTTTGGTCTATAGAAAGCTAATTCAACTTAACAAAAGGCCAGAACTAATAAATCAATGGTGGCAATATATATATCGGGTGATTGTTTTCCTCATTGAGCCCACCTCAAATTCTTATTGACACGCCACAATGACCAGGAACACGTCAGGCACTCATGGCAGCATCAATATTTAACTTAATTTCAAATTCTATGCATTCATCAGAGGTTGATTGGCATGTCCAGGAACTCATGTTCCATATCAAAAAACAAAATGACATAAAAGATGGCTAAGAACAAAGCTTTATTCTATCGAATGGAAAGAAAAAATCGTTCAAAAGTGTAAAGTTACAATTGGGGATAAATACCTCTGCTCAAAACAAGCTTGTGCATCCATTGTCACAAAATTCACTCAACCATGGCAGCAGCAGGTAAGGCCTTGCAGCCACTATGTACACTATAGCTCTAGGCCATAAAAAATCCTGAAAGACCTGAAAACAAGATTAGCGTACAATCATTGTTATCATGGTCACTATCACTGCCATTAGTGATCAAAATCATCATCAATGGCCACCATCAATTCCACCAGTCAGGTATCTTTAGTCGTCGACTCCGGTGCTCAGCAAGTTTGGCTGTAGGGAGTTTTTGGCGTACCTGCCTCCAGAGCATGTTTACAGCATCATCTCTCTTTGGAGGATAATGAAATTCATAGTGGTGAGACACAGCCTTCAACTTCTTCCACAACTCAAGCCACCTATCCTTGGATACTGCTCTGAGCTGGGCAACCAGGTACCCAGGCTGTAGGGCCTCATTGACTGAGAAGAAAAAGGAAAATTCGGTGTAGTCAAGCTCAGTCTCAAAGGGGAGTTCAATGTGGTCGCTGATGATTACAGGGACACAATGACTGACGATAGCATCAAACAGGCGGCATGAGGAGGGTGTGTCGCCTGCAGGGTGCAGACAGAACTTTGATGAACGCATGCCGAGTGTGGACTGGGGTTGCCAAAGAAGTATATAAAGTTTAGTACTGGGCGATTTGAAATAGCTTAATAGCAAAATATGCATCATTTAAGGGGCATATATGTGTTTTTGCAAATATATAAAGTGCAACACAGATCTTCTCCTGAAGAAAAGTAGAGTTGAATTGACGAGTGAAGAATACAAAAGGGAGGCTGTATCTGATGCGATGCCAAAAAGAAAAGAACTCTCAGGACTGCCAGTAGAATTTTTTTTGTCTAAGAAAAGCAAACCAAAATAGGCTTTCTGACTTATTTTAATGCTGATAAACCTTTTGATTTACAGTAAAGGAAGACATATACATGCATGAATAAATACATTCAAGTGTGTGTTTTTTGCTTCTACCAGATGACCTGAGTGTGTGTTTACTTCCACCTGATGTCCTGGAAATAAGAGACCTTAGCTCAAGAAAATCAAATATGGACGAGAAATAACCCATAACTTCTTGTCTATCTATTGACTTAAATAGCAATAATTGTAGGTTAACAGTTCAAACCATGCCTACAGTGCATTTTGCTCTGACTCTGCAATTTTGAACAACACTGAAGAAGTTCAGCATGATTTAGGCATTAGCATTGAAGTCTTAAATAAGAAAACATTAAAACATTAACATATTATCGAACGACCTTCACTGATCATAAACCTAAAACCAAGGCAACGGTACGTGAGATATGTGCTGGTAAAAAAGAATAAAAAAACTTACAGCTTTAATGCCCTCCCCAGTAGCAAAGCTATCTTCAAAATGCACATCATCGAAGCCAGCTAAAACTTTGGCCAGCCTTTGGCGTACAACTCCTTCCTGCACAAATAACATGCCAAAAAGTTTCATTAAGATCCATGAATGCAGTTTAGCATAACTAGCTATGATTGAATAATAAACCGAAGAAATAATATTGCACTCACATCTTTCCTTACTGTTCTTCCCCGGAAGAACAGAAGCGTGGGACGTGATTCAAAAGGATCAGAAGAATCATCATCCATAAAGGATTGCACAACATGAACATATGGAGCCACAACATCTTTGTTTAAGTTGGACAAGCTTTTTGGATACCTCCCAAAATCAGCAACCACAAGAATGGATGCATTCAACTGATCACGGAGAAATCTAAATGCATTTGGGTGCTGCATGGGTAAAACATGGTCTCGACCAGCTGACCGTTGCCAGTAGTCTGACTTTCTTAAAATGTCGAGCAAGTCAACCTGCCACATGTTAGAGAAATCAGTATAACGTAGCAACAACTTAACAGTCCCTGAGAAGAAAGATTAAACCAAAATAATATGACCTTTTCAGATCAAATTTATCTTTTGACAGACATCAAATAAATTTCAGGGTTTTACTCGAACAAAACATTAAGAGTTAGCTTAAACATTGAATAAAAAAATATCTGACCGTTAACTAGTGCTTATCCGAATAAGTCAATTTCCTTAATTGCCAAAAATAGTTTCATTTATTTCTTCATGTTAAGTGGTCCAAAAAAATTATTATTAGGTAACCATTTGATTAGATAGCTTGACCAAGAACTAGTTCTAAGTGACATACAAAAAACAAGGCAATTGGTTTAAAATGGCAAGGTGAAGTACAAGGAGCTCGATCCTACATTAAGAATGGGGTCTGGGGGCATAGTCAGGACTTCAAATATATCTTAGCTTCAGAAGTGCTTGTAAATAATGTTAGTTAGCTGACTAATTACTTAGAGGCTTACCCAATTAGTATTAAAAGGGTTCATTCCTTCAAATAGCCCAGCTTGATTTCAATTTGAAATGAAAAAATAGGTGATGACATGTGAATAAGTTTTTTTAATTGAATATTTTAATCTATAAATGAGAATTATATTTTATAATTTCATTGCTAAGAAGGAAAACTACGGTGAACAAACCTTGGATAGGAATTAATTTGGCATCAAGGGCTTCAATAGATCTTTGGGAAAATGTAAGAAAATCCAAAAATTAATATTTTACATAGTAAAGATAAAAATAATTAAGAAGGGAGAACAAAAAACGTCAACGGATAAAAAGCATAAGCTAAGAGAAAAACAATATTTGGGTATCTGCTTTCTCATAAATAACTGGATATGAGAGAGCTCTTGGTTTAGGTGAACCAAACGAATCGAAACAGAGTTTAATTTGAGTTTGTTAGATTTTAGCATGATCAACTCCCGGACAAACTCTAAAACAACGAAAAAATGTTCAAAATGCTCAAAGGATCAAACAAAAGCTCTCATAAGCTTGAACAGTTGCACAAGGCTTGACTTAACCAAAACCATCATATCCAAGTCATACAAAACATTATCTTCGCTCAGCATAAAGTTTTAAAGTTACAGCAACAGTTTCAAAATCACCTGTGATAAGGGATCGCCAGAGCAACATCTCTCCCAACTTATTGCTTACGATGATCACAACAACGCCTCCATTGCCATTGGCATATCCTCGTTTGGTTATAATTCATTCCCAAGACCTTAAACTTCTTTGAATTGTTTTTAACTCTATAATGTCTACACTACCTTCTAATGATTCATTCGTCCCTAAACACTCTACTCAAAAGTGGATCAGTTTCGCCAAAAATTCAATAAACATTGGTGTTTCTTTCCACTAAATCTATATGAGGAAGCAATAAACCTTAAATATTTTCCTATCAGTCCACTGCATGAGAATAAAATACTAATCTGCCAGCATTTGCAAATTTTTTTATAATCAGATGTTTGCATCTCCTTTTTTTTTATTCCAAATAACCTTTGAAATTTGAAACTGGATGTAGATAAATTCTAAACTAATCTTATCTAAATAGACCAAAAACTCCATTCATTATAAAGAAATTATCAAAAATAAATAAAGCTCTGAGAAAATTTTGGACCGATGCTCATTAATGAAGTTCCACCGCTTGTTTCCAACATCCTGTGTCGCTCGTTGGTTACGATGTATTGTCGCTCGTTGGTTATGATGTATTGTCGCTCATTGCTGCTACCTAGAGGTGCCATTATTATTGTGATGCCACTCATTACTACTGTTCATGTCAACGCCACTATGAGACACATCCATTCATATTGCTGCAACTCAAATATTATGGTCAGTCAATTTGGTTCATCACATTCTAAAACATCATTGTCATCCAAAGTGTTTTTGATTGACCATTTAATCAGAACCTTGATCCAACTTATAGCGCATACAGAAGACAATTATTATTGGGCAGGACTCATGAGAGAAGCTAAAGACCAGGCTTGACACCAATAGAAGGACCATCCTAACTAGGGTCAATTTCGCCTTCATCTCTATCCAGCTTCACCGAATATGTCAGTCTTTGGATGCAACTTAATAAGGTTTAAGTAGAGATGCAACTAATTACCAAAGACCATAATACCAAGGGATGATAGGTTGAATCCAGCTATAAACTAACTACAAAATCATTCATGGCTTATAACTAAATGATCCAACTGGAAACAAAATTAAATGCAACTTTATAAAACAGAATCAATTATATAAAATTTGGTTGGTGGTCCTTCCAAACAAAGAAAGATAAAAAAACTCATCATCTCGTCTACTCTCTTATACACTCATAAGAAGTTTATAATCAATTTGAATCTCTAAAACAATTCCAAATATCCATAAAACAATAATTTTTATGGCAAATTTGACTATTAATCAGTCAACCGTAATCTACAATTTAGTAGATATCAACGCCTTTGGGTTGCAACCAATACCTTTAGATTTGCATTAACTATAATCACCACATTTAGGCATGCTACTATCATTGTCATTGGGCTTGTGCAATAGTTGCTTTCAAGTTCATTATTATTCTCATTGTTAGCTTTGCAATTACCACCACCTTTCAGCTTTTCCCTTGTCATTGCATTTAAGTCGAGCACAGTAACTAAACCTAGTTTTGTCACCTTCATTCTCTAAAGATTATTTGCTACCACCACCTACAGGTATGTTGTAATTGTTATCTCTGGGTTAGTCACAAACACCATCTTAGGCTTCTCACAATGTGATGCGTCTTGGAAGCAAAAATAGCAAAATAGAGAACAAGAAATCCAGGAACACAAATGTAGGGGCAGATTTGTTATTACTCCTTCAACTAATAATGAAAGATACAATTGATCTATTATTAGCCACTGTTAGGAAACTCACTCCAACAAGAGGAAAATAAACTCAGCATACATAACATGAAAACTCTAGACAAAACTCATCCTTAAATAGCCCTAAAACACAATTAAAACATTCATAAAATATTAAAACCTTACATAATTTAAGCATAAATATCCTGTCAAATAACAAAAATGATAGTTTTAAATCATGCAAAAACTTACATCAAAAAATTTGAGTAGGATTTAAGCATTATTTAGTCTACATCCCACCAAATAGAAAAAATGATAGCTTTAAATCCTACAATCTGGAACTTGCTAAGCTCTATCGAGCATTTGAGCAGTCTGTCAAAGTGATCTGGTTTAGCAAGTAAAGCTTTGAGTGGATGGTCAATCAACACTTGGATGGGATGAGCCTAGAAGTAGGATTGCAACCTCCTTTCCAGGCATACCAATGCCCATGAAAGTTTCTCCATGTTTGGGTATCGTTGTTCTGTGGTGTTTTGCTCATGTAGTAAACTGACCATGGCATCCTTCCCACTTCTCTGATGAGCACATAAATAATTATGTCCTCGTCAACTCGTAAGTATAATAGCAGGTTCTTACCTGGTCGCGGGCTTTCGAGAAGGGGTGGTTTCAGCCACTAGAAGGCAGCTTTGTAGTCCTAGCATCAAGAGAACTTCTTTGATCTTCTAAAGACTTTGAAGAAAGACGAGCATCTCTCATTGAGTCGAGAGAAGAAGCGATCGAGCTGGGCGACTCGTCCAATGATTCATTATACTTCTTTTGTCGCTTGGGAAAATTCATCTCAAGTATGGCTCTCATGTTGTTAGGGTTGATTCTTATGCTTTCTGGTGTGAGTAGAAACCCCATGAATTTGTCTGAACCTGCCCCAAATGTGCACTTTAGAGGGTTTTTATGCCCCAAAGGTGCACCCTAGCTAAGTTCAAAATTGGATAGCTAGGACATGGCAAGCCTAACCATAGATCCAAAAATGATGTTCAGGTGAATATTTTTGAGTGTGGTGATAGTTAGTGAAACCCTCCCATTGTAATCAAAAGGATAAATCAAAGTGTGAGCTAACCATCAGTGTGCATACATGTAAAAGGGTTGAATAACCCTTGAATAAATTCATGTTGAAGCCAACCAAGTTCAAAGAAATCATATACCTTCCTCTTCATCAACAAAGATCAAGTTGGCAATATCATGTACCTCATAGATGGCCTTCCAACCCGTTTCTTTCAATAATATTTTAATAGGCTATATAACACAGGGTGCCCTCGCAATGTAGACAAAATTGACAATGTTGTAAGAAAATGGTAATTATATGGTCATATGGGGTTGGGGAGAGCAGGAGGAGAGAGAAGAATCACAGATCAGGTCTCCAAGGTTGCAAGGGCGGGGAGGCATTAAGGTCATGAGGACGTAGGGTGAAAGCAGGGACAATAATTTTATGAATGCGATGAAGGCAGGTACATAAGCACAATGAGATTGCAAGACCCGATGTATCATGTATCTAGAATTCACTCAAATAGGGAAAATATCAAATTCTTAAAAACATAACCTGTTTGAGTAATTTTAACTCCCTTAGATAAATATCTTTTATTTACTTATTCTCAACAAAATACTAAAAAATTTATAGTATTTGCATTTGAAATATAGTACACTCAAATTATCTGCAATTAATAGTATCTGTAATTCAATCAACAAAACACTCATAAATTTATCGTCTCTAAATTTGAAATTTATAGTCTCTGCAACCAACAACCCCTTAGAGAAAAGCCAAATCCACTCAGGGTCATTTGTTTAAACCCAAATATTAGTAAAAGAATTGAATATGAGCTCAAAAGGTTTAGTAGTATATATAACCTTAGACTTTTTAGCAACAATTTTGATGTCAATAAAAAAGGCAAGCATCTGATAGGTGAAGGGAGATAAGGATTCAGAGTTTAACGAAGATATTAGACCCTTATAGCCAAATTATCATTGAGCTCCTAATATTCTCAAAAAAACAACTTCAGAAGACAACAAGATCCAGAATGTCCCCTAAAACCCATGCTAATCTTTACTCCCCTATTTTGGACCATAATTCCATAAACCGCCCTCTATAATCCAGATAACACATTAATAAAAAATAAGGCCGACATAGATACAATTGAAGGATAAGTGATACCTGAAGCTTCCGATCGATCTCGGTGTCGGGATCAGTCATGTTGCGCCCGTGAGAGTTAAAACTAAGTGAGGAGAAGAAAGGGACGAAGAACACGTCCGCCACCTCCCCATCGCGAACCCTGATCGCCTCCCTCTCCTCCACGGAAGCCTCTTCCTCGCTGACGAGTAGAGACACGGTCATCCAGTACTCCACACTGTGCTGCTTCTTGATCCCCGCGCTGGGCGGCCACGGCGGAATATCCTTGCCCGTAGCAGGCGGGGGATCCGTGTCAGGTCGGTGATCCATCATGGCGAAGTTGAAGCGGCGGGGAAGATCGTACATGTAGACGCGAAGAGGCGGCATTTGGCGTCCTAATGCCGCGGTGGCAGCGCAGGGGGCTGGGCCACAGAAAAAGGAGGAGTGAAGAGGGAGGGAGGGGAGCGAGAAGCGACGGGAACCAAGGTCGGCGGTGGAGATGTATACGGTGAAGGAGATGAGGAGAACGAGGAGGCCGGCCAAAGATGCCACGGTTCTCGTCAGCGAAGCCATCTCTCTGACGCTCGCGCTCGTGCTCGCTCCGAATTTCTGCGACGAGGTCTTCCGTAAATTGGATGCGTTGTCATGTGACCCGCGTTTGGACTCTGGAGATCGACAATGTAAGTAAATATAACCAACCCATTTTATTTGATTTTATATACTGTTATATTTTTATTTTGGGTTTTTTACATATGTAACAAGTCAAAGTATTATAATTATTTATCTAACATTTAAATCATACTATTTACATACCTACCACCTAAATTTTATTCTCTCCTAAAAAATAATACTATGTTTACTCTGTATGAACAATTCGCTTGTGTGGCTCTTCTTTTGCGCCTCCACACTCCTTATCTTTAACTTTGCTTTTCATCTTCTACATTTTATAGTTGATATCGCATGAAGCGCTTCTAGTAGAGTTGCTTCGAGCCTCTCCGCTCAACCGATAATGTTGTTGTTGTTGGATCAGCACTAGTAACGAAGTATCTCTCCTTTCTCGTACTTATTCGGTTAAATCTGCCAAAAAAATGAGTTGTTCTTCTCCATTTTGTGGTTATGACATATTTGCTTCTCGTCTTCTCCACTTGTGAGCTGTTTAATGTTCTAAGATGTTGTGAGTTCAAGTTACAAATGATTGCTTTTCTTTTATTTCAAGAGGTCTTATTCAACTCCATATAATGATTAAAATGCTATTCTTATCAGCTTGGAATTTTCATAGAATTCCATTATTCAACTTCAGATTTGAATTTGATTTGAATATATATATATATATATATATATATAAAAGATATGTAGTTGATCTCAATCAGACTATTAGCATTAATTAGCATGTGCTATTGTTTGCAATAGGTAAGAACTGTTCACAAATGCTTAAGCTAATGATTAGACCAAAAGTTAGTATCTCAACACTAGGCTTCTTGACTTTTCATAGGATTCAAGTTTTCAACTTCATACTTGAATTTTGATATCAGCTTATTTGTGCGTTTGATATTGGATGTATTTTTTAGTGTTTGAATTATGTATCAAAAGATATGTTAGGATTTATTCCAGATTTTTCTTTTAGTTTTGTTGCTTAGCTTTTTCTTTAGGTAGTTAGTTTTGTGGCTTTTCCTATAGCCATGCATTTCTTTAAATAAGCCTTTGTTGAGTTGTATTGGCAGCCCAAAAAATTAAGAAAGTATTTCTCTGTTTCTTCCAGAAAATTGATTTCCCGTTTTCTTTTCTCTTGAAGAAGCCGAACACGGTTTCTTGGCTTCAGCTCTGGTAAACAAACGCCTTCACAGTTTACAATTTGGTATCAGAGCCACCTTCCTATTCTTGCATTGGTTCCGATCTATTTCTTCCTCAACTCCATTTTTTCTTCTTCTTCATTCGCACGACACTCCTCACCGGAGAACCACCTGGAAGGAAGGAGTTCTTGGAGCCAAGAAGATCAGATCTGATGAAGCAAGAAGCTCTGGAAGTGCAATAGTTCGTGTAGAGGTGAGATCGCCGGAGGCTGGAGGTTGGCGAGAGCAGGACGCGCAAAGGTGATCGTGCTGGGCTGTGTAGGTCGAAGGAGCTCACGGACAGCAAGTGCACGGGAGGTTGCACACGGAGGCCGGATGGAGACGGGCTGGCGGCGAGCGTGGTGCGAGAAGGCGGTGTGAGGCGTGCGAAGGCGCTGGTGGCTGGGCGCGGAGACCGCACGGGAGAAGGCTGCTTGGGGGAGTTAGCCGGAGGAGCTGTGGCTGATTTAACGGTTTTTTGAACTGTTAAGCTGCACAACAGCTAGCCGAAGGGTTCTGCTTGTGTTGAGGAGCAAAGCACAGAGGTTTTTCTTTTAAGATCTTGATTTCTTCGTCATGTCGATGCAAAGGCTGGAGATCGACAAGTTCAAGGGGGAGAACGATTTCAATCTTTGGAGGATCAAGATGAAGGCGCTTTTGGTTCATCAAGGCCTTTCCGATGCAATCTTTGAAGAGAATTTAGCTGCAATCACCGACAGAGCCAAGGCGAGAGAAATCCAATTAAAAGCGCACATTATCATCCTTCTCTCTATCGGTGACGAAGTGTTAAGAGAGGTTGCTGAAGAAGACACGGCATTGAAGGTATGGAGGAAGCTAGAATCAATTTATATGAAAAAGTCTCTTACAAATCGATTGTTGTTGAAGAAACAATTGTATACACTCCAAATGGAAGAAAATCAAGAACTCCGGAAGCATTTGGACGATTTCAATAAATTGATCCTTGACCTCAGGAATGTGGATGTGAAAATTGACGAAGAAGATCAAGGGATCATACTCCTTAGCTCTCTATCGAAGACGTATGAAAACATAGTGGACACTATTGTATGGTAAGCAAACTTTGACATTAACGGATGTTAAGTCCGTTTTAAAACGTCAAAAGATGTTCAAAGGAAAACCGACCAAAAGGAAGACAAGAATGGCAACATTCTGATCGCTAGAGGAAGATCAGAATCGCGTAGATTCAATGCCAACAGGAAGTGCTATCATTGTAATAAAGAAGGGCATATTAAGAGGTTTTGTCCAAATTTGTCTCAAGGGGTTGAACCAGAAGTTAGCTTGGCTATAGCCGCAGATTTGGGAGACGGTTGGAAAGATTCTGATGTTTTGTAAAATCTGGATTAGGGGGTTGATTGTTAGGATTTATTCCAGATTTTTATTTTAGTTTTGTTGCTTAGTTTTTTCTTTAGGTAGTTAGTTTTTTGGCTTTTCCTATAGCCATGCATTTTTTTAAATAAGCCTTTGTTGAGTTGTATTGGCAGCCCAAAAAATTAAGAAAGTATTTCTCTGTTTCTTCCAGAAAATTGATTTCCTGTTTTCTTTTCTCTTGAAGAAGCCGAACACGGTTTCTTGGCTTCAGCTCTGGTAAACAAACGCCTTCACAGTTTACAAGATATGAATTATTTGCCTAAATAGAATCGTAGAATTTCTGGTGGTAATTGTTGACACTTGCAAACATATAACAAATTAAAGAAACGTAGAGAAATGAAATCAATTATTGTTTTTAAATTTATTGAATATTGGAGTGCGGTGAAGGGTCAAAGTAGAATGAAATATGTTGGTGGAAGTTAAAAAATGTTAAAGATTCGGAGAAATGAAATCAATTTATTGTTGTTGAAAGAACGAAGTGAAGTGCATTAGGGATCATTTGTTTGAGTTACACTATCGTACCAATGGAACCTTGCCTATTACGAGTGATACCGATGTACTTGACATGTTTAACAGTTCTTACGAAAGAAGTAGAATTGATCAGGTGGGGGTTGCAGTTCATGAAGAATATATGAGTCAACCACAAAATATTCAAAATCAAAATGACAAACAATTAGTTGAAATGAATCATTCAAGTTTGAAGAGTGGTGAGAATAATGACATAATGCTAGATGATTTGTGAGATGGTTTCTTTAAAGCTGAAGATGTAAATTCTCTATGTGTCAGTTTGCATTTTGAGGATACAATAAGTTTCAAACAAGCAATTTGATCTAATACAATTTTGCATAACTTTGCTATTAAGATAAAAGGTTAGTAATAAATCCAGAGTAATAGCTACTTGCACATACCATCGTCGTCCATGAAGAATATGTACTCTCTATGTCCATAAGGCCACTCCTTTGAAGTTAGAAAATTGCATTCACGCATTTGTGTCTAGGAGTCGGTCGACTAGAAACAAGAAGGCTACTACAAGTTGGGTAGCTCATGCAGTTAAGGGTATTACGAAGAAGAATCCTGATATTACACCAAAGGACATCGACAATAACTTGGAGATCATTTTTGGATTGCCTTTTTCATATACTTGAAAAACATGGCGGTCAAGAGAATTAATAAGAGACATCATGTTTGGCTCAATAGATAATAATTACATGTGGGTGCTTACTTTGAGGTCGGAGTTAATCAATAGAAATCTAAACTCACACATAGCATACACGTGTGACATTCATAACAACTCATTCAAGCGATTCTTTGTTAGTTTTAAGGTTTGTATTGATGGTTCCCTTGCTTGACATAGATGTATAGTTGTGTTAATGCCTATCACATGAAGTCTAAGTATTTAGGTGTACTTCTTTCTGCAATTATTTTGATGGAAATAATGGTCCATTTACTATTGTGTATGCCATAGCCGAATATGAATCCAAAAATACTTAGGAGTGGTTTATGAGAAATTTTTCGCAAGCTTGTAATTGTGATATAGAACATCTAGCCTTCATATCAGATATGGAGAATGGACTAGGTGAGGCTGTCAAGATTGTCTTTCCCAACTCCAAACATAGAGTTTGCATGAGATGATGCTTGAAAGAAACTACTAAATAAAATTTGTTTGAGATAATGCCTACTCTTTAGAACTCATGATAATGATTTACAGATATCCAAACTTACTCTTTAGCTATTCAACATCTCCTCAAATTTAGGATTCCATTACAAGAAATTAGTAACCGAAATACTCCCATGATCTTTCACAACTCAAGTAAATTTGCATCTGCATGTACGTATGAATGCATATGGACATATAGTTACATATGTGATTACTATATTCAATTGTTGTTTGGAAACAGGAAACTAGAGCGATAGAATGGAGTTAATTAATCATTGTCAAACTTATAAAGTAGACTCATCAACCATGAGAGAACATACTTATAAAGATTGTAGTGTAATCTTCAGTTAAAAGCTGCGCAGAAGAGCATCCAAGAACTCCATCTTTACATAAATATGCCAGGCGGTTCTTGTACCATTACTTCTTTTCTTCATAAAGAAGTTCACTTAGAATTCAGTAGCAAGCCCCAAGAGCTAAAGCATACAGGCATGGAAATTTACAGTTAATGATGCTGGAACTGTGGATAAATATACAGTTACAAATTTGATAAAGGTTCCTCATTTTTGAACGTAAATAAGTATTACATAACTCTTATGAATTTTAGGAATCAATTTGTTTGAAATCTTATTTGCTTATCTAAAATCTATATATCAATAGGGCATAGTATAAGAGAAACATGAATAAGCAGATTTAGTTAAAAGCTGGTAATAAAAACTCACTATATGAGATACAATAAGTAATATTTAATGGTTTAGCCAAAATTATATTTCCTTGTGAAGTGCTCTTCCCGATCGGTAGAAGCACTAATGCATCAAAATTACATTCATTTAAAGTATAATCAATAATTATAATTAAAATTCTTTGATAGAGAATTCACAACAACTGCAACAAGCAAAATTAGGATTATCATGATCACCAGCAAGATTTGTACTTACGTGATTCATATCATTTGTACTTCTCCCAAAATCATTTATTTCTTTAACCCATCTAAAATAGCCATAATCATCTTTTAATCTGTTCCGGGGACATCCATAAATTTTTCTTCTATGACAACTAGCTTTATAAGAGGTATAAATTATACATTGTAAATAGCAAAGACATAATATTTGATTATTTAGGTTTCTCATTAGTGTCGTTGAGGAGCTCAAACTCATTGCATAGTGGTTTTAGAACTTGAGAAGCAATAAACAGACATCTTGGAAAATAAGAATGCAAATTTTTTTATAGGCATATGATAACCCAAAAAATCATTTAAAGCAATAAAAAAGATATATATCCATATAACTATTATACTAATATTAAACAGCTCACTCGTGTAAGAACATATACTGAATCAACAAATAAATCCAAACTTAGATTAGAAGTAACAATAAACATATGTTTACTTGTATATTCAGGAATTTAATAAGTAAAGCATTCATCTATAGACATACCATAAAGTATATGGTAGAAATTAAAAACATAATATCATAAAAATGAAATCATGAACTGCAAGATCATCAAGGATTGGACTCATGAATAGCAAGCATTCTACTTGTTGGGAAGATTGGAAGAGAAAAGAAAGATAGGACATACATAGTGCGAGCTTGAGCATTCATGAGATTACGATGGTCTAGGTCATTCATGAGATTATTGTGCAGGTTGGCTAAGCATTTGACAGATTTAGCCAAATAAGCATGATAAAGGGGAGATATATTGTTACATTTGCGTCGAGCTCCAGTTGTGACTTTTGATCTGATAGTAACAATGGTCATTAGAGGTTGTAATAGCCTGCATTTTATCACATACAATTTTTTTTTTTTTTTTTGGAGTCAAGTTTAAATCACAAACCGTCCTCATCATAAGATAGATATTATTGTGTTTTAATTAGAAATATTTTTTTTGTATATTTTGGGCAGTGATGTAAATCCTTAAGAAATTGATACCTATCGATACAAGTGAGGATTTTGGGTAATTCAGATGTCCGTTTTGCAAATCGATTTCACTAAAATTTTGTAAATAAAATTATCTAATTTGTGGAATTTTTTTATAATTTTTAAAATTCCAAAATAATTTATATAAATTTTATACTTTAAAATTTAATAAATCATATAATTATATAATAATATATTATTATTATTATTTTAATCAAAAAATATTGTAAGTCACTAACATAATCATTAAAACCTTTTTTATCTTCTTAATTCTGTTAATATAGACTAGAAGAGAGAAAGAGAGGAGAGAGATAAAAGCTTGGGTTTGGAAGTCATAGAGCAATTTTTGTCTGTCAATCATGTTGGGAAATTTGCTAGTCTCACTGTAAGGAGCTATTATCATATTCCCAATTTCAATAATTTGATGTTTTTTGTATTTTTTATTATCAAATTTATTTTATGTTACTAAAAAATGAGGATAATTTTATATATTGGTATACTCTCATTGTATAATTTTAGGATGTAATAAATGTTAATATGAGTATTTTGACTGAAACATACTAATTTTTCACCCATTAAATTAGAATTTATGTTTTTTTAAGTAAATGCAAAATAGATAATTTTGGTAGATTTACATGTATTTTTTATTATTACATTTCATATATGATATTAACTTATATTGCATAAAAAATATAACATTTATGTGTAAGCAAGAAAGGGTAATTATTAACACTACAATGAATACAAGTTGACTCTTAAAACATAATACCCCACGCAAGAGGGTCAGTCGATGGGCTTTCTTTTAAATAAAAAATTTGTGGTATGATCCTAATTGTTGATTGTAACTAGTTAACTCAATTATGCCAACAAAAATTGAAGCCACGTGTGAAAATAAATTATTAATATAAATAAGATTGACAAATTGATGAATATAACAGATGTAAGGAATAAAACACCACATTAAAGCTACATGTTATGTCTTTCATAATTATACTCAAGACACTAATTACCCTGATAGTACATTAAATTGATTGATAAATATAATTGAACTCAAATTGACATTAATATTTATACAACATAGCATATCATACTAGCGTGACTTATTGGGTGATAGTCCTCTTTATTGATTATTCTTATAGTTTGATATATCTCTTTTGAATTTACTAATCATATTAATTTTATTATTGAATTTTGAGATTTTTTATTACTTGTATTAACTAGTGATTGATATTGACTAGAATTAGAACATTTATATTGATTATTTTGTCTTACATTAAAAATAATGATAGAGTTTTGGTTACTTACTGGGCTTTTATGCTCATTATGTGAATTTTTATGATTTCATGTCAAGTAAGGGATCACGAACAGTTGAAGTAAGAGTGATAGAGATCATCAGATTTTCTCTTGATTTTGTTTGTATTTTTTTTATGTTTTATAATTAAGATTTTCTCAAAAATAGTAATTGCATTGATCTGTTGACTATTGTATATTGAGTTTGAAAGAATGCATAAAGTGTAATGTTTTGAGATATAAAATTATTAATTAATTAATTTCACTCGATATAGATTTATTGTTTTGTTGATTTATAAAAGCTATGATTGATTAATTAAGAAGATAAAATAGATAATTCTTCCAATTTTGATTCTAGGACGTTAAAGAGGCGAAAAAACTCAGAGTAAGTATTTCTGAAGCACTTCACCAGATAGCAATGAAGAAATGGAGAAGACGAAAAGCAAAGCTGCCTGAGCAAAGAAGTTGCAAGGGGTCGAGCTGATAGGGGTTTTGACGATAGTAACAGAGTGGTAATTTAGATAAAAGAATCATATTTAGGTGGTAGATAAGTAAATAGTAATGTTTAGGTGTTTGGTAAGTAAACAAAATAGTTTTAGGGGTCATGTATGTAATAACCCATTTCATTATATTAAATATCTTTAAAAAAATTAATAGCTTGAAATTTTCTCTTATAGGTATCTTCTCGAGTAGTCTTCTTGCTAAATTGGTCTTATTGCAACATTCTTCATCATAAACTTCTTGCACTCAAAGCCTTCAGCAATTCTCCCTTGTGATTCCTTCTAATGCCAATAAAAAAGCATTTGCTCTAGCTTAAAGAGGCCAGTCGCCTCCACCTGAAGGGCACTAGCATAAGGAGTCACTCACCTGATAAGCAAAAGATGTTTGCCTACACATGCTCTACATTAGAGGCCTCACTTACTCAATCAGTGATTCATCTCAAATACTTACTAAAATAGCTCATATTCAATAATAAAATAATATTTCGGGATTCATTATAAATCTAATTTAGAAATCATCATCATCATCATCATAATATAGATATTGTTGTGCTTCAATTATAATAATTTTTTTCCTAATTTTATGAGTGGTGTAAATATGAAAATAACAAGTTTCTTATTTATTTATAATTTCTTAAGAAATTGATATTTCGTTACAAGTGAATTTTATGGGATCTTTAGGTGTTTGTTTTGCAAACCAATTATACCAAAGCGTTCTAGAGACGTTGAGCTATTTTATAAATATTTTTTATATTTTTTTCCTAAATTTGAATATATAAAAAAATTATAAAACTTTTTATGTCAAAAATTAAACAATTGTATAATTATATTTATATTCTTTGATTATTTTATTATAAGCATCAATTTCTATTAAGAGAACTTTACATAAGCCATTATTATTTCTCATTTCATTTAGCAAAGAATAAAATAGGAAAATAGAGAAGAAAAAGGGAGGAGAGAGGAAAGAAAAGCTAGATTTAGATGTCTTAGAACCACTTATGCTGGACAACCCATTAAAAAAATTTGCTCATCTCATGGTAGGCTATCGTTACCTTAGCTATGATTTCATTGATCATGCTTATTTTGTATTTTCTTATTTTAAATTTGATCAAAATTTACAAAAGTTATGATGCCTTAATTTTTAATAAATTTTTACCTTGTAACTTTTAGTATGTCATAATTTTAATTATTCCGCACATATTGAGAGAAATATATTAAATTTTACTCATTATTTTTATATATTGCGGAAATTCTCTAATTTGAGAAATTTAAATAAATAAAAAAATTAGATGAATAATTATAGAAATCTCATAATATTAATGTATGACATATATACTTACTATAATTTGTTAGTTATGATCATAAACATGTAAAAATGAGTATACTGTTTTTTTTTTTTTTTATGAATGTTATTTAGTCATGATTCATATGTGCATTTTATATGCATTAGATTGATGCAATGAGCTGAACATTGAGCATAATATCACCTGTTTATTATATTATATATGTTGTGAAACATGTGTATATGAGAAAGGCTGACAACAAATGATTAACTGATTGGAGACATCTTCCCATAAAAGATGGTGGATTGACAGACTTTCTTTTAAAATAAGATTTGTTGTGTAATCTTAAATGATATACTAAGGGGATGTCTAAAGAGAAATATTTGTATGATATGATATATAGACAGGGTAGGAAGTGACAATTTATGATACAAAAGCATTTTGATCTAAATGACTTGTAACATGACTTATTCCTTAAAATAAGACTGATATAATTAAAATTGATTCCCTGTAGAGTTGGACCACACTACTGGATACAGTAAAACACCACAGGCATTCATGTGTCATATCTTGTTTATATTTATTTTATTACTTGGAATGCATATGATAGGAGTATATATGATAGATTGCATAAATAACATGATATGATTTATATATGATATACGATAGATTGATATGTGTATATGATGTTGACTTTGATTTTGCCCAGACTCTTGGTCAAAGGGTTGACTTGGTCAAATTGACCAATTCAGACCCCAAGACCCTCTCCAATAGGTTCAGTGTGTTGAATTGAGTCTGTTGAGCACAAACCTAGGTCCTGGGTCAACCTGGTTGACCAGGTTAACCAGGGTTGACCCAAATGGACCTAAACCCTTCCATTCAATTTCAAATCCAATTCAAAGCTCCCCGGGCTCATTTCTCTCCCCCACTAGACTTAGGGGCTTAGACCCAGCCTATTGGACCTAGTCTTGGGCCCTGGGTCAACACAATTGACCAAGTCAACAAGGGTTGACTATTTAGCCCTTTTAGGCCTCAAATCAAATTCAAACTCATTGAAACCCTTCCATGGCTTGATCCTCACTCTCCCTTGACCCCTTTGACTGGGTTGACCAGGTCAGCCTTTGACTTGGTCAACCAGGGCATTTATTTTGTCAAATCTAATTATTTAATCCTATTTAAGAGCCATTTAATGGCGATTAAAGCTCAAAAAACATTTTGAAATTCAAACCACAACCTCCTAAGCCTAGTTTCCCTCCTAATGACCCTCTCATTAAATCCAAGCCGTAAAAAATAGGGTTATGAGGTTTAAATAGGAGAAATTTAGTCTAATTTAGGACTTTTGACATTATTCTCTGAATCCACGAGCTCCCAACTCGAATTCTTTCGTGTGAGAGTTCATGGAGTCATCTCTAACCTTTTCCCACTCAAACCCGACGAGGCCAAGTCGCCGGCGGCGAGATCCTGGCGAACCCGAGATAAAATTCTTTAGAAGGCTTCGTCCCGTTGATCGAAGCCGTTTCGGAGCTCAAAGTCAAGAGGGAAATTGTTCCTGGAGAGTCCACGAGTTCAACAAGCCCAAGATCATCTGAATCCACCATGTGGATTGAGGTATATCTTAAACTCTAGCTAGAACACTTACATCTAAATAGCTTTCAATACGCTGCATATTAAATTTGGAAAAATATCCCCCGTCAATGCTCTTCATGTGTAGAGTCGAGATCTAAAATTTCATGCAATTCCATCCATCCAATCGAGCGTACGAGACGAAATATTGTTTCGGTCCTCGGGTTCGCCCTAAGCTCAGGTAGACGGGATCTGGACCGTTGATTTCTTGATCAACGGTCATGATCCCGTTGATCCGTGGTCTGGAGTGACCGCGGGACCAGATCTTACGGTTCCACCATCCGTCCGGCTAGATCTGGGACATCCGTTCCATACAGTGTCGGATCGGACGGCGTCCGTTCTTTGCCGACGTGGATTAAGACCTGCACGGACTTCAGCGCAATCATTGGTATGCGCTGCCGTGCAATCATTGGCAAGATTGCAAGGACGGTTGAGCCTCGCCCGCCGTGCCACGTGGCGATCCGAGGGTCCCGCCGCATTTTTTTAATTTAAAAATTGATTTTAAGTTCATTTTTAAACCAAATTTCTTCCACCAAAAATTCATTTTTGCTCTGCTTTTGACGCACAGTACCTCATTTTGATTGTATTTTTATTCCGTACGAGCAACACTAAGACCAACCTAGATTTAGGGTTCGAGGCTACTACACTCGGTCTCGTAGTATGCCTTAAATAGTATGTAGGTCCCTTCCTTTCAGAGACTATAAATCCTAGTTATCCGTGTCACATGATGACGCCACCTTCATCATTCTCTCATGCATGTAATTTATTTGCCTGATTTTTCTTTCTCCAGTTTCTCTTTAGTGCCTTAGAGCCTCTGAATGCTGATATGAACCACGCATGTTGATTCAGCCATTCAGACCTTTCTTCCTTTTGGATATGACTTCCTAGTTTACACCCCTATGCCAATCCCACTTTTGGGAAGGATGATGTATGATCCTTAATCGAGAGTTTTCTCAGGCTTTGGCCTGGGATGTAATTAACCACAGGGGCTTGCGCCCGTGGGAAACTCGGTCCCACATCTACTAAACCCCATTCGAACTGTTGTATCGGATGGGGGAAAACTCGTGACTAGGTCGTGTATATTACTACCCATCGAGGTGTGTTGGCGACAGCCTCTATCCTCAATGGTTAGTCGTATGCACGATCCAATCTGCCCTTCCGTCGACCTGTTCGTGTCGAGTGTAGAGGCCTATAATCTTTTTGTCCTACGGGATAGTGCGGCCGTACCCTCTGCGTTCGTACCCCATGAGCGGTGCTCTTTCGGAGGTCCACAGGTGTCTGACGACCACGGTGGGGATCAAATCCTTGGCTAATTGGGAGGGAAAACAATTCAAAATATGATAAGAATGATTCAAGAATATATGATATATATATATATATGAATGACATGATATATGAATATATGATATATATGAATTATACAATATACATGATTGCACTGACATGTTACACTACATTAAAATAAAACATGGCATGCATATATAGTATTGACACTGCACGACATGTATATGAATATGACATGTACATAAATTTTCTAAACTAAGTTAGAAAAAAAATATTTTTTAATTAATGGGTATACAAATGATAAAGTTATCTGTCCTCTTGTATATAATTATGATCACTGCTGTTAAGATATACAATTATATTGATATTTATTGATCATATAAATTGTTACATTTCATTGATTGTTACAAGTTTTTATAGTTATATGTTTATACTGATAGTGATTGAATAGTTACATGCATATTATTTTTATTGTCTTGCAATAATTCTAGTTATAGCTAGGTTCTGGTAACCTACTGAGTTGTTAGCTCACTCTATAATTTTACATATTTTTAGGAAGGGGTCGGAATCCATTAGAGTGAGAACATATATGAGATTTAGGTTTTACTTTGTTTCTGCATTTTCTTTAGTTTTTTTTCTTTTATGGTCAAGAGCTAAAAGATAAACTAATGAAGCAATTGATTAAATTCTTGACTATTATACATTAATTTTGAAAGATAAATATAGTTATATATTTTGATGTGTATGACTTTTAGTTGTTCAGTTGGATTGATTTATATTAATTTATTAAGATATTAAAATAGATAATTCATCTAAAATTTGATCTTGGGTGTTATGCTTACTGAGATGTCTTAGGCCTTCTTTAGAGATGGTTAACCATTCATGTGCATTTATCAGAGCACGCCCAAGTATTTTTAATAGTCACATCAAGTATGTTCAACTATTTTCTTTACAAATTATAGATGTAGCTTCAATATCTTTCTAAACCTATAAATATATGGTCAATGGGAAATTCTTGATATAGTATTCTATTCTATCTCCCATGTATTATTGTGCTTGTAATAGGATCCCTGAATCTTCTCTCTTTATAATTTATTTTTTACTCATTTTTCTTTGCCATTTTTTTGCTTAGTCCTTGCTAATCTTGCAAGCAAGATTCAAGTATCATCCATGGATAAATTATTATCCAACATTTGTTTGGTTGTAGTGATGATAACTTAATATCAAGGGTCATAAGACAAGCATTATAAGAAGTAGATCAATAAAATAAAAATAAGTAAATGACCATGGAGAATCATGAGATTGCAACCAACTGATAATGATGTTGGGTCTATAGATGGTGATGATGATGGTGAAAAGGTAATGTGGGTGGTAGTGGAAAGCAGAGGCGGAACCATGTACATGTTAGGGGGGGCAATTGCCCCCCCTAAAAAATTTTTTTTAGTTATAAGAGAGATGCATTTAAGTAATTTGCCCCCCCTAAAGCTCTTAACTTTGCCCCTCTTTTGCCCTAACCGCCCCCAATCACTCTCAAACAGTGGCAAAAATTTTACAATCTAGACGAGCACAACAATGGCCTCCCAGAATCTATCCTCGTTGCCACCGCTTTTGCTGTCGGCAAAGCTGTCTTCACATTGATACCAATCCTTTTTACAGTTCGCACTTCGACTCTCTCCCCCAGGTCTCATTCTCCTCCTTCCTCCAATATACAGGCTGGTGTTTCCCTTGGTGGAGCTGGCTTATGCGAAAAAAAAAAAAATCATCTGTTTTTTGTTTAAATCGAGATTGTATCTTATTTATAGCTGTTGAACTCGTTCCTTTGGCTGACGTTTAATTCACTATGTTTTGTTTAATTGAGCAGAATGTTTAAATATTTCAGCAAAAAAAAATGTATCTTATATATATTAATGATTAAAATAGAACAAACTAAAGTTAAAAATGTTGATCTACGAATCAGGTGAGATAGCAAAATATATAGGCTTTTGTTGTTGAATCTATTTTATCTTTAGAAGATTGAAATTAGTATATCTTGTGAGTTGATTTTTCTTTTCCTTACATCCGAATAACAGCTTTGTTGTTGATGCATAATAGGACTTAATAATTTATAAGTTTATAATAATTTTCAATTTATATTTTATAATGAAATACAAGATTTTATTTTGAATTATGTTTATTTTAATTTTTTTTTAATTTTATTCATTTATATGAAAAATTTTGCCCCCCCTAAAATATAAGGCTGGTTCCGCCCCTGGTGGAAAGATGACATTTCTAGAATCATGAGATTGCAACCAACTGATAATTATTAATATCTGAACTTATCTCCCCGTCCGATGACCGGATGCAATAATTTTCCCACTTAGAGAGGCCATATGGGAGAAAGTGATTTAGGTAGGGGTGTCAATATTTGACACGACCCGAAAACCCGACCCGGACCAACCCGGAAAATCTGGGTTGGACCCAACCCGTTTGATAAACGGGTTGGGTTCGGGTTCACAAATTCGACCTGTTTATCAAACGGGTCGGGTTCGGATTAACCCGGCGGGTTGCCGGGTCAACCCGCAAACCCGTTTATTTTAAAAAAAATTGAAATTTTCCCTGCCCGCTCTGCCCTACCGCTGCCTTGCCCGCATCTGCCGCGTGCAGCCCCGCGTGACGCATGACGCCCGCGTGCCGCGTGACGCCTGCGTGCCGCTACCGCTGCCGCGTGTCGCGTGACGCCCGCGCTGCCGCCCATGCTGTTCTGCCGAGTGCCGCTGCCGCCCCGCGTGCCGCTGCCGCGTGTCGCGTGACGCCCGCGTCGCCGCTGCAGCCTGCCGCGCCCGCGCCAGCAAGACGTTGCGGTTGCCGATTCTGAAATTCGAACCCGCGCCGTCGACGCTGCCCCACTGCCGGGTCGCGTGTGGGGTCGGGTCAACCCGGCAGTGGGGCAGCGTTTAGATCCGTGTCAGGTCGGGTTCGACCCGAACCCGACGGGTTGACCCGAATTGACACCCCTAGATTTAGGCAAGATTCTTCGTACATATATTTTTTTAGTTGCTATTTAGTAGTAAATTTCAAGGATGACATTTCTAAGAAGTAAGTAATGATCGCTTATTATGTGTTTGGATCTAATGATAATGGTCTAATTTGGATATGGCAATACTTCTATATTATTATTTTATGTTTACTGATTTGCTACAAATTTTTAGAGTTAATTTTTGTTTGGTTTATTCGTCATTTTTGTAGCATTGGTAAGTAGAGAGTTTAGGGACATTCTGATGGTTTTGACATAGAATGATTTCTAATAGGTTAAGGGTTGCTAGTTGTTCAATCTCCATTCTTTTTCTCGTGTTTTTATAAATATCTATAAGATTTCATTTGTGACAGTTTTTTTATTGCTTCTTAAACTAATTTTTAAGTATAAAAATTTTTATACTAGATAATTAATTTTTAACTAAAAATTAATTTAAAGAAATAATAAGAAAGCTATTTCAAATGAAGTCTAAGTCTTCTTTTGAGACTATTTTTTTATTACTTTTTAAAATATATTTTAATACAAAAAATTAAATTTTTATATAAAAAATTATTTTTAAAAGAAACAAAAAAAAATCTCAAGAGAACGAACGAAACCTGACTGACCCACCCCTTTTTGGCCCATTGATAGAAGTAAGGGCACGGATCGTAAAATTTTAGCGGGTTAAGTCGGAGCAACGAGTTAGGGTTTCGTTTCTCTCCCTATAAAACCCTCCATTTCGCCCCGTCCGCCAGTGGAGAGGAAGAAAAGAGTAGGCTGCGGCGCCCATCCTTCCGCTCGACGGAGATATATACAGCCAGCCATCATGGTTGAATTCGCTTCTCTCGTTTCATCCTTCCCTTTACCGGCCAATTTTTGCTAACTATTCGTCCAATCTTTTTTATTTTATCGAGCAGGTGAAGTACTCGAGAGAACCGTCCAACCCTACAAAGTGTAAGCATTTATCTCTATCATTGGTAGTGAATTGTGGATCTATGCATCGTTCTTTTCGGTTGTTTTCTTTATTCGTGGAACGATGTGACCTGATTTTGAGGTTCTTTTTTGCAGCTACGAAGGCGATGGGGGGCGGGACCTCAGGGTTCATTTCAAGGTGCGTTTAGAAATATTTGTATAACCAATCCATTTTCTCTATAGTGATTTTGCGGTGTTTCGATTTTTTAATTCTATATTTTAGACTGCAGGGGTTGTTTTTTTATGAAAGAGGTTTTTTTGGGGTAACTTACCTTGATTTTACGCTGATTCATTTCGCTGAAATGTGATCCAGAAAGTTGAACTTGATCAGGATTTTGTCTCCTGGGTACTAGTCATACTTTTGAGAAGTATCCTATCCGAGAGATAGTATAATGCTAGGGGATAGCATTGTTAAATTTGTTAGCTGAAATAAGCAGATGAAAGAAAAAATAAGGTTCACTGTGAGAAATCCATGTTTTTGTAGTTGATAGAAAAAAATGCAATGATCATTTTCATCATGTGGAAAAAAAAGAATGATTTGAAAGAAAAGTTATTTGAAGCATTCATTTTCATGAAAGTTAATTTCTCAGATTAAAACTCATTTGAGAGTAGCTTCAAATTTCATTGAATGTTATGGCATCACTTCATTCCTTAAAATTAGAAGCCTTAATTGAGTGCCAAAAGAAATGAAGGCAAACTAAACCACCTAAGCTTCCGTGAAACACCTTCCTTGGTAGTTAGTATTTTCAATCATTCTGCAATCACAGGACTAACAATAGAAATCAAACAAACGGATAAATCATTTAAAAAAAAAAAAACTATGTTAAATACATATAGAAGAAAAAAGGGAATGTGGTTCTAGTAGAAGGAAGACAAAAAATGCTGCATGCCGTCAATTTTACAAGGTGACAGTAGAGATGTTTTGAAAACCAAACCTAAAAGTACTTGGCTAGAAGGGATGTTGTCTCTCTCTCTTAAAAAAAGCTCCCTTAAAAAATAGAATAAAGCGAAAGTAAGAAATTTTGAAAAGACCTCAAAGTAAAGAAGAGACTCCATTGTGTTTCATGGAAAACACAAAACCATCACACATGCTTAAAAGAACATCATTACGTCTTGATTCTTTGAAAATATTAACGAAGGAAAAATTGGTGCTTTTAATGTTCGCCATTGGATATAGCATGTTCCGTATTGCACTCTTGCACCTTGCGTCACTAATAGCATAGAGCGTGCCACTTCGTGCTTTGGGCATTGTGTTCAATTTGCTTTAGTAGCACTATATTTCTTTTCAATGTTCATCACCATCAATTATTTTACATTGGCTTGTGAAAATCAATGGGAAATTGGTAGGTCCTTTTTTATGAAATGATTATGTACTGTGTAACTGTGTTCCATTTAATTGGATTCCTAAAGAGGAAATTAAGGAGTCTCTTGTCCTTGCAATTTGGCCTCTTTTAGTGAATGTTTGGTTGCAATCATTTTTGAAAATGCAATATAAAAATAAATGCATTGTATTTTTATTACCCAGAAATTTTTTGTTGGATGCAAATTAAATGTGGTAGAAGTTTTTTTTTCTTTTTTGGTTGGGTGTAAAATTTAGAGAGAAAAGAAATAATTAGAGAGGGAGTGAGAGAGGCTATTCATGGTGTGAGAGAGGTTATTCATTGCTAACTCTTTTACTTCAGAATATAAAAATAAATTAAATTTATATGAAATTATTGTATTGATTTATACCATAACAGATCTTCCTAGTCTAAAGAGAAAGCAGGGGTCTGGTGTGTTGTGTGATCTGGGGTCTCGTAAACTTCTAATGAAACTAATTTAATTGTTGTTGGATTAACCATTGCTATTTATTAATGGCACATAATTCAATAAACAATGATGCATATCTTGGTGTACTTTTTTATCAGAAGATCAACATCATTTTTTAATATTTTGATGAATTATTGAAGTAAAAGGCAAATCATTCCTATGGCTTATTACATTCATCTACTTCAATTTATATGCTGATCATTTTACTGACTATGATTAGATTAATCGAATTGTTTTTATTTGTGCTTCTTAATGGTTTATCTTTGTTTACACTTTTTTAATTGTATTTTAAGAAATATTTGGTTTTTATGAAGCAGGTTGATTAGCATCACTATGAAAAATTATTTATGCATTGATTTCTATCTGGCTACATTACTCAGCCTAAAGAGAAAAGCAGGGGTCTGGTGTTTCTATGGCCTGGCCTCTCGTAAACTTTAGGGAAACTAATTTCAATATTATTGGGTGAACCATTGCTAATAATCGATGGCATATGGTTCAGTAAATAATGATACACATTCTTGGCATTGTCTTTTTCATGAGATTAATGTAATATTTTTAAATTTTTATGATTTTTACTTAAGTATAAACCAAATCATTCATATGATGTGTTATGCTTGCCTACTTCAAATTCTATGTTGGTCAACATTCTAAAAAATGATCAAGTTGTTTATATCTGTGCTTCTCAATGATCTATCATTATTTATACTCGTACGTTATATTCTAAAAGCAAATTCAGTTTCATTATGAAAAATTACTATATGTTGATTTCTATCTGGTTAGCTTTACTTAGCCTGAAAGAAAAGCAGGGGTCTTGTGTCTCTGTGACTTAGGGTACGTTTGGGACGGCTTCACACCTGCGTTGCTGTATAAAAATTTGTTAAATGCGCGTTTGAGGCATTGCGGCAGAACGGAGGTAGAAATATTTTTGCGGCCCGTCGCTGCTTCTCACGACCTTTCATTGCCTTCCGCGGTCTACTGCTTCCCGTGGTTTCCAAGGGAAAAATGTCGTAAATGCCCCATTTGTGTGAGAGCTTCTTCCTTGTCGTCAGCGATATCATCTTGTGACCACGCCGCAACAGCTACCGAAGAATGGGTGGTGGTGGCCGGGGCGCAATCCTTGCAGCAAGTTTCCGATCTAACACCTATGAATATATATTATTGAGAAGAAGGGAAGGAAATAGGATAAGAGGTGGAAGAAGAAAAGATAGAAAGAGGAAGAAGAAGAGGAATATACCTGCCCTCGAGAGGTAGAAGGATCTGCTAGGGCAAACCGGCGACGTCGAGTAGGGCTGGTGGCGACGTCGGGGTCGGCAAAGGTGGTCCATTTTTCTTCCTGGGTTTGGTTGGGCAATAGAAACGGAAGAGGGGTGGACTTCCGCCTCCTGGGTGTGCGAGCAGCAGAGTGGACGGGAGCAAAGGGGCTTTGAATCGGAGAGAGCAGAGAGGAAGGAGGGATTTCCTGGGCTTCCACGCAAACAGCAGCGACTGGGGAAAAGGGTTCGTAACTTGGGGAGAGATTTTTCCTATTTGTGAATGCCTGGAGAGTGGAGACTTGAGCCTTCGATCTGGTTTCCTGAATTAGAGAAAAAAATCAAACTGTTTAAAAGGAATTTAAATTTTAATTAGAACTAAGCTCAATCCGTTGAGGCTAAAATATTTCATAAAGTTGATAGAATTTTAATCTAAAATTGTTATTATATACATTTAAATTTTTTTTACAATTATACAATTATTTTTCATCTCAATATATATAAGGGTGTTATGGTAATTTGTTCGCATGCAGCTGCAGCACAGCAGCTTGACAGTTATATTATCCAAACAAAATATAAAGATTTATGTACAGCAACTTCAGAAAGCAACTTTCTATACACCAACTTCACAACCTGCTTTACCGACAGCTGCAGCGGTCCCAAACGCACCCTTAGCCTCTTGTGAATTTAAGAAGCTAATTTTATTGTTATTGGGTGAAGCGTTGCTAATAATCAATGGCATATAGTTCGAATAGTGTGCATTCTTGGTGTAGGTTTTTTCATCATTAATTCGACATCACATTTTTAACTTTTAATGAATTATTGAAGTATAAACCAATTCATTCATATGGTAAAATGTTTTTATCTACCCTAAATTATATGCCGATCATTTTAATACAAACTTGTTTGGTTTAGTGACTTTAGTCTAAACAATTGGAGTTATTTGACTCTTGAAGTGGGATCATTTGCAAATTGGTTTTGTCCTGATCATCATTCTAAAGCATGATTAAGTGCATTATTTTTGTTCTTCTCAATGGTGTGTCCGTGCTAATACTTTTACATTAGATTTACAAACAAATTGGGTTTCTATGAAGTTTGGGGGTTCCATTTTCTTTTGAAATGAATATTTATTTTCATATTGGCTGGTCCATTTCTTTTAATCAATTGTTTATGGTTCAACGAACAAAGATTAGAATTCAAGTTGGATGGTTGAAGTGGAGGAATGCATCGGGCTTGTTGTGCAATAGAAAAGTACCCCTCAAACTTAAGGGGAAATTCTATAGGATGGTGGTGAGACCTGCAATGTTTTATGGTGTTGAATGTTGGCCATTAAAAGAGAAGCATAATACTAAGTTGAGTGTTGCAGAGATGAGGATGCTTAAGTGGATGAGTGGCTTTACTCTTAGGGATATGATATGAAATGAGCATATATGTGAAAAGGTTGGAGTAGCTCCAGTGGAAGATAAGATTAGAGAGAGTCGCTTTAGATGATTTAGTCACATTAAATGGAGGCCTTCCGATGACTCGGTTAGGAAAGTTGAGGTATTAGATTTGACTTATATTAAGAAAGGTAGAGGTAGACCTAAAAAAACTCGGTTAGAAAATATTAGAAATGATCTTTTTTTATTAGATTTAAATGAGAATTTGACTTTTAACATGACACAATGGTGAAAAAGGATTCATGTAGCCAACCCCACGTAGTGGGATAAAGGCTTGATGTTGTTGTTGTTATTGTTAAACAAAGATATACATTCTTTACATAATTATTTTATGATAATACCATGATCATATTGTAGATAAATTTTATTGAAATATAAAACGAATTATTCTTGGTGTATCATATTTATGAACTCCAAATCTGACCTTCATTCCAAATAATGATTGAATGGATGTTCTTTGTTCTTCTCAATGTTGTCATTGCTAACTCTTTTACTTCAGAATATAAAAATAAGTTAAATTTATATGAAATTATTGTATTGATTTATATCAGAACAGATTTACCTAGTCTAAAGAGAAAGCAGGAGTCTGGTGTGTTGTGATCTGGGCTCTCGTAAACTTCTAATGAAACTAATTTAATTGTTGTTGGATTAACCATTGCTATTTATTAATGGCATATAATTCAATAAACAATGATGCATATCTTGATGTACTTTTTTATCAGAAGATCAACATCATTTTTTTAAAATTTTTGATGAATTATTGAAGTATAAGGCAAAGCATTCCTATGGTGTATTGCATTCATCTACTTCAATTTCTATGCTGATCATTTTACTGACTATGATTAGATTAACAGAATTGTTTTTATTTGTGCTTCTTAATGGTTTATCTTTGTTTACACTTTTTATATTGTATTTTAAGAAATATTTGGTTTTTATGAAGCAGGCTGATTACATCACTATGAAAAATTATTTATGCATTGATTTCTATCTGGCTACATTGCTCAACCTAATGAGAAAAGCAGGGGTCTGGTGTTTCTATGGCCTGGCCTCTCGTAAACTTTAGGGAAACTAATTTCAATATTATTGGGTGAACCATTGCTAATAATCGATGGCATATGGTTCAGTAAATAATGATACACATTCTTGGCATTGTTTTTTTCATAAGATTAATGTAATATTTTTAAATTTTTTATATTTACTGAAGCATAAACCAAATCATTCATATGGTGTGTTATGCTTGCCTACTCCAAATTCTATGTTGATCAACATTCTAAACAATGATCAAGTTGTTTATATCTGCGCTTCTCAATGATCTCTCATTATTTATACTTGTACGTTATATTGTAAAAGCAAATTCAGTTTCTATGAAGCTAGTTGAGTAGTTTTATTACGAAAAATTACTACATGTTGATTTCTACCTGCTTAGCTTTACTTAGCCTTAAAAGAAAGGCAGGTGTCTTACGTCCTTGTGACTTAGGTTTTGTTTGGGACAGCTTTTTTCCTGCTTCTTGAAGCAGTTTTTTAGTATAAAAGCAGTAAAAAGCCGTCCCAAACGAAGCCTAGTACAAAAATTAAAATTTTTGTACTAGAAACTTACTTTAAAAATCAACAAAAAAGCCGTCACAAACAAAGCTTTAGCTTCTTGTGAATTTTAGAAGCTAATTTTATTGTTATTGAGTGAAACGTTGCTAATAATCAATAGCATATAGTTTGAATAGTCAAGCATTGTTGGTGTTGTTTTTTGCCTCATTAAATCGACATCACATTTTTAACTTTTCATGAATTATTTAAGTATAAACCAAATCATTCATATGGTATAATGTTTTTATCTTACTCTAAATTCTATGCTGATCATTTTAATGACCATTATTCTGAAGAACAATCAAGTTGTTTTTATTTGTTTGCTTCTCAATGGTCCATCATTTTTTTTTATAATTTTAACTTATATTTGAAAAATGAATTCTATGCTGATCATTATATTGACCATCATTCTGTAGAGTTGTTTTTGTTTGTTATTCTCAATGGCCTATCTTTGTGTATGCTTTTAAATTATATTATTAATAATGTTTTTTTATAAAACTGATCAAGTAGTTATATTATGAAAAATTATTATGTATTGATTTATAGCTGGCTAGTTTTACGTACCCTAAAGAGAAAAGCAGGGTTCTGGTGTCTTTATGACCTGTACTCTCGTATACTTTAGGGAAATAAATTTCATCGTTATTGGGTGAACCATTGCTAATTATCAATGGCATATGATTCAGTAAACAATGATACACATTTTCGGCCTTGTTTTATCATAAGATTAACATAATATTTAAACTTTTTGATGAATTTATTTATCTATAAACTAAATCAAATGGTGCAATTCTATTCCAAATTCTATGCCAATTATTTTGCTGACCCTCATTGCAAAACTGATTGATTTGTTTTTATTTGTGCTTCTAAATGGCTTCTTAACGCTTGTACTTTAAATGATATTATAGAAATAAATTAGGTTTATATGAAGCTGACAGAGCAATTCCATTGTAAAAAATGACTATTTATCTCTATTTGGCTAGATTTACTTAACCTAACTTGAAAAGCATGCGTATGGTGTCTCTATTATGACCTCTCATAATCTTGAATTTTTATTCTATGCGTGTCCGCACAGAATAATAGAACCGTCCGGTGTCCGCACAGAAAAGTAGCTCCATAAACTTTAGGGAAGCTACTTCCATATTATGGAGTGAATCTTTGTTCCCAGGATTCAGTAAACAGTGATGCAAATTCTTGATGTAGTTTTTTATCATAAGACCAATATCATGTTCTTAATTTTTAATAAATTAAGAATCGTCTTGTCATTATTGATATTTCTCCTGCCACTTACTATATTTTTCTCATTTGATATTTGCATATCTTCTTGATAAAGGGTTTCAGCACTAATTGATCTCCTGCTACAGAATACCAGGGAAACCGCCCACGCTCTCCGAAAACTGCCTCTAGCCAAAGCTAAGCGGTATCTGGAGGATGTGATTGCTCACAAGCAGGCAATACCATTCCGCAGGTATTGTGGCGGTGTAGGCCGTACTGCACAAGCCAAATCCCGCCATTCAAATGGACAGGGTCGCTGGCCAGTAAAATCTGCCAGGTTCATACTGGATTTGCTTAAAAATGCTGAGAGCAATGCTGATGTGAAAGGCCTGGATGTGGATGCTCTCTATATTTCTCACATTCAGGTGAACCAAGCACAAAAGCAGCGACGAAGAACTTACCGCGCTCACGGTCGAATCAACCGTATGTTCTGCCCCCTGTTTGGTGTTTGTTTTGGCTTCCTGGTCTTGGTATATGTAAATTAGCTTTTTGTGTTTTAATGTTGCAGCTTATATGTCATCTCCCTGCCACATTGAACTGATCTTGTCTGAGAAGGAAGAACCAGTCAAGAAAGAGGTAATTTTCCTACAGTCAAGAAAGTGTAAATGAGTCGGTGTTAGGAGTGTAAATGAGTCTAGTTGAGTAGCGGTCTAATATGCTGAGCTCAAGATCAAGCTCCGCTCGCTTAAAAATTAATATTCTGCTTGGCTTGATTGCTCGAGCTAGTTTGAAAAACTTAAGCTTGGCTCAAATACTTCGTTTTAAATAAAAAATTCAGCTTTTTTAGAATTTTATTTTATTTTATAGAAAAATGATTTAAAAATGTTAAAATATATTATATAATTGTTAATTTAACTTAATTTTGAAATGTAGTTTAAGTTTATTGAGTGGCTCAATAAGCTTACGAGCCGATCCATATTGAGCTAAGGTCGAGCTTGTTTCATATACAGGCTTGAGTAAAGACTCAGAGCTCAAATTGATGGTTAGATAAGCTCAACCTGAGTTTGAGCTTGAGCTGGAGCCAGTTCAACTCACTTGCACCCATAATATGTTTATGTTTAGTTAATTGCTCCAGTTATTTTATTCAACACTCCTTTGATATAAATATGATCATGGTTGTGGCAGCCGGAGACCCAGATTGCAGCGAGAAAGCCAAAGAAAGGTGGTCAGGTGTTGCGCAGCGGTGCATCCTCTTGATCTGCACCTGCAACTCCTGCCTGAAATTGTGGAATTGCTTTCGAAGATTTCGATCCTTCTTATTTCTTGTTAGTGCATCTATTTCTCTTTGTTATCTGCAGAACAAACAATTTTGTTTGCTGTGAAAAATGTTTTGTACTTTTACCCTTTTCAGTTACGTGGACTTTGATATCTTTGTTTATTTTATCAGTCAGGGATTATCTTACATTAGGGTTTCTCATTTAATTATCAAATTGTTTATTTTATATCATCTTTTTAATGTCAAGAATAATAGAAATTAATTTAAATATTTTTATTATTTTTTAAATTTAGTGAAAGCAATTCGTTTATATTAACTATTTATGTTAAGTAGTTATATATTGTACATAAATTAACTATAGATTTTAAGATATGGCAAACAACCTTATTTTTAAATTAAAATAATATGTTAAAAAGGATTTAACGAAAAAAATCATTATTATTTTATATATGAAAAGGCAAATAAAATTATAATTGATTTATGCTTCTTAATAATTTCTGAAACGAAAACAATTATCAAATTACTAAACATATTAAATAAAAGATGTTATAATTAAAAATAATGTAAATTAAAATTGATATTATATACCTTTGATGAATGCAATTTTCTTTAACGAGAACTAAACGAAAAATGATTTCTTTTCATTAAAAGAAAAATTCTTATAAAAATATTTAACATCTCTATTTGACAAGAAGTTCCTCTTTTATTTAAAATTTTGGAGAAAGTGGAATGGTGGTGGCCAGGCGAGGGTGGTGCTAGATAGATGGTGGTGGTGGCTGGAGGTGGGTGGAGGCGGTCATTAGCGGTTGGTGATAATCAAGTGAGCTTGCTTGTGATGTAAACTGTTCTCGATCAAAACTGTGAATTTGATTTATCTAAAAAATGAATTACAATGATTAGCACTACATTTATTTAATATTGAATTTCTTTTTCATCCAAGTAAATATCAAAATTTTCAAAATACCTATATTTAGAATAATTTACACCCTTAGGTGCAAAATTATTATTTTATTAAAAATTAATTATCATTTGAAGTTATATTTATTATTTTATAATTGATGTTCACGTGCTTAAAATGCTCAAGATAATGCTTTTGTATCACTAATATGTTTAGCAAATTCATGTGATCTTACAATTTTTAATCATTTAATTAAATTTTCTAATTATGCTCATTTTGTGATATTTAGGATTAATTGGCTAATTAAAATACTATTTATTTAAGGAAAAGAATTTATGGTTTTTATATCATCAAATACTTTTCAATTATTTGTCATTTATTTTACCAATTTCATTTGATCCAAAAGTTTCTATTAAATTTGATAAATATGATTTTATATGATAATCATTAATTAATTGTATCAACGAGTTTGTTGATGAAAGGGTTTCTCCACAATATTGGGGGGAGCTTCATTGAATCATAGGCAAAGATGAACAAATAAGAATGGAAGATATACTTGAACTTTCATTTTCATTTAAATTTACTTTCTAGCACCATTCTTCTGTAGGTTTTAAAAATTTTGAGAGAGCTCCTATTTGAGATGAAATCCTATCTTAATGGCTTTAATAATGAAAAACCTTCACCCATTATGCCTTACTATTATGTATATAGATTGATTTAGGGGTGTCAATTTTGGGTCACGGGTCGGATTCGGATCGAACCCTTAACTGACCCGATACTATTCGGATCAACACGAACCGACCCGACCCGCAGACACGACAACATCGGGTTGGTATCAGCGGCGCGACAACGACGGGCCGATAGCTTCGTATATTGGGATGCGACACGGGGGGCAGGCGGGTCAACGGCGCAACACGATGGGCAGGCCGACGAGGAGATGACGCGCGAGTCGCGACCTGTGATTGGCCTCGGGCAGTTGCGATTAGCTGCGGCAACATGGACAGCAGTCAATGGGTTAATCCAGGTTATTCCCGGGTTTTCAGGTAAACCCTAAACCCGAACTCGAACCTATTTTTGAAATGGGTCGAAACCCTAACCCGAACCTGAAATTTCCGTGTTGGGTTCGGGTCGGGTTTTTAGGTCATGTCAAATATTGACACTTCTAGATTGATTACCTTTTTGCCATACTTTTTTATAAAATAAGGCATCATGATGTTCCAATCTCAGTTAAGTTTGAACAATATTAATAGGAAAACTGCCATTTCTCCAAAGTTGAGGAATGCTTATGACTGTACATTGAGATACAGAAAAACACTTCAACAAGGAAATTACAAAAGTGAGGACAGCCATCAACTCTTATGCCAATCTCACCTTGTTATTTCATCACATTCCTCATCAAGCTCCTCAAGTTCATCTAGTATTGACTGATTGAGACGCTTCCTTGATACCCGCCGGTGTTTCTTAGGCTCGAGTCGAGGTTCAGGTTGTATGATGCCCATCTCACCCATCTTGTACCTGCCAAAGAGATTTAGGCTTCGTTTAATTCTTACTCTCCTTTCGTAAAAGATAGTTTTAAAAACAATGGTTAAGAGAATAGAGTTTTCTAACATAGAAGCAAATATCAAAAGCTTCTCAAAACAGTATAAAAATGAAATTCTCTAAAAAAACATTTCTATAGAAGCGTCTCTTTCAAACAGGGACCAAAAATAATTTCTTCGTTTCTAAACAAAAAAAAAGGAAAAATGAGGCCTTAGAGTCATCATACTTTCATTTCCATAGCAGCTGCTTCAAAAATCAAACATTAAAAGAAAGTGAAATCAACTATTAAGATTAAAAAGTTAGAAATATAGGAAGTTTTGCAATGGAAGCTCACTTTGCTGATTGTTATCAGATATGCGAGTTTATTACGTGCCCAGCTAGTAAGAACTTTCAGAACATTTCAACATTCTAAATGGAAAACAAATGCAGCAGGAAACAAGGTGTTTCACTATATCAAGATTTTAGCCTTTCAGTCACTAATATGCTTTGAAGAAATTGAAAGAGAGGAAATGGAATTAAGAAAGATAAAAAAATCGAATTGAAATTAGTTTTAAATACTTGTTTGGATGAGGAATAGAGTGAAATTTATGCATTTACGGATAAATCAAATTAGCTATGAAGTACATTGGATCCAGCACAAAAAAAAAATTATGAAATAGCTATGTTCTCTGCCACAATACCTGACATCACCTTCCCTCTTCGTTCCAAATGTCCGGAGCTGGATTTGTTCTCTGATCTTGATTTCATCTAGTAATTGAAGGTAGTATGGATATCTTTCCCAATCTCCTTTCAGGACACATCCTGGTTCACCAACATGCAAGCAATCACTGAAAGAACAACTTGTAGGTTTACTAGCGCTCAGCATCTGCCTGATCTAAAACAGCAAAGAAGAAGATAATTGGCAAGGAGAAACTACTCACTACAGCAGCAATTCAAAGCACTATAGACTAAGGCTTTGTTTGGGACGATTTACTTACTACCGCTTAAAGCAGCATTTTAGTACAAAAATTTTAATTTATGTACTAAAATGCTACTTTAAGAAGCAGTAAGAAAGCCGTCCCAAACGAAGTCTAAAGCTTCATTTGAGACTGCTTTCTTATTGCTTCTTAAATCAGCTTTTTAGTACAAAAATTTCTTGAATTAAGAATTTATATAAAAGTTACTTTTGAAAACAATAAAGGCTTCATTTGGGACAATTTTCTTATTGCTTTTTTTAGTACAAAAATTTGTATGCTAGAAAATTACTTTAGAAAACAATAAGAAAATTGTCTCAAACAAAACCTAAGAGTCTATTTGGGATGACTTTTGCACAACTTTGCTTTCCAGGCAGTTGCTACAGTTATATTTTTTGCTGCTTCTAAAAATTTTGTGATAATAAACAACTTTATAGGATCATATTTGCTAGAGTGCGATACCTTTAAATTATTAATTTTTTCAAAGAGGAAAAAATCTATAATACCCACAATCATTTTAAAAAAATTTAGTTTTCAGATAATAATTTTACAACTACTTTATAAACAACTATCACTATCCCAAACAACCCTGGGAAAAAATAAGAAGCATAAAAGCCTATAATAGCAGGTTAATAACAAAGACAAACCTCTGGAAAAGTTTCAGCAAGTGTCTTTTTAGTTACTTTCAAAAGGCTAGGCTGGTTGAAGCCAGGAGTATCTGCAAGATAACCTCCTCCTGTGAGTGGAAGTAAGGAAACATGCCGAGTTGTGTGCCTTCCCCGGCCGCTTCTCTTCGACACTTCAGCAACTCTTTGGTCTCCAAGCCACTTAACACCTTCACTCTAAAATGGACGTGTTAAATGCATAATAAGTCCATATACCCAAAAAATCCCAATTCGATAAGAAAGAAGTTTTCATCTCAATGTTTCTATATAATTGAACAAGTGTGTTTGTAGATTTAAAAGATAGAAGAAATGATAATTTGCCTTCATTATCCTAATGGCTTAATGCTGGATAATATTTTTCAGACAGTCAAAATTTACTAAAAAAGAGATACAAATAGAAAGAAAATGAATGTTTAAGAGATAGTAGGTGCAGTTTCTTACATAAATATCACTAGTTTCCTCAGTATTTTGGTCACTTCTCAAAGAATTGATGAGGCTGGACTTGCCAACTCCACTTGGCCCAACAACAACTGTTGTTCTTCCTTTTAGGATATCTTCAAGAAAAGTCAGTCCAGATTTGCTTTCTACGCTGCAAAACAATGGATCGTAGCCCCATGTGCGAAGCCTATTGTTCCATGCCGATAATGTCTGCATTAGAACTTACCAATTTAAAATCTAAAGCCAAACAAATGAAAAGCAATTGACAGGTTTTTTCAACAAAAAAGAAGTTTCAGAAATACAGGTATTTGTAAAATTTGCAAAAACATTATCAGCAGGCCTGAAGTATAAGATGCATAATTCGAACATAGTAAGATGACAGATAAGAAAATTGATAGGCCGGTTCACCCTGAACCGGCCCAGGAGCCGGCTCATGTATATAGGAGGCGGAAAGGGGGACCCGCCTCCTTTAATGCTGCCGCCCACTTGGAGAAATGGGGAGAGGGAGTTTTGGGAGGCTAGTTTGAGAGGAAAATTTTGAATGAGAGATGATTGAAGTAGGAAATTAATTGTATTAGTAGGAGGGTTTGTTTTAGGGTTAGTTTGTATGCATGATTTGAGTTTCTCTTGCAGTTTTTGGGTATATTGGCTCTAGATTGTTTTGTCCAGAGATTTGGGAGAGAACGATCCTCCTATCGAATTGAGGATCACTTGTATCTTGTTCTAGTATTTGTTTGACTTTGATTCTCTTATTGCAATCCAACGTTTTGGGGCTGATTTCGCCCAGAATTTGAATTATTCTCGCTGTTTTCACCAATTGGTGATAGGTTTGCTTGCGAACTCAAGTATTTCCCTTAGGGTTACTTGCGAACTCAAGTATTTCCTATCAAAAACATGCTAGTATCCGGTTAGCAAATCAAGCAGAAGAAATATACAAGAAACCGCCATAAAACTGTATTAAGCCACAAATTGTAAGGAATTGCAATAAGTAAATAAGGTTTAAATGAGATTTGTTGGATAGTTTAAATTAAAGAAACTGGAACTAGGCAACTGATTGTAGCCCATTATAATGACTTAGCCACACATATGATTGCTGGGGTAATAAACTGACAGAAAAAAACGGAGGCCAATGAGGAATAGTAAAGGCTATCACTTAGCGAAAGCAGTAGCAACCAATTAAAACTCCTGGGAACATACACATCCCAATCAAATCAAGCAAAATTTTTTAAATGAAGCACAAATCCAGCTCAAAAAGACTGAACCAAAGCCCAATTTAACTTAATTTGACTAAATTGATACTCTAATGAGCATGCATTTTTTTTATCAATAGCAAGCAAACATTGAAAGCTGAAACTGACTCGATGAAGCTTTTAAAGGTTGAACCTGGTTTAAAAGCCCATAATTGGCTCGACTAAGCCTAATCAAGCTCATAACAGACTGACCATATTGGGTAGTCAGCCCCTCCCCTCCTCTTGCCCTTCCACATGATACCGGTCATCGTAGTAGCAAGCTAACAGCCACCGAATAGCGTTTTTTTTATCGTGGTACGTTTTAAAGTTCAAAACTTCTCCAAATTGCCATACCTACCCACTGCACCTTGTCGTTAGTCATTTTTCAATAAATATTCTTATCAAGGAAAATAGTTTCCTAACCTTCTTCTCTCTAACATATTCCAATTACAACATCTTCATTTTTTTTTCACATTGATCCACCACACAAAATTCCAATATACTACGACCATTGCGATCATGAAGTCTCTAGTAACAACCTAATGCTTTTAAATAAAAAATTAGAGATAATATCATCACTAATATGGCTATCAAATAAACTCTTTGTTCACAAACAGGTCATTACAGAGCTCCTATTTGATTCATTCCTTAAGTAAACAAGTTAAACCCAAACATACTATTTGAACTCGATTTGTAAACAACCTGTACTGCTGAACACGAACAAACCTTTATTCAATTGTGTTCAGTTCTCTCTCTCTCTCATATATTGTTTGCTTTGGCTATAACATCATTCAGACATATAAGTATTAGGTGCGCACTGCGCAGCAAAAAATCTCATCAATGTGGCCCATATAAGAGAATACCCATGCGGCCTATATAAAATCTTAAGCATCGCCACTTGCCTTTGAGAAAGCTTTATTCATTTAGTCTCACATCCTTGGAGATTTAGAGTTAAACCCTTTATAAACAATAAAAGAACAAACCTTCTTGCCTAGCCTTGCTACTTTAAGTGGATGAGCATTTGTACACGTGGGATTTTGGTTAGTAACGTGGAGTTATTTTGCTCATCTAAAAAAATTTAATGAGTTTGTAAAAAAATTAAACAAGATTACAATGTTTTTTACATAAAAACTTATAAAATTTATTATTAAATCAATTTGAGCCGAACATGAGCTCAATTACATTAAAAAAAATAAAATATGAACAAGATATTTATGAATAGTTTAAAAAAAGAGTCAAGCATGAACAAATATTAATTTCAACAAGCTGAACATGAACAAGCATTCATCTTGCTCAAGCTCAACTCATTACACCCCTAACCATTGGCCACCTGAGCTGGCATATTTTAGATAGCCAATCAACCTGTTTAGGGGCAAGACCTATTTGATCCAAGATTACATAATTTTTGATGATATAATGTACACACTCTCCGCCATACCTTGTAGATTAAACATCAAATTTAAAATCAAATAATATAGTGAGAGAGTCCACATATCCCCAAGAGGCTACAGAGAAAATCTTAAGGGGCACGAATTTTAATGACTAGGCCTTAGCCTACTCAAACTCCCTAGGGAGATTTTGTCAGTGATTATGCCCTAGGAGGATACTAAAGCATAAATGAGGTTGAAGACATGATGTCACTCCAATGAAGAAAATTCACTCAACAATTGTGGAGGCTAAACTGCCTTCCGCTTGGAAGGCAACCCTATTGAAACTTCTAGGTATTAGGTTGGATTATTTCAACCTCTACTAGAGTCTCTTCATATACCTTCCTCTCAAAAGGCAACCTATAAGAATTTCTAGTAGTTAGGTTGGATCAATTCCACATCTCTTGGGGGAGAAACCTTTTCAAAGACGTTCCTCTTAGTTTATCCTAGATGTCAAGTTGGATCGGTTCCACCTCTCTTGAGAGAAAAACCTCCATATTCCTCTTGGAAAATAACCTTATTGAGATTCATAGGTGTTAAGCCAGATTAGTTCCACCACTCCTAGAAAGCAACCCTGACAAAGACCTTCATCTAAAAGATAATGCCATTTAGGTTCCTCGGTGTGAAGTTGGATCAGCTCCACCTTTCTTGGATAGCAACCACCAAAAAGATCTTCATCTTGAAGACATCCCACAATGGTCCATACTAATAGATTGGTCGTACACCACCTCCTTTAAAGAGAAAATGGAAGGGATGAAATCAAAGGTTGTCAAGTGTAGTTTATTTTTGGTTAGGAAGGGATCCAGACCTACATTTGCTATAACTCGTCCTTTTTCTCCCAATAAATTGACAACTCATCCTACTCATTCTTATAACTTAGCTTAAACTTCCTGAGAGGATGAATAAAGTTGGCAACAATTCAAAAGTATTCTCAGGCATATCCTTAGAAATTTGCTCAACTTGGCATCAATTTGACCTAATTCTAACAACTGAGGAATCTCCCCTGAAATTCAAAAAACTAAATGAAAAAGAGAAAAATATTTGTGCAAACAACTAGCTGAATATACATAGCAATAATAAATATTCATTTACACACTTGGCGACTTGTTGGTAGTTCGAGTAAAAGAGCAGCTTTTATAGCTACTTTTCACGTATAGTAAGAGTCTAACTTACCCACAAACAATTTTAGAACCAGCAATGTTGTTGTTCATTAATGTTGTGCCATTTGAGCAATAAGTTGTTGCTCCTTGTTGCTAGAGAAATTATTACATGCAGAGTTCGGACGTAAAGTTATGCCCGGACTCCAATAAAAATGTGACATATGATCTAGTACACAGTGTACAAGTTTATACACACTGTGTACAAATTATACGATTGTGTACACAGTGTGTACAAGCTTATATATATTGTGTACACACTATGTACACAATTTGTACACATTGTATACACAATTTGTAAGGACACATGTCACATTTTTAATGGAGTTCGGACGTAACTCTATGTCCAGACTCTGCAAGAATAATTTTTCTTGTTGCTGACACCTAGAGATGCCATAACCGACTGCCATCGCCAATGTGAACCAAAACAACATTGAGGCAATATAGCGCCGATGACCATCCAACAACAACATCATCAAGCATTTGTCCCACTACGTGGGGTCGGCTACATGAATCCTTTTTCGCCCTTGTGTCATGTTAAGAGTCAAATTCTCTTTTAAATCTAATAAAGAAAGATAATTTCTAATATTTTCTAACCAAGTCTTTTTAGGTCTATCTCTACATTTCTTAACATAAGTTAAATCTAATATCTCAACTTTCCTAACCAGGTCATCGGAAGGCCTCCATTTAATGTGACAAAACCATCTAAGGCAACTCTCTCTAATATTATCTTCCACTGGAGTTACTCCAACCTTATCTCATATATGCTCATTTCGTATCCTATCTCTAAGGGTAAAACCATTCATCCACCTAAGCATCATCATCTCTGCAACACTTAACTTAGTATTATGCTTTTCTTTTAAAGGCCAACATTTGACACCATAAAGCATTGCAGGTCTCACCACAACCTTATAGAATTTTCCCTCAAGTTTGAGGACTTTTCTATCGCACAACAAGCCCGATGCATTCCTCCACTTCAATCATCTAACTTGAATTCTGCTGATAATATCCCGATCTATTTTACCATCACTTTGAACAACATAACCAAGATATCTAAAATGTATACTCTTATTAATGACTTGATTGCCCAAAGTCACAATCCCCTCACTAGGTCAATTACTACTAAAATTACACTCCATATATTCAGTTTTAAATCTACTCATGTGAAAACCTTTAGACTTTAAGGTTGACCTCCATCATTCAACTCCCTCTCTAGTCTTATCAATAAGAAGAATATCATCAGCAAAAAGCATACACCAAGGTACATCATATTACAAATGTCTAGTGAGAACATCCATGACTAAAGCAAAAAGATATGGACGTAAGGCTGATCTTAGATGTAATCCAACCGAAATAGGAAAATACTTGGTCAAACCACCTTGTGTTTGAACACAAGTACTAGCTCCTGCATACATATCTTTAATGATTTGAATATAAGCATTATTAACTCCTTTCATTTCAAGAACTCTCCATAGCAGTTCTCTTGGAACTTTATCATATGCTTTCTCTAAATCAATAAATATCATATGTAGATTCACCTTATTTTCTCTATATTTCTCTATCAAACCTCTCAATAAATGTATGACTTACATAGTAGACCTACCTGACATGAATCCAAAATGAAAGGATTCATGTCATGATTATTCGACATGTTTTACGCTGGCTATTGACTACCTAACGCAATCCTCCACTTTTCTCATCTACAACTTTAGACCTAGCATGGACAGCATTGCCGATGACCATCCAACAATTCTGAGAATAAACTTCTAAATTCAATTTTATTTATATTGCAAGTTTATTCATCAACTGACCCAGACACTTATTTCTCCTCCGAGATTTCATCCAAAAAATCTTGTCTACTTAATTGTGTCTGGGTCTTTGATTCTAAATATAAGAAGCACATAGCCCTGGCATACTCATAGTTCATGCTAATTTCTTCCAGCTCGCAACAAGAATAATCACAAAAGATCGAATATGATGTTAGCTTCGCGTACCTCCTCATTAGCAAGCTCGCACTTGTTCAAAACAAGAGTGAGCGGAATCCCGGTGGATTCAGCCTCAACCAAGAACCGAGTTAAAGTAAAAGGCTCCAACTTTGGCTGCTCCACTGAAAACAGAACCAGGAAATGGTCCACATTCGCAACCGGAGGATCAATCACCTCCGTTTTCCTTTCAAATACATCCTCAATCATCCCCCTTCGATCCACCCAATCCACCCAACCAACCAAAACCCTGTCTCCAACCAATACCTTTCTCCTAATTTTCTTCAGCAAAGCTCTCACAACGCAGAGCAACTGCGTCCCCACCTTCCCGCCGGACTCAGAGTCGCCAATGGAATCGACGATGACGCGCATAAAATTGGCCTGGGCGGCAGCAACAAAACCGGTGGTCTGGTCGGGAAGGAGAGTTGGTGTTTCGTCCGGGGAGAGGAAGCGGGAGAGGGACGGGAGGTCCTTGACTGCGTTTTTAGCGTTGAGAAGGTTTTTGTTGGGGGAAAGGCGGCGACCGGCAGAAAAGGAGATGGTAGTGGCTACTCGGCGGCGGAGGAGGGCGGAGGAGTATAAGGGGAGAACAGGGAGGATGAGGCGATAGCGGAAGAAGGAAGCCGTGGGTAAGAGCGGCATTAGGAGAGCAGCGACCTTTGGTACTGATGCACTGAGCCGAACACGGGTAATAAGAAGCCCCTGCGCTGTTGAGTTTTCCGTTTTTGAGTAAATCTTCCCTTCTAAAAATGGGGGGGGGGGGGGGGGGGGGGGGGGGGGGGTTCCTTTTATTTGTAGGTTTGTCTCATTCATTCTAATTTCTAAGGGCATCTCCAACCGAATGCTAAAAGAGTGTATGGAGTCGTTTCGTTGTCGAACGCTAAAATTTCTGCCATTTAATCGCAGGTGAACAGTGCGACGCCAATATTGACGTCGCACTTTTCACTCACGCCATTTTTTGCTCTCAACCAAAAAACGCTCGAAAGGGAGAGCGATCGTTACCTTCTCAAAAACACCTAAAATGGCGTTCGATTGGAGCATCACCGCGCCATTTAGGAGTTTTGCGTTACTTTGCCGTGAAAAATGAAGTTTTCAGTTGGAGATGCCCTAAGTAAGCCTTTGATGTTTGAGAAAGCCTATTTCTCATGCCATTAGTACTCCTACTCCGTCGTTCTACTAGTCCGTGATTTTTAGTGATGCTTTGATATGATTCATGCCTTAAATTTTTCAGCTATGTTATTCTTTGTTATGTGAGAACTAGTTCTTGCTTAAATCATTTTTGCTTGTACAAATAAGTACTGAACTCACTTCGTAAGGCAGGAACCCATTTGTAGTTTTCATCCACATCACCAATAGTCAATGCCTGTGCTACTTCTCTAAAGCACTGCAGTCGCCAACGAAAATCCATATTTTGTCTCTAACGTATTGTTAATGTGCTTCGGCGGTATATAAATATTTTTCTTCAAAATATCTAGTATTTTAAGAGCCACCCAGTTTGAAAAAAATATGCAAATACAAGGGTAGTAAACAAAAAGTATATGTATATATCATGGAAAGAAAAAAAAAAAAGAAAAAAAAGGGCATCACTCAAAACTCACAATAATAATCAAACAACGAAGGAGTAGGAGGGCGCTCACAACCATCAGAGGGCTTTCTAATGCAGGAAATTGATGGAGAATAGGGCGAAGGAGACGAACCTGCGAGCGAATGGGAGCTGGATTGCACATAGAACATGGAGACGGAGTTGTGTGCGGGATGTGAGGAAATAAAAGTTTTTAGGTGTGGGTAAATATGTAAATATGTGAGTTTTAAGTTTTATGTAGGTAAATCCCCAAAAAATAAAATAAAATTAGCTATATTTTTTTATATATGATTAATATTATATTTATCTATTACATTTTTTTATAAAATTATACTTATTTCTCCTTTTGGAATATCTTAATTAATGAATAAAAGTTAATAAATAAGAAGAGAAGTAAATTAAATTATTTTATATAAAAGGTATTGAACAAAATTTTATGTTATTGATACATCATCAAAAAATTATCTTGATCGGGCATGAATCTCGAGGCAAAGTTGAATAAAAAATATTCAAAATTAATTTTGGGACCATCCAAACTCCAATTTTAGCAAACTTATAGTCAAATTAAACATCTAAAAAAGACGAATCCAATGACACCAAATTTGATCTAATCTGATCTCAAATGAGTCCAAACTGACGGTCTGAAGCACATTTAAAAGCTTCAAAGCATAAGTTGGGCAAACAAATGATTTTCAAATATGACACACTTATAATCCAATCGAGTGGCTTGACAAGATGAATCCAACGAGCCTGAGATTGTTGAATTTTGACATCATTATGACACTCAAATGCACAATAAACAATCTATGATCAAGGAAATCAATATCGGGCATCCACCTGAAACACTCCTAACTTACCCTTGATCTTATGACTATTTACTATCCATGCCACTAAAAAAAAATTATAAATAAACCCCACATTTTCATGAAGGGAGGAAGAAAAAAAAGGCAGAAGAGGAAGAAGTAAGATAAATCTGAGATCTCTCTTGCCACCAAGCTCCTCCTCGATCATAGTCGGACCACCGTTGAACCATCGATAAGCATCAGACCATCGTTAGACTTTAATCTCCCGACCACCGACCATCATCGATTTTTTGCCCTGCCACTAGCCATCTTCGGGCCACAGTCGTACTTCTGTCCGACCACTGGCTATCACCGAACTTCCGCCCAACCACCAAACTTCTACCAAACCACCAGCTATCATAGGACCACCACCAGACTTATGCCCGACCACCAACCATCATAGGACCACTGCTAGACTTCATCCTGGTCACCAACCATCGAACTTCTCCCCGACCACTAGCTGTCGTCAGACTACCGCATGACATTTTCTCGCTCACCAACCATCGTCGTACCACAACCAGACTTATGCCCGATTGCCAGCCATCGCTAGACTTATGACTGACCACAGAACACCGGTGGGCTTTCTCCCGACCATCGAAAGTTGTTAAACTTTTGCTGGATCATCGAATGACATTAGACTTTCGCCCAACTTTCCAAACTATTATATTTTTATTGTTCTTGAGTTTCGAGATCAGCCAATTTTTGTAACTTATTCAAACAATAGTGAAATCATTTCAATTAGGTGTGGCTCTGTGGTTTTTCCATTTTCTTGAATTTTCCATATAAAATCTCAGTGTTTAATCTTCTCTGTTTATGTGCAAAAAATTCATGCAATAAGGAAAAAAATTCTCTCATTATACTGTTATGTATATTATAGCCCACAATAGTTATATTATTTTGGAGGGGAATTGTAATTTCACCATCCTCAAAATTTTGAGATAGGACAATTTTTTTTACCTATTTAAATAATTATGAAATTATTTCAACTGAGCGTACCTCCATGGTTTTTTTTCTTTTTAGGGGTTTCTACATAAAAATTCTAGTGTTTACTCTTCTCTATTTATGTGATAAATATATGTGCAATACGAAGAAACAAATTTCTTCACTCTACTACCGTGTATATTCTAGCCCACAATAGTTTGACACAATTTGTGGGAAACATCAATCCCACTATCCTAAGCACTCTATAATGCTTAACAGGTGCAGCAATCGTAACATGAGAGCATCCTGCTCCAACACACATCAATCCAAGAATCAGTGTATGAACCAGGGATGACAGGCATTAGCCTCTCTTTTCCCCAGTGGGCAAAACTTTACAGGAGAAGAAACATCATGACCATCCCTAGAAGATCGCATCCAAAAATGGAGTAATCTTAGAGTGAGATCCTTCAACTTCTACAAGGAATATAACAACCAACATTAGCATAACAAAGAGGAGATTCGTCTCCCTCGGGATATGCTGCTAGCAGAGGATGATCGACTTGAACATCTTTAAGTTGATATCCCTCTCCCCAAGTCAGGGGGTTGATCTGTATCACAGTAAGACATAAACCTTGTTTACACGACTAGCTCTACCCATCCATCTCATACAGGTCAGCCAACATGTATTCCTCTAATTATCACTAAGAATTTGGCCCAACCTTCTGTTGCTAACCTCCCACGCAACACCTTACGTTATGAACTGTGATGATTAGTCTGAGAAGAGTTCCCTATGAGAAATGGAAAGCAACATCTTCATAAATGGAACTTTTAAAAGTCATATCCCCTAATTGAAGCCATTCTTTAACACCATATTATGACATGCTTCAAATTATCGAGCATTAATTCTTATAACGGGATGTCCCCTAGAGCATATCGATCATTACATAACCATTATGTGTATCCAATGAGCCTCAGATGAATTCTTCTACCAAGTTTCATGCTACCCTTAAAGGGAAGCTCGAACATGGTTCTATTCACTTCTAGTCGGAACCATTCTCAAGTTCATTAAGTTGGTTAAAGTGTTTGTCTAGTAATTTATTACAAATCAAAGATTTATTAAAGATTCTTCACACCTCTATGGGATTCGCCAAAATAAAGGAGAGTCACTTAAGGAGTACTTTTAAATACTGTCCATCAAGGATTAACAAATTCAAGGTGTAGATTTTGAGTTGTTAAGAGTAGTTTTTCTTAGAGGGCTTTATCCTGACCCCTTTTAATTGACACTTATATAAGATATAGTTCACTCATATGCTAACCTAATTCATCATGTGGAGGCATAGATCTTGGCAGATAAGGCCATCATTGCTCATTGAAAGCAATTCATGCAATCATCCTTCAAATGAAAAAATTCACAACAAACTGATCAACCTACGTAACAAAGAAGGCATGATAAGTTAAAAAGTGAGTCTTATCAAATTCATCCAATATCACCTAATTACACTCCTTTAAATACATCAAGAGCTAACATTCTGATGGAGATTCAAAATTATGAACATCTCAAGGGGCCAAATGTAATATCAGTTTTTGCTCCAGGTTCGTCCGGACGAAGTCGGATTGTCCGGGACGATCGGTACAGGTTGTGCAGAGAAAATCATGTTTGGCTGTATGGTTCGTCTGGACGAAATTAGGATCGTCTGGACGAAAATAAGTCAGAGAACCCTTCGCCGGGGACGATATTCAATTTTCGTCTGGACGAAATAATTCTCTTCATGGATCGTCCGGTACGAAGCTCGATCGTCCAGGACGATCAGTCTGGATATATATAGAAATGAGATATTTTGAAGAGAGAGAAAAAGTTGAGGAGAGAGAAAAACGAAGGAAAAAGTGGAAAAGTGGATTTTCGGGCGACGCCGAGCTGTTTTCGTCCGAAGAGACTGTTGAGGAAATTGCTGTACGCAAGGTAAGGCACAATCCGACTTTCTCAATTTTCAGAACCGTCGAGTTTGGCGATATTATCTGTCCGGAATTAAGTTTTGTTCGCGATTTTCGTCCGTAATTTCCGACTGGTTTAGTTTCTACCGTGTAACTTTCTGTATTTTGTTGAAGTGCCGAGTGTGCATATTTTGGTTATTTTTTTTAAGATTTTTGTCCGGGTATTTTTGATTCGACTGTGTTTTTAGTCGACTGGATTTTTCTGTGAACTTGGAAATTTTCTGTGCAGTAGTATAAATGTTCTAAAATGTTGATATCTATATTCTGTGCGAATTTGGTGAATTTTGATTTTCAGGAAAATTGTGTAAATTCTGTATACTGCCGTTGTGCTGCCCGATTTTTGAGTAATTTCTGTTTTGTCCGGAAATCTTCTGAATTGATATGCTATCTGTATATGCTATATAAAGGGAGTTATAAGGGGCCTGGATCCTATGAGATTCAGTTAGTGTCTGGGAATTCTGAAATGAGCTCAATATGAAATCTGATATCTGTTCTGTTCCGGATCCGAGGAAACAATCTGTTTAGGTGCTATATGTACTATATATGTATTCTGGTGCTATAAGCACATCTGATCTGATCTGTTTTGGTGCCGTGAGCATAAAGGGAGGCATAAGTGGCCTGGATCCTATGAGATTCAGTCAGTGTCAGGGAATTTAGCTATTAATTAAATATCTGATATCTGCTATATAATTCTGATATGATTTGTTCTGTTCCGATATGATCTGTACGATTCTGATTCTGTTGATCTGATGTGTCTGATCTGTTATGTTTCTGATTTGATACAACTTCCATTTCCGTACAGTTTTGTTGATTTGATATCTGTCCGAATCTGTTTCGATTCTGTACGGATTTGTCTGCTGTGTTGGTTTTGAGATTCTGAGGATTTTGATTGGAGGTTTGTTGCTTTACTGAGCTGTTGAGCTCACCCTTGCTTTCTGGTGGTTTTCAGGTTCTGGGAAAGGCAAGGAAGTCCAGGATTAGTTCAGAGTCTGATCAGTATAGGTACTTTTGTACTTTTGGTTTTTTGTACAGTCATGGCTTTTCTGTTCTGTCTTTCTTTCTGTCGAAAGCCATGTACTGTTCTGTAGATGATTGTTTTGAGGAAATGAAATCGGATAGATGTTTTGTTCCGCTGCATTTGATGATACATAGTAGCTCTGTGTTTGTTAGTCTGTGTGAATTAATTATTTGGAAGATTCAGTTCCGAACCAAATTCCAAAGCTAGATCCTGGTTAGTGCAGCTCCGTCGCGATCCAGCGCGGGCGGGATCCATCTCGTCTCGGGTCGGGTCGTGACAAGCTTTTTTGGTATCAGAGCAATAGTTTTGGAATTTGAGAATTTTGTGAAATAGAGCTATAGGAAGTGATCAGTAAGTCTGTCTGGGGGGTAATTTTGATTTGTTTGGCTTTTTATTTTTGTTGTTTTTGTGATAGTTTTTCCGGATTTTCTGGATTTTTCTGTATGGATCAGCCAGACCCAGACATAACAGATGGTCAGAGTGCCGATCAGGCAGCACCAGTGGGGAGTACAGCCCCAGTGGTCGGTGCTGATACGCTTTCTCAGTTTGCTTCGCTGGTTGCTCAGATGATGAGCGAGACTCAGAGTAGAGCTTCTACTGTCAGATCTGATGACCTGGATAGACATTTGTAGTTGTTTTTGAGGTTGAAACCTCCGAGGTTTGAGGGCGCTGTTGAGCCCAGAGCTGCTGAAGAGTGGCTGAGGAGAGTGGAGAAGACCTTTGACGGGATGCAGTGTTCGTCAGACAGGAAGGTACCGTTAGCAGTTTTTCTGTTAGACGGAGAGGCTGAGCACTGGTGGGACGGCTAGCAGGCAGCCAGATTTCAGGGCAGACTGAACTCTTTGATTACTTGGGAAGAGTTCACTGAGGTATTCCGAGATTGGTTTGTTCCCCCTTCTGCACGACAACAGATGCAGGAGAACTTTCTGAGGCTTGTTCAGGGGAGCAAGACGGTGATGCAGTACGAGGCTGAGTTTACTGCATTAGCCAGGTACGCTCCGCAGCTGGTTAGCACTTCTGCTGAGAGATGTTACAGATTTCTGAGGGGATTGCGAGATACCTTGAGGCAGCCCCTGATACCATTCCGGATTACTGATTTCTCCGAGCTTGTGGAGCGAGCTCGATTGATAGAGAACGACTTGATGGCTACTCAGCAGCGGTGGACTGCGAGTAGGAAGAGGTTTGGAGGCGAGGCATCTGGCAGTGGTTCCTCCGGAAAGAGGAGATTTGTTTCCGGTTCTGGATCTGGAGATTCCAGAAGGAGCGGAGGATCGTCTGGTACTGTTACCAGTACGACGAGTTCGGGATCAGTCAGTTCGGCACCTTTGTGCCAAAACTGTGGACGGCGACACTTCGGCCAATGTTATAGGATGGCTGGTCTGTGCTTCCGATGTGGTCAGTCAGGACATCGGATTGCAGAGTGTCCGCAGATGGGATTTGATCAGCGATCGGAGGGCTTTGTCAGACCTGCCGGTTCAGCAGGAAGACCGAGGACTGTTCCTCCTCGCCCTGAGGGATTTGCTGGAAGAGGTGGTGGTTCTAGTTCTGCACCACGGAGACCACCTACTGTTCAGAGGGAGCAGAGTAGTTCCGTTGCTTCAGCTCCTGTTCCAGTTCAGCCACGAGTTTACAGCTTGAGTCAGCAGGAGGCTCGAGATGCTCCCGATGTTGTGACAGGTACGATTTACATTTCTGATCAGCCCTGTCGTGTTTTGTTTGACTCTGGAGCGAGTCATTCTTTTCTGTCCGAGCACTGTTTTGAGGCTTTACGTTTGGATTCTCTTTTACTTCCGGTTTCTTTGTCTGTGATTTTACCGGCTGGGAAATCCTTTGATTGCTCGGCAATTTTGTTTGTGTGAGATCGAGATTGCTGGCAAGAAGTGGAAATCAAGTTTGATTCGGTTGCCGATTTCATCGTATGATGTAATTCTGGGCATGGATTGGTTGAGTCAGTATAAAGCCCAGATAGACTGTCTGAAGAAGCAAGTGAGTTTGCTTATGGCTGGAGAAAGAGTTGTATTTCAGGGATTACGAGGTGTTCTCTCCAGTCTGATTTCGGTATTGGAAGTGAACAGGATGTGGAAGAAGGGATGCCCAGTGTTTTTGGCTTCGGTGCGGGATTTGAACCTAGAGGTTGGTTCTGTTTCTGAGATCCCTGTGGTACGGGAGTTTGCTGATATTTTTCCTGAGGAGCTGGTTGGTTTACCTCCGGATAGAGATGTGGAGTTATCTATCGATATTTTTCCTGGTACCGCTCCGATATCGAAAGCTCCGTACAGGATGGCACCGAAAGAACTTTCTGAGTTGAAAGTTCAGCTTCAGGAGTTGGTTGATAGAGGTTTTGTGCGCCCTAGTGTTTCGCCCTGGGGAGCACCTGTTCTGTTTGTGAAGAAGAAGGACGGTACACTCCGTATGTGTATCGATTACAGAGATTTGAATAAGGTCACGATCAAGAACAAGTATCCTTTGCCTCGGATTGACGACTTGTTTGATCAGCTTTCCGGATCTTCAGTATTTTTCGAAGATTGATTTGCGATCCGGATATTATCAGGTGAAGGTGAAGGAAGCTGATGTGGTGAAGACAGCTTTTAGTACTCGGTACGGGCACTATGAGTTTTTGGTTATGCCTTTTGGGGTAACCAACGCGCCTGCTATTTTCATGGATCTGGGATCTGATGAACCGAGTATTCAGGGAATATCTGGATCAGTTTGTGATCGTCTTCATTGACGATATTCTGGTATATTCTGCATCTGAGGATGATCATGCCAGACATTTGAGGATTGTGTTAGAGACTTTGAGGCGGCATCAGCTGTATGCCAAGTTCTCCAAGTGTGAATTCTGGCTGAAGAGCATTTCTTTTCTGGGGCATGTGATTAGCGGAGAAGGCATTTCTGTAGATCCCCAGAAGATTCAGGCAGTTGCTAATTGGCCAAGGCCGACTACGGTATTTGAGGTACGTAGTTTCTTGGGCATGACTGGATATTACAGGAAATTTGTGAAGGGATTTTCACAGATTTCGACGCCTCTGACGAGACTGACTGAGAAGTCAGTACCTTTTGTTTGGACACCGGAGTGTGAGGCGAGTTTTCAGCGATTGAAGGATTGTTTGACTTCAGCTCCAGTGTTAGCACTTCCGTCAGGTACGGAAGGTTTTCAGGTGTTCAGTGATGCTTCACTGAAAGGACTGGGATGTGTCCTGATGCAGCATGGTCAGGTAATTTCTTATGCTTCTAGACAGTTGAAACCACATGAGAAGAATTACCCGACGCATGATCTGGAGTTAGCTGCAGTTGTGTTTGCTTTGAAGATTTGGCGTCATTACCTGTATGGCGTCAGATGTGAGATTTTCACTGATCATAAGAGCCTGAAGTATATTTTTACTCAGAAGGATCTGAATCTGAGACAAAGAAGGTGGCTCGAGTTGATCAAAGATTATGATTTGACTATTCAGTATCAGCCTGGTAAGGCTAATGTGGTAGCAGATGCCTTGAGCAGGAAGTCTTCTGGATTATCAGGTATTCAGCTTACTTGTGATGACTTTCTGATTCGTGATATGGAGCGTTTGCAGTTGGAAGTGATTTCCTCCAGTGGTTTGGAGTTGGCTCAGATGAGTATTCGGTCTACTTTGGAAACAAGGATTCAAGAAGCCCAGAAGTCAGATTCTGATTATTCGAAGTTGATTGCTCAGATTGGATCTGGTAAGACTCCTGAACTTCGAATTTTTGATTCTGGTGCTATTTTCTGTAAGAACAAGTTGTGGGTACCTGTGTTTGGAGACTTGAGGCAGGAGATTCTGTATGAATCTCATCATTCAGGCTACACTGTACATCCAGGCAGTGGTAAGATGTACGCTGATATGAAAGCTTTTGTTCTGGTGGCCTGGGATGAAGAAAGATGTAGCAGAGTTTGTGTCGAGATGCGAAGCCTGTCAGTTGGTAAAGGCAGAGCATCAGCGACCAGGTGGATTGTTGCAGTCGTTGCCTATCCCTGAGTAGAAATGGGAGGAGGTAACGATGGATTTTGCGATGGGTTTCCCTCGATCTAGACAAGGGCACGACGCTATTTGGGTGGTTGTAGATCGATTGACGAAGTCAGCCCATTTTCTTCCGATCAGACAGACGGATTCAGTTGATCGCTTGGCACAGATATATGTGAAAGAGATAGTCAGATTGCACGGTGTGCCTCGTGTGATCGTATCTGATCGAGATGGACGTTTTACTTCCAGACTTTGGAAAGGCATTCAGCAAGGCTTGGGTACAAAACTGCATTTTAGTACAGCCTTTCATCCTCAGACCGATGGACAGTCTGAGAGGACTATTCAGGTACTGGAAGATCTGTTAAGACTTTGTGTTCTGGACTTTAGCGGAAGCTGGGAAGATCATATTCCGCTGATTGAGTTTGCCTATAACAACAGTTTTCAGTCCAGTATCGGTATGGCACCGTACGAAGCTTTATGTATGGCAGGAAGTGCCGTACTCCTTTGACTCTGACGGAGGTCGGAGATAGGCAGGCTTTGGGAGCCACTTTTGCTGATGAAACTGCTCAGAAGATCAATTTGATAAGAGAAAGATTGAAAGCTGCTCAAGATCGACAGCAGAAGTATTACAATCAGAAGCACAGATTTGTAGAGTTTCAGGTTGGTGACTTTGTGTATGTCAAAGTCAGCCCGATGAAGGGTGTGAGCAGATTTGGTCAGGTGAGCAAGCTTAGTCCGAGGTATGTTGGACCTTTTGAAATCCTGGAAAGGATTGGAAAAGCTGCTTACAAATTGATGCTTTCTGATTCGATGCCTGATGTGCATAATGTGTTTCACGTATCCACTCTAAGGAAGTGGGTATCCGACTCTGGGAAGAAAGTATCTGCTGATGAGGTTGAGATTCAGGAGAATCTGACGTACAAGGAAGAGCCAGAGTTGATTTTGGCATACGACGTACGAAAGCTAAGAAATAAACAGATTCCAATGGTTAAAGTCCAGTGGAAGCACCGTACTGCACGGGAAGCCACTTGGGAGAAGGAGTCTGACATGAGACGGTTGTACCCATACTTGTTTTGACTGAGTTTGGACTGGATAATGTCGAGGACGACATTTTTTTTAAGTTGGGGAGATTGTAATATCGGTTTTTGCTCCAGGTTCGTCCGGACGAAGTCGGATCGTCCGGGACGATCGGTACAGGTTGTGCAGAGAAAATCATGTTTGGCTGTATGGTTCGTCTGGACGAAATCAGGATCGTCTGGATGAAAATAAGTCAGAGAACCCTTCGCCGGGGATGATATTCAATTTTCGTCTGGACGAAATAATTCTCTTCATGGATCGTCCGGTACGAAGCTCGATCGTCCAGGACGATCAGTCTGGATATATATAGAAATGAGATATTTTGAAGAGAGAGAAAAAGTTGAGGAGAGAGAAAAACGAAGGAAAAAGTGGAAAAGTGGATTTTCAGGCGACGCCGAGCTGTTTTCGTCCGAAGAGACTGTTGAGGAAATTGCTGTACGCAAGGTAAGGCACAATCCGACTTTCTCAATTTTCAGAACCGTCGAGTTTGGCGGTATTATCTGTCCGGAATTAAGTTTTGTTCGCGATTTTCGTCCGTAATTTCCGACTGGTTTAGTTTCTACCGTGTAACTTTCTGTATTTTGTTGAAGTGCCGAGTGTGCATATTTTGGTTATTTTTTTAAGATTTTTGTCCGGGTATTTTTGATTCGACTGTGTTTTTAGTCGACTGGATTTTTCTGTGAACTTGGAAATTTTCTGTGCAGTAGTATAAATGTTCTAAAATGTTGATATCTATATTCTGTGCGAATTTGGTGAATTTTGATTTTCAGGAAAATTGTGTAAATTCTGTATACTGCCGTTGTGCTGCCCGATTTTTGAGTAATTTCTGTTTTGTCCGGAAATCTTCTGAATTGATATGCTATCTGTATATGCTATATAAAGGGAGTTATAAGGGGCCTGGATCCTATGAGATTCAGTTAGTGTCTGGGAATTCTGAAATGAGCTCAATATGAAATCTGATATCTGTTCTGTTCCGGATCCGAGGAAACAATCTGTTTAGGTGCTATATGCACTATATATGTATTCTGGTGCTATAAGCACATCTGATCTGATCTGTTTTGGTGCTGTGAGCACAAAGGGAGGCATAAGTGGCCTGGATCCTATGAGATTCAGTCAGTGTCAGGGAATTTAGCTATTAATTAAATATCTGATATCTGCTATATAATTCTGATATGATTTGTTCTGTTCCGATATGATCTGTACGATTCTGATTCTGTTGATCTGATGTGTCTGATCTGTTATATTTCTGATTTGATACAACTTCCATTTCCGTACAGTTTTGTTGATTTGATATCTGTCCGAATCTGTTTCGATTCTGTACGGATTTGTCTGCTGTGTTGGTTTTGAGATTCTGAGGATTTTGATTGGAGGTTTGTTGCTTTACTGAGCTGTTGAGCTCACCCTTGCTTTCTGGTGGTTTTCAGGTTCTGGGAAAGGCAAGGAAGTCCAGGATTAGTTCAGAGTCTGATCAGTATAGATACTTTTGTACTTTTGGTTTTTTGTACAGTCATGGCTTTTCTGTTCTGTCTTTCTTTCTGTCGAAAGCCATGTACTGTTCTGTAGATGATTGTTTTGAGGAAATGAAATCGGATAGATGTTTTGTTCCGCTGCATTTGATGATACATAGTAGCTCTGTGTTTGTTAGTCTGTGTGAATTAATTATTTGGAAGATTCAGTTCCGAACCAAATTCCAAAGCTAGATCCTGGTTAGTGCAGCTCCGTCGCGATCCAGCGCGGGCGGGATCCGTCTCGTCTCGGGTCGGGTCGTGACACAAAGCCCTTAGGAAATCTAATGGGAGGAGATCAGTCTCATTACTATAACTTTCATCAATCAAAGGGACACTCAACTGAAAAAATGCTTTCAATTGAAGGATGAGATTAAATGTCTGATTTGCTAAGGATATTTAGATAATTATTTATACAAGCCACTTGCAAGTTATCAGCTAAAAAATAGAGGAGATCAGAAGAGTCGTGGTAAAGAAATTGTTGGTGTTTTTTATTAAGAATATCCATATGTTGAAAATTACTCAAAGAATTCAAACTCTTTAAACTTCTCAAATTTTTTATCTTTCAAGAAGGTTTTATTAATGAAGCTTTTATAAATAATATTGTATATGATAATAACCCAGGAAGGCTCACACATGAGGTAGCCTCGAAGGTAAGCTAGTACTGGACATGATCCTCATTAGAAATACCACATGAGGGTAGGTGGAAAATAGGGTCACCACTCATAACCCTAGGCAGACACACCCATGAGGTAGCCTCGAAGGAAAGTTAGTAGTGGATAAGGTCCTCACTAGAAAAACTCCATAAGAGCAAGTGATTGGCAGGGTCTCACTTATTCAAAGACCTTAGAAGGCTTAAAGCCTCAAAAGGCATAAGTACACAAGAGACATTAGAAGGCTAAAAGTCTCAAAAGGCACATGCACACAAAAGATCTTAGAAGACTAAAATCCTCAAAAAGAACAAATATATCAAAATCTCAAAAGATTAAAAGTTGCAAAAGATATAAATTCTTCAAATCTAGTTGCTCTAATTGGGGGTAATTATCTGCATGCTTTGTTGAAAAGTATAAAGCAATTGTAATTATATTTTCTTTGAAAAATTTGATTTTTAAAATTTTAGTTTTGAAGTCGAACACGCCATTATGAATGATATATTATCTTGAAAGATGAAAATATCATTCTTTAATGGGTTCACCACAATCAAATTTAAGAAAAAAATTACATGAGATTCTGGAAAATCAAAATGACATCCAATTGAATACTTGAATGTGGTAATTAACATGATTTATCTTCAATTATTGTAGTCAGATAGTTGTAGTGAACTCCATATGACCTCGAAGGATCAAAATGATGTTCAAATACGTATCTAACTACAAAAATCTAGATACATTTATCATTAATTTCATGTTCAAATCTTTCAATAAGAAATGACTTATTTTCTCATAAAATACGGTCAACTTTTACTCTCATATAAGTGAATTTATTTGTTTTGACTCACAACAAGAACAATAATTTAAAAGAATTATAAATTTATTAATAGTAAAAACTCAACCTCTTTATCACTGTAAATCGCATTATTCAATATTTTTGGAATGAACCATAATATTTATTTTGCAATAATATACCAAGTTGACTAATGACTTGTTCTTCCTATATAAACCTATTATAAGGGATCTCCATACAACTAGGTTGTGTTACCATCAATATCAACTTTTGTTTATAGGAGAAAGTCTCATTCCCCTCTATGTGTCAATGACTTGCTTCCTTCCAAGTGGGTTAGAGGTATGCTAAGTTCATCTCTTACCTCACAAAATTTTGGGTTATTATCCCATCATTAAGCAATTGCCTCACAATATTATATCTTAGGTAAATATGCATGCACTAAAGGAAAACAGCTCATTTCCGGTGGAAGTAAATTCGTCACAAATACTGGCGGATTTCCGACGGAAAATTTTTTGGCTGGCTTTCCGACGGATGTTTTTTCGATGGAATTTTTGGCGGAATTTCCTACGAATTTCCGACGGAAATTAAAAAAATTAAGTTATATTTTAATAACTTATTTTCAAATTAAATTATTTAAATAAAATATTTTTTATTTTAAAAAATAAATTAAATTATTGAATTTAATAACTTAAATTATAATAAAAAAATAAATTAATAATTTAATTATTTAATAACAAAAAAAAGATTTAAATGAAAACTTAAATTTAATGTCATCGAACCCCGCTGAAGGCGCGGTCCATGCGGCGGGCTGGGCTGCAGAGCCGGTTCCATGCGGGCTGGGGCGGGGCTGGGCTTGGGCTGGCAGAGACGGTTCCACGTGGGTTGGGGGCGGACATGGGCTGGCGGAGCGGGTTCTGTACGGGCTAGACGGTCGAGCTGCTACTTAGTTATTCTTTTAATTTTTTTTTTAATTTTTCTAGACATTTCGGTGAAAAAAAAAAGTTTACCGAAAATATTTTTCCAGCAGAAAATCCACCGGTAATACGTCGGAAATGTTTCCGGCGTATTATTTTGCGCCGAAAGGCCTTTTTCGATGCGCGTTAAATTGGCATAAATATTTCCTCCGAAAATCTGCCAGAAATGCAAATTTCTGACGTATTTTGGCCATTTTCCGACGAAAATGGCCGCCGAAAAATGACATTTTTTTTGTAACGATGCTCTTCCCATTATAAATTTTATTTTTAGCTCTAGCCATTAACTTAACAATCACAATGTAGAGATACTAGAAAGATAGGTCCCTCGCAAATTGGAATATTGGCTAAGAGATTTCTAAGCCATTTTGCTTCTCCTCCTGCGTGTTCTAAAGTAATGATTTTCGATTTCATAGTGGATTGAGCTGTACAAGTTTATTTGGAAGACTTCCAAAATATAACTCCACCACCTAAAATTAAAAATATATCAACTAGTAGATTTTGTTTCACCAGAATCAAAGATCTAGTTGGCATCACTATATCCTTCAAGAATGGAAGGATAACCACAATAAATGAGTCCTAAATTAAAAGTTCCTTTTGAGTATTTAAATATTCTCACTAAAGTAGTCCAATGATCTTTATTAAGATTATGGGTATATCTAGTGGGCCTATTTACAACATAAGCAATATCAAACCTAATACAATTCATAAGATAGATAAGATTGAAAGTTCAAGGGAGGATGTTAAGCCTCATTAAGCTGTCCTTAGGCACACCAAATATAATGCCCCAGAATCAAATTTGGAAGAATTATATATTTTATCTTTTTAATTAATCAACAAGAGCTTCTAAACAATAACTCTGTATATCCAGTGAAAGTAACTAATAATTATGTAACTCAAAATATTACAATATATTCATTCTTTCAAAATTAATATACAATAGCGAGAAGATCACTCTATCACCAATCTATCACAAATTATTGGCTAAAAAAATAAAGGAAAGTATAGAACAAATTTTAAAGAAAACCTACGGATCTCTGTCAACCTTACATCAATTAGTTATGGCCCCTTTTCTGACCTGAAATCATTTAATCTACATATAATGTGCTTAAAATCCCAGCAGAAAAATCAATACTCTATCACTACTGCTTTGAATGCATGACAAAAAATTAATATTTATGTTCAATTCTAATAAATATTAATTATCATTTAACATAGGCAATAAATATCTCAAAAATCAATATAATCAGTGAAATCAAAAGAGATCTATCAAGTAATAAGATATATGGTAAATAATAGTATCACCTATTGAACTATGTCAGTATGTTATGCTATGTTGTATCAATATTAATGCCAGTATAAGCTATCAATCTATAAATCAGTTTATGTACTATAAAGTAAATATCATCATGAGTATAAATATGGAAAGTAATGCATGATTTTCCGTATTAATGTACTATCACATTGTTGTTGAAAACAAGAAAAGAAAAAGCTTTTAATGGATCATGTTAGTGGAATTGGATTTTTTAATAATATAATATTGATATAATTACTTATTTATTTAATTTCTAATAGAAATTTCATATAAATATATTTGGGACTTTAAAAATTATAAAAACATCTATAAAATAAATTATTTTATTTAAAAAATATTGATAAAATTGGTTTACAAAACAGATACTTAATGGATACAAAATTCTTACTTTTATCGATATGTATCAATTTTTTAAGTATTTTTATCTATGCAAAAAAATATTTAAAAATTCATGTAATTAAAATACTATAATATAAATGCTATGTTGAAGATATTTTTTAAATTTGGCTTAAAATAACTATATATAAAAAAAATTGTCTGGGTCAAAATACATGTTATTACACTAAAAGGGTGGGTGGGGTGAATTGGTTCTTTAAAATAAGAGGAAGCGACTATAGAAAATATTTTCTTATCATTTTTGTTTTCTTTTTTTTTTTCTTTTCAAGAAAGCTTAAGTCAATTTCAACAAATTAGCACAGATTTGCAGCAAAGTAAATTTGCAGGAAATAAAAATATAAAAAATAAGTTGAAAAAAATAGAACAAGTACACAAAAATTTTATAGTGGTTTGATCAACATTGACTTACGTCCACTCGCCAGAGTCTCCCTCTCTCGGCATTGCACTACACCTTTAGGGTATCTTCTTTAGCCCCCTCAGCAAGGCCAAAAAGCCTTAAAAGAATCACTTCCACTAATCCGGTACGACGGAGAACTGGAATCCTTTTTACCCTCTAAGTGAGTTAGAGAATCTTGGAAGCTCTTTTCACCCTCTTAATGAAGGCAACAAGCCTTGGAAGCTCTTTTTACCCTTCTAATGAAGACATCGAACCTATAAGCTTTTTTACCCTTTTTGTAAAGGCATAATACCTCAATCCTTCTCCACCCTCCTTGTGAAGGAAGAGAACCCCGATCTTTAGCCTTGGAGCCTTTCACCCCAATGTAACCCCAAGATATCTACTAAGCCACTGGAGGAATCAAGGTGCAAGCCTGCTTAGAGCAATCATGTGAAAACCCCTCACACACCTTCTCCCTCTAACACATCCTTACCTTTACCTTATCTAATGCTCTAAGACCTCTCATAAAGCTCTATCTTAGAACCCTTTCAATAACCAAAAGATCTCCTAAGAAACTAATAAGAAATATTTTATGCAAGGCTTAAAAAAATCCTAAGATTTTAATTCTATCACCTCTGATCGTATAAAATGATTGGGGATCGTATAATATAATTGGTTCAAATTTTTTATGATTAGTTCAATTTATCCAGTTAGTATTGTATGAAGAATAAGGACCTTATACGATGTTACGGATCTATGGCCAGGACGATCGTAAGATCGGCTATGACGATGTAACCAATTTTCTTCTGATCGTCCCATATCGTCCCGGGCTAATGAGCTTAATTTGTACTGATCGGCCAGGACGATATACCTATCGTCCTGGACGATAATGTCGGCAACTTGCATTAATGAGCTCGTTTTGAGAGCTTCTATTTAAGCTTTGGCATGACACTTTGTAAGTGTCTTTGGCAGCCATTGTAGCTTCGTTCTTATGGGGGAAACTTGAAGAGAGAGCTTGAAAGGGAGAGAGGAAAGGGTGGAGTTTGAGAGAGGGAGAAGATCCTGTGAGGGGGGACTCAAGGGAGTGTGGTGGGGGATCCACACGGTTGCTCTGGCGAACTCGCACCTTAGTACCATCGGATTCAAGGCTTGTCTCGAGGTAAGTTCACCAAAGAAGAAGATCTCTTTGGTATCAAAGGACCCGGCGACTCCGCCGCACCGGGGAAGGTGGAAGTGATTTTGTAAGGGCTTCTCCGCCTAGCTGTGGGGGCTAAAGGAGAGACACTAGTTTAGTGCAATACTTGGGGGGTGCCTCCAAAGAGTGGACGTAGGTCAAGGTTTGACCGAACCACTATAAATCCGGTGTGTTCTTTTCTTATTATTGCTTCCGCATTATTTTCTTCCGCATTGTTTTTCGTTGTGGTGAATATTAGTTTTGGATTGTGTTTGTTTTAAAATATCGATTCACCTCTTTATTAATTAGCTTTGGGACTAGTTCAATAGGGCCTAACATCCCTAACGAACTTTCAAGTGGTATCAGAGCGGTTTTCATAAAATAAGTTTTTAAAAGCTTTTGAATTTCGATCCATGGCTAATTTTTCAAGTCGTAATATTGCGGAAGGATATTCAATCACTATACCTCCTTTATTTGAAAATATTACATTTGATTTTTGGAAAATTCGCATGTCTAATTTTTTGCAATCGATTGATTTTCGTATGTGGCATATGATTTTAACTGGTTATTCATCACCATCACGTATTGTTAATGAAATTAAAACTGATATTCCTTTTAATCAATGGAATAGGGATAAACGAATGGATGCTCAATTAAATGCAAAGTCTTTAAATTGTTTTTTCTGTGCTTTAAATTCTGATGATTTTATGTTAATATCCACGTGCACTACCGGTAAGGAAGTTTGGGATAAATTGCACACCATATATGAAGACACAAGTGAAATCAAGCAATCCAAGTTGAATTTGTTAATGCATGATTTTGAAATGTTTTCTATGAAACCTTTTGAAATGATTTTAGACATGTATACAAGGTTTATTCAAATTACTACATCATTGCATGCCTTAGGAAAAGATTTTTCAAATTTTGAAAAAGTTAACAAAATTCTTCGTTGTTTACTTGAAAAATTCAATGCAAAAGTAGTTGTTAATTGTGAAACAAAAAATTTGAATGATTATTCTATTGATAATTTGATTGGCTCACTCATTGCCTACGAGCAAGGGTTGGGTCAAAGACTTTTGGATGGAGGTGAAACGATCGTTCTAAAAGCTGAAGATATGGAAAAAGGAAGGTTAGTTGGTGACGATAGCAATGAATTGTCAAGCAAATCACAAAGCTCGCCAATGCATAAGCAAAAGTGGAAGAAAGGTAAAAGTGGTAAGGATGTCCATATTTCCACTGATACTATTTGCTTTCGATGTAGGAAACCTGGACATATGAAGAATACATGCCCTAATGTAAAAATTCTTCCCACAAAAGAAAAGGGCAAGGCAAAGCTAAAGTTTAAATGGGAAAATAATGAAAAACACAAAATCTCATGGGCAGACACGGTGTCTGAAGAATCAGACCAGGAAAGAGATAATGGTAAAAAATGGCTATTTTTTTCCTCTTTTTTGGTTTTTGTTTTTCCTTTGTTTTCATTTTTTCTTTTATTTTTTTATTATTATTATTCATATTTTTTTTTTCCAACACACACACTCACCTTTTCTAAAAAATGAAAAATCTACTTCCTATTTTTTCTTGAAATCTTTGGTAAGTTGTGTTTGACTTCTCTAAAACAGACAAAGGAAGAAAACTCATGTGTTTGACTCTCAATCTCTGTTTGCTAAAAAAGGTTATTTTACTTTTGATTTAAAATCTTTTTCATCCTCTAAATTGGTTTTTGAAACAATTTTTTTATCTCCCTACATTTTATTTATCACATAGGAATCTTTTGCAAGGTGCTGAATCTACATCATAATTTTCTTAATCAAGAATTTCATTTTTGTCAATAAATATGAGTTTACTTTTTTAAGATTTCAGAAAGGTAGCATATTCAAAAAATTGGCCAATGATGCCAAAAATAAAAGATGCGCAAAGCGCCAAATTGAAAAATATAGAATACACAAAGTGTATCAAAAGATGCGCAGTGCGCCAACCAATTGTCAAGAGGCATAAAATGATCCCACAAAATTTAATGCTTACCATTCTTGTACTTCTTAAAACTTAAGAAAACCCGTGATCTTTTCGATACTTGAGTATGAAAATCTTGATTCTTGATTCAACAATTCTTGCATTGATCTTCTATTAGATATATTTTATGGAAGGAGTTTTTGAAAAATGATTGTTTCTTTCTCTAATTTGTTTTATGATTTATATATTAAATTTAAAAGTTTTTAAGCCTTTTTAAAAAACTTAAGTTTGGATTATCGAATCTTGAGTTTCTAACCTTTACTGGGATATGCGTTGTCAATCCAATTCTACTAAGATTTTGATTAAAACTAAGAGGTAACTTTCTCATTTTAATTTTTTTTTTCTAGATTTAACTTTTAAACTCCTAAAAGTTGGGACTTTTAGTCCTGTGCATCAAGTTTTAAAATTTTTTATAAATTTTCACCAACATTCATGACACATTTCATGAATATACCACAAATATTGAGGGTACCTTATTAATATAAAAATGTCAAGTCCACTTTGATAAACTAGGTTCTATAATCTACTCCTAAAAGCTTGAATATATCAATCGTTTGCTTATATTTGTAGCCCATTTGTAGAATTTTCAAGTGTTTTTCTTTCATAACTTTTATCATTCAAGTGTTTACATTACTTGCAAACATTCAAACCTTGAGATTGATAGTTGTTAGTTTTAAATATCTCCCCAATATTGTTGTATTATTGTATTATATATATATATATATATATATATATATATATATATATATATATATATATATATATATATATATATATATATATATATATATATATATATATATATATGGGATAGATCAACATATGACTAGGTAGGTCGAGCCCACTTAATTTTAGGCATGCCCTGTGTTCATGATAGTTTGATCATTATTGGGGTGATAGTTCATCTATTAATGAGAATCCTTTTTTTAATATCAAATCCTATGTTATTATTTAAAAATATAATTAACTTAGGGCATGCCACTTTAATTAATGTTTCAAAATTAATCACATATTTATACCATATCGAATGTCTTTGTTTTGAAATTAAAACCATTTATTTTAAACTTTTTATAATTAATTAAGTTAAATCCCTTGAGATGAGCTAATCCCGTTTCTTACCATAGTCATATGGGTTGACCCTAATCATATAGATACTCTTGCACACATTTAGATATTATGATAATCCATAACCCCTTAGTTTCTTAGCATCGAGTGGTTGTAATTAGATAATAAATTTGCTAAAAATTCTCTGTGTTTCATAATATATGTCTCTTTGGGTTTAGATATATGTTAATTATGAGGCTTTTGACATGTGATTAATTATTATATAGATACTCTTGCACACATTTAGATATTATGATATTCCATAACCCCTTAGTTTCTTAGCATAGAGAGGTTGTAATTGGATAATAAATTTGCTAAAAAGTCTATGTGTTTCATAATATATGACTCTTTGGATTTAGATATATGTTAATTATGAGGCTTTTGACATGTGCTTAATTATTTAGCTACTTTTCTACACTATGAGTATGAAAAAAATATTCTCCTCACATGTGCCAAACATACAAACTTTAAGATCTGTATGCTAAATAAATGAATATCTATTATATGATAATTTGTTTTGTTACATTTTCTAGACACAACGAGGTCTAAAGAAAGATTCCCAAGTTAATGCAAACTTTCATCTTGAAATATCTTTCGTAACACAATGGACATGCACCCTTTTGAACCAATTGATAAGGACAATGAGCAAAGGGTTTACTAATGTTTATACCTTATTATCAGTTTTATTTTGGTGTAGAATTAGAAATGTTTTGAGCATGTATATTTAAAGCTCATTTATCTTTTTTTATTTTCTTTAGGTATGTATGTACATACTGTTCAACTACAATAATGTATTCCTCATTCTCTTACAACCATCATAAAACATTATTTTTTACTTTTATAGGTTTTTTTTTATAATAGCTTGAAATATTATCTTTGCTTTTATTACTACTATGAACTTATCTTGGTCATAAATGATTTTGGTAGATTCTTAGGATGAAATTTTATTTCTAAAATTTAATAAATTAATAGATAAGATTAAAATTAATTTAAAAATATTTTAATTAAAATTTAAATCCCTCTCTCAAGCCACTTTTTAAATGATATTTGCTCTTTTCATATATCTTGGATGAGATGCAAGACAGAGCTAGCCAATGATCAAAATGCCCAAGCAATTGATATATTTTCATAACATAGATAGTCAATTATGAATTTTTAGAAGTGTCTTCCTCACTTAAGGACATGTAACATTGCATTTTATACCATATTCATTATGTTAGATATTTCTATCGGCTTATATTTTTAATGCACATAAGGGTCATATTAATACATTAAGTTACAGTAACCTTGGCCCAAATAGGAAAATAAGTCCAATTAAGTGACTTTGGTTATACATAACTTAGCTATTTTATTCATTTTCTTTTGGTTGTAATTCTTTTTATTATTTGAGATTATAAGCTCAATGTGTTTTTTTTTCATGTCTACTTTATATAATTTTTCTATGAATTTTAATTTATTTTCATTTGGTTTGAGATCATAAGACTAATTTTAGTTGATGCAAATCATGATTGCTGATAGAGCATTTATCAACTATGTTTTTATTGATTACCTTTTCAACTAAGTAATTTCAAGCTTAATAGCCCAGGATGAAGGACCCAAGAAGGCATGGCCAAAGTTATTTATATATGTTCTTAAACTTCTTAGTCTTCATCTATTTATCCTTTGGACCCATTATACTCCCTTGTTGAACTTTGATGATTTAATGACTATGAATTTGTGGATTTTTATGTGGAAATATAATCTTCTTGCTTGGTTATGGTGATTTACATTCTACATCATAGATTGATTTATCTTAAAGTAAAAATTGCATTATCATGTCAATGGTCTTTGAATCATAATTTTACTATTGATAATCAATCTACACAAATTAAGATAAATATATATATATATATATATATATATATATATATATATATATATATATATATATATATATATATATATATATATATATATATATATATATATATATATATATCTTATTGAAATGCTCTACCAGTCTATAATTATAAATCCATGAATTCATTTTTTGAGGAAAATGACACGAAATTTAATATTTTTCTCATATCTCAACCAATCTTTTTGATTTTTTCCTTGGCAATTCATGCAAATCACCTTGGGTTGGTCCTCATGCAAGCCTCTTTGCCATTCCCGCAGCAATCAAGCAAACTTGTCCTTGTGCCTAGCAATCAAGCAAATCATAACAAGCTTGAACCTACAATTGTGCAAAGCAGGGTATTCCATAATTCAAGAGATAATTTCGTGGGTGTGTGATTGCGAACTTATGAGGACACTAGCTTTCAATGCTCCCGCAATCAGGCGCGGATCCAGTTTCTTTTTTTAGGGTGGGTAAAAAAAAGTTTTTTTGTAGGGGACAGGCACATACACTTAAAATTGATAAAATTAGAAAAAGAAAGATTTTTGAAGGGGGACAAAATACCCAATTTTTTTTTAAATATTCCCTCTAAATATTTAATTTTTTTTGCCCACCCTGAGGTAAAGGGGGATCCGCCCGTGCCCGCAATGAACTTTTTTTAATTCAACATATTTGATGTTAAATTAATTAAATCATATATACTTCAAATTACTATTAGACTTTACTAGTAAGGCTTCATTTTATATATTTTTCTTATTATTTTTTAAAATAATTTTTTAATATAAAAATTTTAAAAATGAAGAAGAAATAGTGATAAAAAATTGTCCCTAACTAAAGCCTAAAAAAATCAATTTATTTTTAATATTTTAACTAAATTAGGAAAGACTTATCAATAGTAAACCTTTGCATTTTGATTTTTTAAAAAAGATGAGTAACTTGTAATATTAATAATTTTTCCTTAATGTAAGATATTGTCCCCTAATTTGAAAAGACGATAATGAGAAAAACTCCTCCCACCATTTAAAAAAAAATAATAAAAAACACTCTTCCTCCTTTGGGTCCCATCTTAACGGCTTATTTTTTTTTTTAAAATTTAATTTAATACAACTAAATAAAATTGCGGATCCCACCTAGCAGTCAGATCTTAGAGCTTGTAACGAACTGCCCGCGAGATCTCCCAGCGGGACCACCGTCGTCTACTTCCGTTACGTACGCGCAGTCGCCGTCCTGCCGCTGGCCCAATATCCCTCTGCCATAACTTGCGAAACAATTCTCTTAATCCTTAAATCCATTTATACCCTCCAGTTTTTCTACTAATTTCTTCCATCCTGCGTATGAGATTTCTGAGTTAGTAGGGGTATTTTAGGCATTTAATTTATATTGTTTTTTTGGAAAGTAATTAATATTGTTCCTCATGAAGTCCTGAGGACATCCGCATCGTACGAGCAAGTTCCCCGCATCGCATAGGGACTCGCTCACGACCGCTTCCTTTTATCTTTGAAGCCAAAAACCCTATTCGATCTGTACGAAGATTTAAATGGCAGATGAAGAGGTCTCCGTAAGCTTCTCAGGTTCTTCGCAATCGCAGCCGATGGCTCCTCCTGGTCCTGTGGGGAGTTCGGTGATTCCGATTGTTAACAAGCTGCAGGACATCTTTACGCAGTTGGGGAACTCATCGACGATCGATTTACCGCAGGTGGCTGTCGTCGGGAGCCAGAGCAGCGGTAAGTCGAGCGTCTTGGAGGCATTGGTCGGCCGCGACTTCTTGCCGCGGGGTTCGGACATTTGCACGCGGAGACCGCTTGTGCTGCAGCTCATGAATATCCTTCGCCGGTCTGATGCGCCTGCGGAAGGGGGCGAGGAGTGGGGGGAGTTCCTGCACCTGCCCGAAAATAGGTTTTATAATTTCTCCGAGATACGCCGGGAGATTCAGGTGCTTGGTTCCTACAGTTCCTTTCTTGGGGTTTTCTTCTTTTTCCACAAGAATTAGGGACATTTCGATTTAGTTTTCATCAAATCAGGGCTTATGAAATGACAAAATTTGGCCATGCATGCTTTTTTGCTTACATGTCCCAATGGAAGTGCTTGAGAGCAGCGTATGGTAGAGAAGGGGCATTGAAAAGATGAGCCAAGTTACTACTACAACATAGCTGACTTTTAATGGTTTTTCCATAACTAGTGTCAATTTGTATTTTCTTTTAAAACTTTATGTTCAAAGCTAGACAATTGGTTTGTAATCAGCCTAATGATTTTTTCCCCAAATTTTCATCATTTTGAAAGTTTAAATTAGTCCCATACTGCGAGATTCCAGGTTGTGATTATATATATGCTAATTTTTTCTGATATATCTCAGATTTATTTTTTTGTTTTACATATTGACTGTAATTGTCTTCAGGGCTTCTCTTGCGTTGGTTTTTTAAATTATTTTTCTTTCTTTTCATTGTTATATTTATTTTGTTCAAAATTTTGTTTGCAATCTGTAGGCTGAAACTGATCGTGAGGCAGGAGCAAACCAGGGAGTTTCAGACAAGCAAATTCGTTTGAAAATTTTTTCGCCAAATGTTCTTAATATTACTTTAGTTGATTTACCTGGCATAACAAAGGTGCCCGTTGGTGATCAACCAAGTGACATTGAGGCTAGAATTAGAACAATGATCTTATCATATATCAAGAATGATACTTGCATTATATTGGCGGTTTCTCCAGCAAATGCAGACTTATCAAATTCTGATGCACTTCAGATGGCTAGGATTGTCGATCCTGATGGTAACATTTCATTATAATACTATATATTTGTTTTGCTTGTTGAGAATAATCCAATTGTTCTGAAAAGACAGCAAAGTTGTAGGATAATATTGCTCTTTTACTTTCTCCTTGCAGGTTCTAGAACAATTGGGGTCATCACAAAGGTCTTTTTACCTAAAGAGTTCTATCCCAATCTGAGCATTATTTATTGCAAAAAATCAGCTTTTATCATAGATATAATTTTCTTTTTTATTGTTTTACAGTTGGATATCATGGACAAAGGAACTGATGCACGGAACTTTTTACTGGGAAATGTCATCCCCCTCAGACTTGGCTATGTTGGCATTGTTAATCGTAGTCAGCAGGTAAGTTCTTTGAAATAATTTTCTTTTATATTCTGTTAGTCAGAAAGTCATTGTTTCATTAAAATTCAGCATTTGATAATCGAGTTCTTTTTTAATTATGTTTCTGTGAAATCTCAAGCAAAAGAAAAAAATGTTGTAATAAACATCAAATTTAATATTGTTTTTTGAACTCATCCTTTTTAGTGCATATGCGATCATTCACATTATGTATTAACCAAATTCATTTCAAGTACACATTTAATTATGATTTTAATTTCCGTGCCTTGACTTAATAGATGGATCTTAGGGTAGTTCTTAGACAGCTGAAATGATGCCTAGATAAAACAATTGATGTCACGGTTAAGGAAGACTGACCTGAAACACCTTTGAAATCTTGCATTGTCCCATTTGATGGGAAACATTTTATCAAACTATCGTTATGCTTGAGATATAACTTTTCTTAATTTATAATTAACAAAGAAAGGTCATTGTGGTCAATTTTGCTCAAGTAAAAAACATGCTTGTTTCTCTGGCACATTCTATTTTTTCAGATATGCACTCATGATCGAACAAATCAAAGATTCAGTGTTGTTATATTCAAATTTGGTACTGGGTACATTGTATCCATTTGCCTTTTTTAGATTATTTTTTGATTTCTTTTATTTTCATGTTTGATCATGCAGGATATCAACTTTAGCCGAAGCATAAAAGATGCACTGGCAAATGAAGAAAAGTTTTTTCGCCTTCATCCTGTATGTAATAATCGTGTTTAGAGAGAGATTTTTTTATTTATTAGATGACTGTCTTTGGAGCCAGTTCAAACATCTTCAATTCCTTAGATTCCAAGCTAAACATCTTTGATGATCAGGTATATCATGGCCTGTTTCATTGTTGTGGGATCCCTCAGTTAGCCAAGAAATTGAATAAGGTTAATATGCCTTATCAGTTATTTCCTTCGTATGTTCTGGTTGAACTTGAGCTCTTGCAAAATCAGAGTTTTCAGTGCTTTCTCTGATAGATTTGCTGTTGCATTTCTAAAATTTATATTTTGTCACGCTATAATCAGATTTGTTGTTTTCTTACTATTTATTCCAATGCTCGATTTTCTTTTTCCAGATTTTGGTTCAACATATCAAGACAGTTCTTCCAGGATTGAAATCTCATATTAATTCCCAGTTGGTGGCTGTTGCAAAAGAACATGCTGCCTATGGTGATGTTGCAGAATCAAAGGTTTGATGACAAATAAGATGAATACCAACCCTTGGTTTTGCATATGGCTGAAATTTGTTGCTCACTTTTATGCCTGGTGTAACAGCCAGTTTGTTGCCTATGCTATAAATTGTTAGCAATGTTGCTCATGGACGTGATTTGACTTCTCATTTGCCTTAATGAACCATTGTTCAGGTTGATCTAAACCCAAGTACAACAACGCAGCTGCCTACTTTCCATTTAAATTCCATTATACTATTTTGACTTGGGGTAAAGTTTCTAACCTTGGTTTTAGTGTGTTGGGTTAGGGTTGATATGACTCCCCATCAAATTGTAAACCCAACAAAAATCTGGTCCTTATTTTTCTTTCCACCTGGGTCTTCATAAAAGGCATTACTTATTCTACTGGTTAGTTAAGGCTTCTCATGTCACTTAGTATCTGTTTCTCCATCTTGTAGAAAAAATAAGCATGTTTTAAAACTTTAAAGAGATCTGATTCAAGCAATAGATTAAATTATTGCCATTTGACTTATTCGATGCCATACTGTTTGGTAATGCACATTTTTATGGATCGGCCCTTGCAGATAGTTTGCTTGCACATTTGAAGAACACTGAAATGGAAAACAAAACTAGATATTTTGGCTTGGGGGAAATGTGAGAAACATTCCTTTTTGGCTGGTTGCATCTTTAGAACTAGGGTAAGGAGAGGAGGAAAGTAAATATGGGGAAGAGGTGAAAGTGAGAAATCTTTTTGAACTTTATATTGCCTTTATCTTGATAGAGCTCAGGGTTTAAGCTAAGTTCCAGCTTCTGATGAGTTTAATTTGAGATCCATAAGCAGTGGTGATTGGTGAAGGGGGCTAGTAAAAGAAAGCGTCTAGTATTGTTTTCATGCCCTTGTTAGGGTCCCATTTTTATTCCTTACTTTGTATTTAGTACAGAAACTGATGTGGACATCGGCACGAAGATTTGGCGCATCTATCATAGGAGGCGTCGTAAATCGACGGCTCTAATTTAAATTGTCATTTATGAGTTATTTTATGAATTTTAGCTCTTATTTTATGTTATTTCCTGTTTTACCCCTAGGTTAGTTTATTTGAGTGTTGTGGCCCAAGGGGCAATTTTGTAATTTTTGATTTTTCTCATGTTGTGGCCTATATATAGGACCTTAAGCCATTGTAAAGAGGAGGGATTATTAATAAAAAAATTTGTGTTTTGCACTTGGGTTCTTTGGGAAGAACGATAGTGAGATTCCTATGGGAGGAATCAGAGTATTCACCAGCCGCAGGATGGGTCCGGGCTCGTGATTTGAAGTCCCTTGGAGAAGGGCAAAGCATCACCCGTCAGTCTTCGGAAAAGTCCAAGGCTCGCGGTTTTTACCTTCCATCTTTTGTTTTTGTTTTGTTCCTTCTTATTGCTCCTCGTAGTCATATTCCTCTTACTTCATCCTCTACCTACGTCCACCATCGTCATCTCCATTTCCGCCATAAACCGCCGACCACCTCACCAAAAAATCCGCCATAAACCGCCGGCCATGGCTCCCTAGCCGCCGGCCTCATCCTTTCTCCTCTCTCCTTGGATTTCCAAATTTGGGGTGCATGATATTAGGACTTAATTTGAAATTCAAATTGTTTAAAATTTGAAATTCAAATTTATTTCCTAATTTAGCTCACCTATTTTTGGAAAGTGCTCAATTGAAATCATAAACCCATGACAATTTTGGATTTCAAATTTCAAATTTGAAATTTTTCCTAATTGGGTTTGATCCACATTTGGAAGGTTTTAACTCTCCAATTCAAAATTCAAATTTGAATTAGGAGTTAAATGCCCCCTCAATTTCCTTCCTTTAATTAAGGAATTAATCGCAGCTTTAAATCTGAAATTTAATTTCATATTTAAGGATTAATTCACTTAAGTAATTGGGGCCCACTTATTTGAAATCAAACCCCTCCTCCTCCTTCCTTTGCCTAATTAAGAGCCAATTAATGCTCCTAATTAACTCCCTCATTAACTCAAAATTTTTTCTCCACAAATCCCTCATTTCAAATTCAAAACATTTTGATTTTTGAAACATAACTGCAATCCATCCTTTTGGCAACTATCTCAATTCCTGTAATCCCCACCTGGCCGAATTTTCCTTCATACCTAGGCTATTAGTTTTTTCCTAATACTAGAGATGGAATTCAGGAGCTAAGAACCTGCTCCTCTCAATACCGTCACCTCCTCTCCCTGTTAATTCCTCCCAGCTTACCGCCTCCCCTTATTTGATTTCCTTAAAAATCTGTCCACGGGACTCAAGCCAAATATTAAATCCTTTCTTAAAGCCTGACTGGGAAAAAAAGGAAACAATCCCCCCTCCAATTCCATTATAGCCGGCCCCTTCTCCATATTAAATGGCTTTTGAAATCTCTCCATAAGTGCAGTTTACTCCTTTGGAAAGATTTCCAAAAGCTGATTTCTGCTGGCCGAAATCTTTCTGGCTCCTTCCTTGGGAAATTTTCTCAGATTTTGGGAAATTCTAGTTCAATGACTTATTATTTCTAAATTATTTTTAAAATTATACTTATTTTATTTGTTTACACTATTTTTTAAATATAAAATAATACCGTGTCCAACATGCGTCTCTGTCATATATTTTCAATAATTAACGTGTCTCGTGTCCGTGTCATGTCGTATCCGTGTCACCGTGTCCGTGGATGTGCATCATAGGTTTTCCGTAATCTGCAATCCTCTTGCAATTCAAAGAAATGGTATGTGAAATGCAACCAAGTCAATGTTGGCCAACTTTGTGTGGATCTAGAATACTACCCTAGGACATCCTTTAGCGGATGGCATTAGAACTTATTTTTTTGGTAATTTTCTTTGATGCATTGGAACTCAAGGAAAGAGTCATATGCTATATGTTTGTTTTATTGCCCACATAATCTATCTGATATTAATATGTTCTGCTGGAATATGTTAAAACATAGTTATTTTTGAAGAATTTTCAAAAGAAACATTCTTAAGCTTAGTTCCTGTTGCATTTGCATGTAGGAGTAGAACAACTTGATCAACTATCATTATCATTTTGTTAGACCGGTCCACTGGACCGGTCCAGCCGGTCCACGCGGGACCGGTAGTTCGCAAAAACAGCGAAATCTTCGCCTCCTGCGGAGATCTGGCGGCTCGTCCGCTCAAATAGAGCTTTTTAGGAAGCGTTTTTTAGGGTTTTGAGAGGGAAATTTGAATGTAGGGACTGTTTTGGGATTTCCTTTTGATTTGTATGCATTAAATAGTTGATTTGGCTAGGGTTTGAGTATCTTGAATTTGGCTGAAATTTGAGATCTCTTAGATTTAGGTTTTCTTTGGGCTCTAGCGGCGTCTAGAGATTTGGGAGAGATCGATCCTCCTCTCGAATTGAGGATCAAGTGTATCTTTGCTATTTTATTCATTATCTAGTGGAATTCAAGTTTCTTCTTGAGTTTTCTCTCAGTTTTCTCGCAATTTCTCGCTGTTTTCTTGTGTGTGGCTGCTGTCATCTGCTGAAAACAGCAGTTTCCTTCTCGTTTTACTTCAGATTTGGCTAGGAGATACTTGAAATCAAGTATTTCCTATCAAATTGGTATCAGAGCAGCGATTCGGGGCCACCGGCGGCTGAAATTCTGAAATTTCAGCAAGTTCCTCGTCTCCGGAAGAATATTTCTGTGGATCCGTTAGAAGAACAATGGCCGGAAAGAAGGTGGATGTCTTGGAAGGCGAAGTCGGTCAATTAAAAACCGATTTGGAGGAAAGATTTTTTGATTTTCAAAATCAAATCACCACCAACAACGAAAGGTTGGAGGGAAAATTCACAGCCATGGAAGAAATTTTGAAGAAATTATTGGAGATGAAGACTAATCCGACGACGTCGGAAGCAAGGGAGACTACCGGAGACCACGGCGTAGGAGGAAATCCGAACCCGCGTGGGGGGAGGAGGAATCAGGATGTAGAGATCCTGGAGGGAGACGACGACATGCCACCTCTAGAGCCACTTTCTAGAGAGGAGATTAGCATGGGAAATCAACGTCGAGGTGTTGATTTTCAGCGTCAAGGTGTTGATTTTGAAGGCAGGAGGGGAGATTATGAGAGAAGTGCAGATTTTGGCAATAGAGGAGAAGAATATCAGCGTTGAGGTGCTGAATTTCAGCGTCGAGGTGCTGAATTTGAAAGGGGAAGAGGGGAATATGATGATGGACTCGGATACCAACGTCGGAGGGAGGACCGGGACACTTGGGGAGCACCTCATCTTCGAGGAATGGGAGGTTATGGAGAGTACCGGGGTAACGGAAGGGATCCGAAGGTGAGGAAGTTGAAGATGCCCATCTTTGAGGGAGAAGATGGCCATGACTGGATCTACAAGGTGGAATGGTATTTTGCAGTCAACGGATTGACAGAGGAGGAGAAACTGACAGCGGCAGGACTGTGTTTGGAAGGGAAGGCACTGGCATGGTACCAGTGGCGGGACATGAGGCGACCTATTCGAAGCTGGAGGGAGTTCAAGGATTGCCTGCTAGAGCGTTTCCGAACCAGCAGCGGAGGGGATTTCTACGAGCAGTTCTTTGCGCTGACACAGGAAGGGACAGTAGCAGAGTTCCGGGATCGGTTTGAGTACCTAGCTAGCAGGTTAGATCGTCTTTCTGAGACTGTGCTTGAGGGGAACTTCATGAAGGGGCTCAAACCAGAAATCAGGGCAGCTGTTAGAGTGATGAGACCACACGACCTGGGGGAGGCCATGGAGTTGGCACAGTTGGTCAAGGACCAGAAGCGTCTAGAGAGGGGGGCTCGAGGAAACTGCTCAGGAGGCTCTTACAGGACGACGACCACTCTTCTAGCACCTAAGAGGTCTGCATCAGGCAACAATAATGAGATCACCCGGGAGAAGCCAGTAGAAGGAGGGAGTGGGGAAAATTTCAAAAGGCTGATCGAAAAGGAAATGCAGGACAAGAGAGCAAAGAGGTTGTGCTTCAGATGCGATGAGAAGTACATGCCGGGGCACAGGTGCAAGGACCGAACTCTTCAGGTTCTCCTTGTCTGTGAAGAAGAGGAAGACGAGGGAGGAGGCAGCAGATCTGATGAGGAGGAGGAGAAGCTGCACCTGGATGTGACAGAAGTCTCCCTCAACTTTGTAGTGGGATTCGCCCCGAGTCACACTATGAAAGTGAGAGGAGAGATAGCTGACCGCGAGGTGGTTGTGTTGATTGACAGTGGGGCAACCCATAATTTTATTTCCAACCAGATAGTGGAGTCATTGGGGATGGAGTTAGTGGATACCGGAGGCTATGGAGTGATGATGGGCATGGGGAAGGTGGAGATGGGTAGAGGAGTCTGTCGAGGAGTAGTACTGAAGATTCAAGGGATCCATGTAAAGGAAGACTTCCTTCCCTTGGAATTGGGGAGTACGGATGTCATCCTGGGGATGAAATGGTTGCAGACCTTGGGGGAAACCAAGGACAATTGGGGAGCACTCACAATGAAATTAATGGTGGATGGGAGAAGGGTGGTCATAAGGGGAGATGCAGGGTTATCCAAAGACATCACATCACTTAAGACCATGGTTAGGGACGTACAAGAGGTGAGGGAAGACTATATGGTGGGACTACACAGGCTGGATGCGATCAGATTGGAAGAGGGAGGGGATGTTTCTCTTTCCGTGCGGCCCTTGGTTCAGCAATACAGTAAGGATTTACAGTCACCTCAAGGATGGCCACCTCCACCGGAACACGAGCCTATCTCCACCTTGAGGACAAGGTGGATTTTTGGGAGGGGAGTATTGTTAGACCGGTCCACTGGACCGGTCCAGCCGATCCACGCGGGACCGGTAGTTCACAAAAACAGCGAAATCTTCGCCTCCTGCGGAGATCTGGCGGCTCGTCCGCCCAAATAGAGCTTTTTAGGAAGCGTTTTTTAGGGTTTTGAGAGGGAAATTTGAATGTAGGGACTGTTTTGGGATTTCCTTTTGATTTGTATGCATTAAATAGTTGATTTGGCTAGGGTTTGAGTATCTTGAATTTGGCTGAAATTTGAGATCTCTTAGATTTAGGTTTTCTTTGGGCTCTAGCAGGGGGGGGGTCTAGAGATTTGGGAGAGATCGATCCTCCTCTCGAATTGAGGATCAAGTGTATCTTTGCTATTTTATTCATTATCTAGTGGAATTCAAGTTTCTTCTTGAGTTTTCTCTCAGTTTTCTCGCAATTTCTCGCTGTTTTCTTGTGTGTGGCTGCCGTCCTCTGCTGAAAACAGCAGTTTCCTTCTCGTTTGACTTCAGATTTGGCTAGGAGATACTTGAAATCAAGTATTTCCTATCACATTTATAGCCTATAAAAGAACGTTCACCTTCTTTTAGATAATAAGCAATCAGCTATTTTGGTAGAACATGTTAGAAGGTTATAAATGCTTGTTAAGGTGTCATACTTTTACATACCTCTTATTTATTCATGTCACACGTTCTGATAATATTTCTTGTATAGGCTGGCCAAGGCGTCAAAATATTGAATATTCTTACAAAATATTGTGAAGGTAATGAGGAGATCATTTACTCTTTTTAAAGTTCATTATACTTTCATCAATTATTTTTTTTGTGATGTTAAATTTAGTCTATGTTTTTTATCAATACTTGTCATCATCTTGGCCAAAATTCTGGATCCAGGCTTTTTTAGAGCTGTTAACCACCATTGACTGTAGCGGGGCTAATGCTAGGTTCGTTAACCTGTTTTATTCTTTGCTAGCTCAATACCTTGAGGCCCTTGACATTAATTTACTGGATTTTAAATAAATATTAATGCTAAAATGATCTTTCAAAACACCTGATCAACATACTCAAAATTTCTATTTTAGGTAAGTTTTATGTTTAATGGTATTCTTAAAAAAAAATGTTGACATGAATCTAATGATTTCCTATTAGATTAATCCAAAGCTTTAAAATTTTTAAGCAGAAATGTAAAGATGATTACAAGTAATCTGCAGATTAATTAATTTCTTTTGAACCATTTCTATTATTTTGTGATCTTGTTCAGTTTACCCACAAAAATGAATGCTGTGCCAGCCACTGGAAATTTTGCCTTGGCACCCTTATATGGGTGTTATTGAATTGATTTGGAGCATGATAGACTCAACTCTAACTTAAAAATAAATAAATGCTTGGATTGAACTCGACTCAAAATTGAAATCATGATGATTTGAGTTGCCTAGAAATGATTCGGTTTCAAGTTGAAATAATATTTCTCTTTTTAAGTAAGTTTATATATAAATATAGTACTGTAGTCTTTTGTTGTGTGTAAGTTTTTGTCTGGTCCATGCAATGAACTGAAGGTGTTTAGATAACTGAAGAAGAGAAGCAAATGAATTATTTTTTGGAATTCAAAATAATGTCAATGCTAAATTGTTCTTTCAAAAGACCTCAACATCTTATGTGGTTTCTCAGTGCTAAGATATCTAGTTGATTTTAGAACTTAAATTTAAACATCAAATGTGAATCACTGTCCTCAGATTTCTACCTAGTTTTAAATCACTAAATGTTTAATTTTAAAGGTGCATTCTCAATGGTAACTTTAATTTATTATGTTATGCTGTTATAAAGAACCAACACTCCTACGCCCATTTAGTTGTGGATGCCATCTCTAACATTTGGACACCAGAAACTAGCACTTTAAGCGCAAATATGACATTTATTATGTCTCATTCTACTAATTTTTATAAAAAAGCTTGGACATTTTATGGACTCTTATTGCAACATTGTGAACATGTATTAGGCATATTACATGACCAGACACTTTAGGTGTAGGATTTGACATGTGTCGTGTCTCATTTTTTGTAATTTTACTAAAACCTTTGGACATTTAGTGGACTCATCTTGCCACATTGTGAACATGTATTAGATATATCACATGCTAAAACTGCCACTCTAATTAATAAATTTTTTTCCAGTTCAATAGAAGTTATAATTTTTGGCTTATCAGTGGAGTATGAAATAGCTTCATTTTTTTGAATTTTTTATTTTCATTATGGAAAGGAGGAAAGTCATATTGCAAGGTTTAAAATTGCGTATTCGGGTATTGAGGCATTTTTCGTTTGTGAGGCGAGGCGTAAGCCTCAAGGCGATTTGAGGCGTAAGCCTCAAAATCAAAAAATTGCGTAAACATAAAATAATAAATTTTGTATATACTAATGAGTAAATAATATATAAAACATAAAAATGCACAAGAAAAATAGCAATGACATTAACATATCACATAAGAAGTTAGGAACTCACTAGTCATTAGCATTATCATCACTCATCAGTCATCACTAAGGGGGTCTTCATTTGAATCATCATTATGATGAGTTGCTCTCTCCTCTTCCCCCTCTCCTATAGAGTCCAAAATCTCCCAATCAGCTTCTTCTTTCTCATTATTAGTTATCTTTCTCTTCCCTAAATAGTAAATATTTTTGAACAATATCATAATGAATAATAGTGTAATACATTAATAAAAGTTTAAGAAAAGAAAACCATATTATTTATATACCTTTTTTGATTTGTTCTTGAGTTGTGGTGGATGTGGATGCTTTAAGACCATCAAAGAAATCAATATTTAAATCTTCATCTAGTAATTCAGACGGCATCACTTCAACTTCATCATCTACAAACCACTCATCATCAGATGCCACATCATCGCAAAACAAAGGATCTTCATCATCCATTAAACTTTTTTTCTTCAAATTTCTATTTCTGAGTCTCCTATTGTACATAATGTACACCAGTGAGTTCATCCTCAATGTTGACAAGCGATTTCTCCTCTTTGTATGCACTTGGTTGTAGGTACTCCAATTCCTTTCACAGCCAGATGAAGAGCATGTCAAGCCCAAAACTTTCACAGCAAAACGCTGTAATTCTGGAGTCCCATCACCAAATTGAATCCACCACTCAACTGGAGATCGTTTGGCAATTGTATCTTTTGCTTGTTGTAATTCAAAAAAACCTTCTTTGTTCCTATAAGGTACCAATTGCAAGTCAGTATTTGATATTTCAGTTGCATCACTTATTAGACGATCCATGCAATGATATAATCCCAACTTTATTTCAGGGTTTGTAGACTTGTTCTCTGCATATTAATACTGAGGGTTTAGGTAGTAGCCAGCGACATGCAAGTGTCGGTGAAGCTGTAGTTCCCACCTATCATCGATAATATTCCAAATTTTCCTAAAGCTTCCCTCATTGCCTCCTAAGTTGGAGGCAATCATCTCTTTGGCTTCATCCATAACATTGTAGATGAAACCCATTGCAGGCTTCTTCTCAGCATCCACCATCCTTAAAACATGAACCAAAGGTCTACTGGTTGTAATGGCATATAAGACACTTTGCCAAAATATGTCATTTAAAACAATCTTTCTAATCTCTTTTCCCTCAGCCTTCTTCGCCCAAGCACAACTCAACCACTGTGTAGATGTGAACATAGCCTCTAAAGGTTGTCTGGCATCCAGCATGCTCTCTAAGGTCAAGTATGCGGTGGCAAATCTTGTTGCGGCTGGCCTTAGAATTTCTTTCTTCGAAAATTTTCTCATAAGAGCTAGAACCCAAGAGTGGTTGTAAATAAACTTGGTTATTTTTTTGGCTTTAGTGAGTGCATTTTTATGTTGAGGTAGATCCCCAAGCTTCTCAAGAATCAGATCTATGCAATGTGCAGCACATGGAGTCCAATACAAATGTTTCCTCTTCTCCATAAGTTTATTACCTGCAGCCTTATAAGAACTTGCATTATCTGTCACAATTTGTACAACCAAATGTTATTCAACCTCATCAACAATGCTATCTAATAATCTAAATATGAACTCAGCATCTTTGACCTGGTCAGATGCTTCAATTGACCTTAAAAACACAGTACCAGAAGGATTATTAATGAGGATGTTGATCAGATTTATATGTTTGATATCAGACCACCCATCTGACATAATTGTTACTCTTGTTTGGGCCCAAGTCTTCTTAATTTCTTCAATGCTTTTATCAGTGCTTTCCAACTCCCTCAAAATTCATGTTCTTAAATCATACATGGTTGGAGGTTTGAACCCTCTCCCAAATGCTCCAACTGAACGAATCATGTTGTAATAAGCAGGTGATGTTGCAACATTAAATGGAATTGCATTTTCGTAGAAAAATCTGCCTATATTCTTACACACTCTTCTCCGCGCCTCTCTTGTATTTTCTGGGGCCATCTTCTGTGTAGTAGAAGGCCTATCCTCTGATGTGTCAACCATATAATGATCAATAGGCCCTCTAGCACCCCTAGATGAAATGGGCTTCATAGAAGAAGATGAATCCCTGATGCTGGGCTCACTCCCGTAGTAAGATCCAGCATCAACTCTATCCTCAAATTGCTTCTGTGCAAGATGTTTTGATGTGGTAGACTTATTCATGTATGACTTTATCTCATCCCTTACAGCATCAGGAACTTTGGAGCATGGAACAACATTCTTGTGAGAGCCTGAAAGGTGTTCCTTCATCCTAGTCACACCACCTTTCATAACTTTATCACAGTAATTGCATTTCAGATAGACATATGTTTTATCATTTCCTCCTACATCCACCTGAGTGCTATATTTCCACGCTGGATCTTTTCTATGACCTGATGCAGCCTTATCCTTATTTTTGACCATCCTGATTGAGAGAAATTTTAGGAAGCAAACGAGTTCTTACTAATTTTTTATATGACCTGATGTAGGTCGGAGGAGACAGCAGCCTCGAAGGCTCGGACAGAAGCGTACGCTGGTCGGACGGAGAAGACAGCAACCCAACTCGCAGTCTCGCAGTAGAAGAAACCTCCAAGCAAATAAGTTTAGGGTTTAATATGCGTGCTGGATGTGTTCAATATTATATAATGTCGAGCCGTCGTTAAAGCAGAACACTTCGTACTCTATGCGTATTATGTGCGTACACTCTACGTGAACATTGCGTGTTTTGGAGCAGATGTAATTTAATGTATGATTTTGTATTAATAGTTAATAAAACATGATTTTCTGGGTATAGTTTGAGTACTGGGAGTGTTAATTATTTTATTGTGCGTACATTATGCGTATCCTATGCGTTATATATGGGTAAACTATGCATTCACCATACGTTTTTTGTGCGTGGTCTCTGCGTCAACATTGCATATTTTTAATGAAAGATAAAGTCAAAGATAAAAAAGAACATTTAATGTATATCTTTAAATACAAAAAAAAAGAACATTTAATGACTATGTACAATATAAAAAATATAAGAATAAATTAAAAGAACATTTATAACAAATACAATTTTACAAGAGATCCTAATGTACATCTTCAACAAGACAACAACATCAACTTTCTTACAGGAATTATGATTGATGTCTTGTCCAATATAAATCACCTTGACAACCAAGCCTTCCCTCCATCACTGCGATACTTATCCTCCTCCCATGTTCCTGATGCCAATAACTTGTTAACATAAACCTGGTCAGGATAGAGAGGTTTATGTTTACAAGTTATTGACATCAATTTCATGGGAGGAGGATAAGTATCGGAGTAATGAATGGAAGGCTTGGTTGTCAAAGATGATTTATATTAGACAATACATCAATCATTTCATTAAAAATATGATTGTCAATCAGAAGTAATGCAGGCTTAACAGAAGGTAAGATTTTTTATAAGAGAAGCTTGCTTTGATGTTTACCTTCTGTCAAGCCTGCATTACTTATGTTTGAAAAAATCATGCGTTACCATAAGGCAAGCGTTCCCGCATTATATAGTGAAAAATTTACTGTTGAGCAATAGTAAGTAATAAATTGTAAATAAAGGCTCATAAAAATTCAACCCACCCTCCCAACCATATCTGCCACCCGTCAGTCCACAACTACCGAAAATTATTATTCATGTCACGGCCCCTCAGTCCATACTCCATACTAAATGTAAGTAATAAAAAACATTTAATAGAATGTGTGCGTATTTTATGCATACTATATGCGTAATGTATGCGTTTGTTGTGCGTGTTTTAAGCGTATGTTATGCGTATTTTATGCGTTCGTTATGCGTACTAATTAAAAACATTTCAAAATCATTTATAAAATTATTTTTTTTGCTTTAAAACAAATAAGAAATTCAAATACTAATCTTTGAACGAAATTGCCAAACACAAACTTTCAAACAAACATCATATTCCTTTTTTCTCTTTCATAAATACAATCCAACAAGAGTCATAAACCCTTTGTACTTGTTCAAGTATCATATTCAAGACTAGAAAATGAAATCATAAAAATCTAACAAGAGCCATAAACATCATATATTCATATTCCTTATTTTTTCATCATTTTAATGTAAGTAACTTATAAACAAAGATATATATTATAAATAAAATTTACTTCGAATGGGTGCGTGTATCATGCGTGCGTTATGCGTGTATCATGCGTACGTTGTGAGTTCGTTATGCGTATTCTATGCGTTCATTATGCGTACTATATTTAATTTATGCCTATTATCATTTAATATGTAATTTTTTACTCAAACTAATGTAAATAACATTTATACACAGAATTGAAAGATATATTCTTTAGTGGTTACATCATGAGTTAACATTTTCTTCAAGTGGTCTCGCATTATATAGTAGAAATATGAATGTTGAGCAATAGTAAGTAATAAAGACTCATAAAAAATCAACCTATCCTCTTATCCTCCCAACCATACCTGTCTAAAGGCTCATAAAATATATAATAGAATTTTATAAATAAAATTTACTGCTTATGTGTGCGTGTATCATGCGTGCGTTATGCGTACTCTATGTGTTCGTAATGCGTATTTTGCGAGTACCGTATGCGTATTTTATGCGTTCGTTGTGCGTACTATGTTTAAATAAACATTTATACACATAATCAGAATGAAAAATATTTATACACAGAAGCATTTATACACAGAATGAAAAACTGTTATTTTGACAACGTTCTACAAAGTATTTCATATGCAAATTCTGCCCTATACTTTGGCATGTCTTGTTGCCAACTTGTACTATCAGTCCAATCAGTGTTGCCTTCAAGAATTATTCTTTTCATATATTTACAGACATACATTCCACAATCAAAAGAGTTCTCCTGTTTTGGTATACCTTTAATGATAGAAAGCTTCCATTTTCTGATATTACTATCAAAAGCTCCTTTCGTGTCAGAATATAGGGCTCTAAGCTGAAATATACGTAGAGCAAGGATTAGTTCTGTAATTTTTTTAAAAATTGAAGAGTTCATGTTCATCTAATGACCTAAGTATCTAACAGACTAACACTTACGATTTTTGGAACAACAAGCCTATGCTCTTTGACGCGGTGTATCAATGAGTTATAAAATTTTCATTTATGTTCTTTCAGCAAACCAACCAGGAGGGTAATGCGATCGGATTCAATGATTGGTTGTAATAAAATATCATTTGAAGTAATAGAAAGCTCGGTTATATGATCGATTTGTAATTTGTACAATTTTTCCCTTCCTTTGTTATTCTGCAAGTGCAAGTAGTAAATGTAAGAACTAAGAATGGATACAAAGTTACTAATCCAATAGTTAAACTGATAAATTGAATACTAAGTTACTAACCCAATAGATTGGAGAGATGTATAGAAATTTATGGTACTTGTCTGGCATAAGGTTACACTTCTCATCTAAGAGAAGCAAAAATATCTACATGTTCATTGCCTAAATAACTGTCGCTTAATAACTCATCAATCTCAGCTATGGTAATAAGAATGTTAATAACAAACACGATACTATCGCCCATGCAAAAAAAAAAAAAAAATTAAATACGCATTTCATAAGCATAACCCACGCATATCATACTCATAACACACACATATCATACGCATACCACACGCATACAATAAGCATAACCCACGCATATAATACGCATACCACACGCATATCATACGCATGCAGATCTTCAAACAAAAATAAAGTTGCAATTTTTTACCTTTGAGAGTACTTTTTCAAACATTCTAGCACAAAATTTATCTTCTCAGCAGTCAAACACATAAGTCCTTTGTAATTTTTTATTTCAGCTGCATAAATATAGGTTACAGGTTTTATTTGAATGTTATCTACTGGTATTGGTTCATTTGGATTTGTATATGGAACAAGTTGCATTTCTGCTGGGACTGGCTCATTTGTTGGGATTGGATCTTTTGGTGGGATTGGATCTTTTGCTGGGATTGGCTCATTTGGTTCATTGGGGCTATGGGGTGGGATATCTGATCTCTGTCTCTTATTGGAAGATGAAGAGTAGCTAATAGATCTTTTCTGAGGAACTACTTTGCTATGATCAATGTAATTATTGAGCTTGACCTCAATAACTCCAACTCTCTCAGTAAGATCTTCAAACTTTGTGCTCAGCCTATCTTCAAATTCTCGGAAAAGTTTTGTGCATGTTTCTTGGCAGGATTTCATGATTGTTTCTTGTATAGACTGAAGTGCTTCAGCAGAAAAACTTAAATGTGGTTGCTGAGGAGATTGGTGGTGCTATTTCTAAGAAGGTGGGGTATGATGGGGAGATTGGGGGGGTTGTTTTGATGGGTGGATATGTCATGAGGGGAGGTGGATATGTCATGAGGGGAATCAGGGGATGTTGGGCAGTCTGGTGGATATTTCTCGACATTAACCATATCCATTTCTTCCTGGGAAACTGCCTGTAGGACATTACAAATCTGACTTTTCCTTATATTAGCAAATAAGTTAGTGATCACCTCTGTAGTATATACAATATCATCGGCCCATCGAAGAAAACGGGGCCTTTTGTTAGCATACATAGGAGCATGAATAGTAGTATGCTCCAGGAATCAAATTTGCATAATATGAAAGAAAATTTTTGCACTCACATTGAGCCAAAAAAATTTTGAATGAATTTAGCAGTTAGCACTTAGTACTCACAATTAGCAGAGGTACAAAACCGTTGATGTAACCTGCTGGCTTCTTATTTGAAATCTTGGAGGATGCCTTATTAAATTCTCCAACTAAAAACTCTCTAATTGAACTAGCCCAGTTTATTGACAAAAAAACATCTGGATTATTTGCTATTCTTTGAATCAACCGAGGGGTTTTGAAGTTGTTAAGTTGAAAAAGTAAATTTGAACATAAATACATGATAAACGTTCTTAACATAGTCTCCGGGAGGGTTTGCTTGTTCAACTCCGTCATGTATCCTTATTTCCGTTGATGTAACTGAAGTATGTGCCAAGGAATGCCAGGATATTTCTTCTCCTTTATTTGGCAGACCAGTAAGAAGGGCCACTTCATCAGCAGTGAAAGGAATGGGTTGATCTTTTATAACAAAGCATTGTTTTGAAATGTCCCACCTTGAGATCAGCTCATAAATAAGAGGGCATTTTGCTCAAACCCAGGAAATTCCAAAAACTGTATCACCTTTAAATGTTTCAATGTGTCCTTGACTTCAGAAGTAATTTGCCGAGCAAAGTTATCACAGATTGTTCGAAACGAAGAAACATAGCATCTATAGGTAATTGGACGAACATATATCTGAAAATTGTAAAAAAAAAATGATAGATTAAAAATAAGTAAATGAGATACGCACAAAAAACGCACAACATACGCATAATATAAGCAACGGTCACGCACAGTGCACGCATAACATACGCATATATTACGCACATCACACACACATTGTAGGAAACATATAGCAAAATATACGCACGCATAAAGTACGCATAGTGTAAGCACTAAGTAAGCACCGTGTACGTATAGTGTACGCATAGTGTACACACAAATGACGCATTTCGTACGCACAGTCTACGCATATTTACTCGATGGTTAAAATTTGGTTAGGTTTTATGTTTCAAATTTCAACATAAATTTATCATAAACCCTAAATACAGAAAAAACACGATGGCATCACAGTATCAAACATTTAAAAAGTTTCGAGAAGCCATGCATACGCATAGAATAAGCATAAAATCGGAAGATCTTCAAAGCCTTGAACGCCAACGCATAGCATAACCATAAAATACGCATTACGAAACAAAAAACATAGCATTAAGTTACCTTTTTCTTTGGGGGTGACGCCATCTTAGAAGAAACTGAGTGAAGAATGCTTGAAATTCCTCCGGGTGAATGCTTGAAAGTTCGAAAGTTTACTGTAACTTGAAAATCAAAACGTCGACTCCGCTATTCGACCTTTACAAGGGAATAAAATGTTGATGCCACGTCGACATTTCACTAGGCGCGCCACGTCGGCAACTGGGGGTCCGAACTGAAAAAAAAAGGTTAAATTTTAAAAAGGCGACGCCTTAAATATATGAGGCGAGGCGCACCTTATGGCGCGCCTCAGTAAACTTGAGGCATAAGCCTCATAAACTAAACTTATTGCGTAGGCTTTGAGGCTTATTTGGTCGAAATTGCGCTGAGGCGCCTTTTATTGCGCAATTTTAAACGTTGTCATATTGTGAAAGAGATTATTTGTCATTAGTTTTGAAGTAGAACTGTCATAATTTGTGTTTAATAAGATAGATTTTCAGGTGATGCATGGTTATTAATTTTTGATTAGAATTAGTTAAACTGATAAATCAATCATCACCATTTGTTAAAAAACATATTTTATATTTAAAAGCACTTATATTGGCTTTTAATAACTTGTCATTTTAGTCAATTCATATCTTTGTCAATTAACTTTAGGCACTTCCAGTATTTAAAAGACATTCATTGCCCCATCGCAATCAGTTATAAATAGTTAAAAAAATTATGAAATTTATGGTAACAAATGCATATAGAGACCTGTTTTAACATTTTTTTGTAAATTTGCCGTTGTACTTGCTATGGTATTATCTTTGGTCAAGATAAATTTGTCAGTATCAGCAAACTAGTGCAAATGATGGTCAGGTGGGTTGGTCAAGCTTTAAGCGATCGATTATTATTTGTGCATTTTGAGTTTTGTAGATTTCTTGAGTTGATATTTTTTATGGACTTAGATTTAGGAAGAGTTCATTGCTAGTGGTACTACTACAACAACAACAACAAAAACAACAACAACAACAACAAGAAGCCTTTATCCCACTACGTGGGGTCGGCTACATGAATCCTTTTTCCCCATTGTGTCCTATTAAAGGTCAAATTCTCGTTTAAATCTAATAAAGAAAGGTCATTCCTAATATTTTCTAACCAAGTCTTTCTAGGTTTGCCTCTACCTTTCTTAACATAAGTCAAATCTAATACATCTACTCTCCTAACCGGGTCATTGGAAGGCCGCCGTTTTATGTGACCAAACCATCTAAGGCGACTCTCTCTAATCTTATCTTCTACTGGAGCTACTCCAACCTTTTCACGTATATGCTCATTTCGTATCCTATCTTTAAGGGTAAAGCCACTCATCCACTTGAGCATCCTCATCTCTGCCACACTTAACTTAGTATTATGCTTCTCTTTTAATGGCTAACATTCAGCACCATAAAGCATTGCCGGCCTCACTACCATCTTATAGAATTTTTCCTTAAGTTTGAGGGGTACTTCTCTATCACACAACAAGCCCGATGAATTCCTCCACTTCAACCATCCAACTTGAATGATGCTGATAATATCCCCATCTATTTCACCATCACTCTGAACAATAGATCTAAGATATCTAAAATTTGCACTCTTATTAATGACTTGATCGCCCAAAGTCACAATCCCCTCACTAGGTCTATTACTACTAAAATTACACTCCATATATTCCGTTTTAGATCTGCTCAAGAGAAAACCTTTAGTTTCTAATGTTGACCTCCATAATTCAAGTTTACTTTTAACTCCCCCTCTAGTCTTATCAACAAGAAGAATATCAAGGTTTAAAATTGCATAACTGCGCCTCGAGGCGGTCTGAGGCGTAAGCCTCACGAAGACAGAATTGCGTAAATGAAAAATTAAGGATTTTAGCAGGAAAATAATAGCAATATTGGCAAATAAGAAAGTAGATGCAATAAAATTATGCCCAAAGTACAAAATCACAAAATATTAGTTTAACAAAACTCCCAAAATACAAAAAACATATGAAATGAAATCATATCCCATCACTAAATGGGTCTTCAAGTGAATCTTCTTCTCCAATTTGTATCTATGAATGCCATGTCATCTTCATTTTCAACATGACTCACTTTTCTCTTCCCTGTTCATTAAAAGAAAAGATCATTAGCATATTAATTGGATGAACCACTCATTATCAGGCAGACTGACAGAGAACATATACCTTTACTTGCAGAGCTAGTAGATGTGTGTGGTGTGGTACTAGTGGATGAACCCGTTCGATCTGCTTCGCCCCTCAATACATCCACATTTAGATCTTCTACCTGTAAGTCTGATAATGACAAATCTGCCTCATCATCTATGAACCACTCAGATGTAACCCAAGCAGAGTTTAGCCATTCAGTTGATGTGAACATGGCTTCCAAAGGTTGCCTCACCTCCATCAAGCTCTGCAGTGTCAAATAGGAGGTGACAAACCTATAGATTCACAGTGCTCAAATGTTAAAACTATGAACATACAGTTGGAATGATTTACAGTGTAAAAAATATGAACATACCTAGTGGTTGCAGGTCGAATGATTTCTTTCTTTGAAAATTTTCTCATTAAGCTTAACACCCAAGAGTGATTGTAAATGAATTTTGTAATCTTCTTCGCCCTAGCAAGAGCACTCTTGTGCTGAGGTAAGTCACCAAGATCCTCCAATATGAGATCAATACAATGTGCTGCGCAAGGTGTCCAATAGAGGTGTGTCCTCTTCTCCATCAACATCTGACCAGCTGCTTTGTATGCACTGGCATTATCAGTCACTACCTGGACAACCAACTGCTCTCCAATCTCCTCAATAACTCCATCAAGTAAATTGAAAATGAATGTAGCATTCTTCACCTCATCAGAAGCTTCAACAGATCTTAAGAACACTGTACCATAGGGATTGTTGACAAGGATGTTTATCAAACTCCTACTCTTCATGTCAGACCATCCATCTGACATTATAGTCACACCTGTCTCAATCCATGTTCTTTTAATCTCATCAATGGTTCGCTCGGTGTTCTGCAACTCCTCTTTTAAAATCCAAGTGCGCAACTCATACATAGAAGGTGCTTTCAACCCTTTTCCATACAATCCTACAGACCGCATCATACTGAAGTAGGCAGGCGATGTAGCAACATTAAATGGTATTGCATTTTCAAAAAAGAACCTCCCAATGTCCATGCAAACCTGTCGCCGACCCTCTCTAGTACCAGCTACAGGCATCATCTCTGCTTCTCCTCTATCTGCTCCTGCAGTAGTCATGTACTGATCCATAGGACCCCGTGCACCTCTATTATGTATAGTGGAGAAAGAGCCCTTTCCACTCTCGCTCCCAAAATAGGCACCTTGGTCGACCCTTTCATCAAATTGCTGCTGTTGTAAGTGTTTGACAGTGGTAGTTTTCTTCATGTAAGCACTAATTTCTTCCTTCACATTGTCCGGCACTTTTGCACAAGGTGCTACGTTCTTGTGAGAGCATGATAAGTGCTCCTTCATGCGGGTTACTCCGCCCTTCACAACTTTCTCACAAAAGTTGCACTTTAAATAGACATAGCTTTTCTCTCCGCCGCCAATGTCAACTTGTACACTATACTTCCAAGAAGGGTCCCTCCGCAATGACTTATTCGTCTTTTCTTTACCTCTAACCATGTCTCCTAAAGCAATAAATTAAATACACAAAAAAAAAATAAAAAAAAAAACTAAACCCTAATTTCTCTTAAACTTGCAAAATATATTCCTAAACTTAATAAAAATACCTAAAATCCAATGTGGAGTACTCCTAGAGGGTGGCCGGAAGTTTCCACTTCGCCGGAGAGGGGCGGCGCCGGCGGGAGGAGCGGCGGGAAGCAAGGCCGACCGTGCGGGAAGGCTTCGTTTTCGCGAACAGGGAGCTGGAAGCGGGTTTTTTTTGGAAATGAAGGGGGCTGTGCGGGTATAAGGGAGGAAGAGGGCTTATTTTAAGTGGGTGGGACCTAGCGTATGAGGCGTACGCCTCTCCCAGAATTGCGCAATTGCGCCTCTGAGGCGCGCCTCAGTCCAGGTGAGGCGTACGCCTCATCCAGGTCCAGAATTGCGTAAGCCTCGAGGCGTTTTTTGGTTGAATTGCGCAAAGGCGCGCCTTGAGGCGCGCCTCTAATTGCGTAATTTTAAACCATGAAGAATATCATCAGCAAAAAGCATACACCAAGGTACATCCTCTTGCAAATGTCTAGTGAGAACATCCATGACTAAAGCAAAAAGATATGGGCTTAAGGCTGATCCTTCATGTGACCCAACCGAAATAGGGAAATACCTGGTCAAACCACCTTGTGTTTGAACACAAGTAATAGCTCCTGCATACATATCTTTAATGATTTGAATATAAGCATTATTAACTTTCTTTTCAAGAACTCTCTATACCACTTCTCTTGGAACTTTATCATATGCTTTTTCTAAATCAATAAATATCATATGTAGATCCTTCTTATTTTCTCTATATTTCTCCATCAAACCTCTTAATAAATGTATGGCTTCCATAGTCGACCTACCCGGCATGAATCCAAATTGATTTTGAGAAACATTAGTATCACGCCGCAACCTATGCTTCATAACTCGCTCCAATATTTTTAAAGTATGACATATTAACTTAATTCCTCTGTAATTCGCACAATCTTTCGCATCACCTTTATTCTTAAAAATAGGAATTAACACACTAATTCTCCACTCATCTGGCCTCTTTTTAGTCTTCAAAATAGTATTAAAAAGTTTAGTAACCCAAAAAATTCCTTCATCTCCTAAGCATTTCACACCTCTATTGGAATATCATCAGGTCCAACAGCTTTACCACCCTTCATTTTCTTTAAAGCCTCTCTAACTTCGGTTTTATTAATACGCCTATAAAAACAAAAATCTTTATTTTCATTTAGGGTGCTAAGGTCACTATAGTCAATCTTATTTTCACAATTTTCATTAAAAAGTTTAGCAAAATATCTCATCCACCTTTGTTGAATATCATTTTCTAAGAAAAGTATTTTTTGATCTTCATCCTTAATACACTTCACTTAAACTAAATCCTTACTACTCCTATCTCTTTGCTTGACTAACTTATACATATATCTTTCTCCCTCCTTAGTATCTAATCTATTATATAAATCACTAAAAACTAAGATCTTTGCATCGCATATTGCTTTTTTAGATTCCTAACAAGCCTCTTTATATCTTTCCCAATTATCAGAATTTTTAAAATTAAACCAATTTTTATAACAAATTTTCTTATTCTTAATCTTTTCTTGCACCTTTTGATTCCACCATAAACTATTTTTACTATTAGGAGCTTTTCCCTTTGATACTCCAAGTACATCTTTTGCAATATTCTTAATATCACTAGCCATTTTTCCCACATAACATTAACATCCTCATGCATTGATAAAATCTTAAGATTTAAAATCTTACTTTCAAAAATATTTTTGTTAATATTATTTAAATGCCCCCATCTAATCCTAGAATATCGTTTTACTTTATTTTTTATTATCTGCCAATTTATCTTAAAATCTAAAACTAAGAATCGATGTTGGGTGGATAAATTTTTACTCTGAATAACTTTACAATCTTTGCAATCTAAACGATCTAATTTTTTTATAAGAAAATAGTCAATCTAGGTTGTACTATATCCATTTTTTTAAGTGATGAGATGCTCATTCCTATTTCCTTTTCTTAAATAAGGTATTAGCAATTGAAAAATCATAAGCTAAACAAAAATCTAATATGGTTTTGCCACCTTCATTTGTTGTTCCAAAATCATACCCACCATGAATGTTTTTAAAATCATCTACCTCTCTCCAAACATGTCCATTTAAATTTCCTCCAATAAAAATTCTTTCTTCTAGAGGTATCTTTTGTATTAATTCTTCTAAGTTATTCAAAAAATTAATTTAGAACTCATATCCAAATCTATTTGAGGAGAATAAACACTTATAATATTAACAATCTTATCCTCAACAACAATCTTTAAAGCTATAATTCTATCTCAAATTCTATTCATTTTTATAACATTGTTCTTCAAACTCTTATCTATAATAACACCTACACCATTTCTAGTATGAATCCTACCCAAATATCAAAGTTTAAATCCTAAATTATCAATTTCCTTAGCCTTCTCTCCAACCTATTTAGTTTCCTGAATGCACAAAATATCATAATATCTATTAAATACCAAAGTTTATTGCTAGTGGTAGTCTAATTTAAATTGATCATCCTCAGGAATAAAGCTTTATGTAGTTTTTTGGGAATTTGAGAGCATTTCAGTACTGGAATCTTGATAGGATAAGATTTATCTTATTGTGTAAGCCCTGATGTCCACGCAAGTGTACGTGCAGTGTCAAGTAATAAATAATTGTGTCGAGTTTTGTTCCCATGAGGACAGGTGTCATCCTATGATTACTCTAGTACTGTCTATGTGATTCACTAAGTTTATCTCACTAGTAGAATTATGAGAGTTTGCTACTAGACTTCTCCTACAGTTGCAAAAAAGGAAATTTATATGTCAAAAGTTCTTCTGAACCTATGATAGTGTAAAAATTTTAGTATGCAAAAGTTGGATTCTACTTAAGTTTGCTGTGAATTAGAGCTGTTTTACTCCTAGTTTCTACTGAGCTTATAAGAGTGTCAAGTTAAGTTCACTAAACTTCAGTGATTACATCTCCTAAATCTACTCTTTTATAATAATACATGATCATAAGGAAACAATTATTCCTAAATCAATGGGAGGAATTAATGCAATCCATGTAGTCTTCCCACGGATTACTGTACACAGCCGTGGATATCTTTGGGATCGTAAGGTTGAGATTTAACACTCCCCCTCAAGCTGGGAAATATGGATCCGTCATTCCCAGCTTGTCAATCATTTGGAGGAAGACAGAACTGTCCAATCCTTTAGTAAGGAAATCTGCAAGTTGATCCTTTGATGATGCATGGTCAACACTTACTAGACCACTGTCTAGTTTTTCTTTAATAAAATGTCTGTCCACTTCTATGTGCTTGGTCCTGTCATGCTGGACTGGATTGTGGGCTATGCTGATTGCTGATTTGTTGTCACAGTGTAGTTTCATGGGCTCATCCCACTTAACTTTTAGATCTTCTAGGATTATTTTGATCCATAGTAGCTCACATATTCCCAAGGCCATAGCTCGATATTCTGCTTCTGCACTGGATCTTGCCACCACATTCTGTTTCTTGCTTCTCCATGTAATAAGGTTTCCTCCAAGAAATGTGCAATACCCAGAAGTAGATCTTCTATCAACCGGTGATCCTGCGTAGTCAGCATCCGTGTATACTTCTAGGGTCATTCCACGATCTCTCTTAAAGAGAATTCCTTTTCCTGGTCTTCCTTTAAGGTAGTGCAATATCCTGTCTACTGCTTGCATGTGAATCTGCTTTGGATTCTGCATAAACTGACTGACCATGCTTACAGCAAATGCTATGTCTGGTCTAGTGTGGGAGAGGTAGATCAATTTCCCTACAAGTATCTGGTAGGCCCCTTTATCTACATCTGGATCTTCTTTAGCTTCTCCCAGTTTAAGATTAGGTTCTACTGGTGTTGGTGCTGGTTTACAGGCAAGTTTACCTATTTCTTTTAGAAGATCTTTGATGTATTTCTGTTGTGAAATGAAGATTCCTTTGCTGGAGTGAGCTACTTCAATTCCGAGAAAATATTTTAGTCTACCAAGTTCTTTGATGTCAAATTCCTTAGCCAGATTTTTCCTTAAACTGGCTTTCTCCTCTTCATTATTTCCAGTCAAAATAATATCATCAACATACACTAATAATATTGTGACTCCCCCTGAGTCTAAGTGTTTGAAGAATAGTGTATGATCCCCTTGACTCTGTTGATATCCATTCAAGAGCATGAATTTAGAGAATTTTCCGAACCATGCCCTTGGTGATTGTTTGAGCCCATATAGAGCTTTTTTCAGTTTGCACACCTTGTTACCTTCAGATTTTTCCTTAAAGCTTGGTGGTATTTCCATAAAGATCTCTTCTTCTAAGTCTCCATGTAGGAATGCATTTTTCACATCCAGTTGTTCCAGGTGCCAATTGTACTTGGCTGCTAGTGAGAGTAGTATTCGGACATTATTCATCTTGGCCACAGGTGCAAACGTTTCTTGGTAGTCAATGCCATACGTTTGAATAAACCCTTTTGCCACTAGTCTTGCTTTATATCTCTCCAGTGTGCCATCAGCTTTGTATTTTACTGAGAACACCCATTTGCAGCCAACCGATTTTTTCCCTATCTGTAGATTGACGATCTCCAATGTTTCGTTCTTCTCTAGAGCCTGCATTTCATCTTTCATTGCATTTTTCCAATTTTTATCAGATAAGGCCTCAAAAACATCTTTAGGAATACGGATATCTTCTAGTGAAACAAGGAAATTTTGGTGTGACGATGAAAAATTGTTGAAAGATATAGAGTTGTTTATAGGGTATAAGGGAGGTGGTGAACTTACCTCATTTCCAGGAGATGGTTCAGATTCTTGGATCTACTTTGGAGTACAGCTTGAGCTTGTACGTCTGGAGTAAACCTTTCCAAATCTAATAACGTTGTCATTTGTTTCCCTTTCTTGGGTTTCAGGTGGATTGTGGTGGATGAATGTCAAGAGGTGCTAGTTCAATTTCCTCATCTTCCTCAAGTTCAGTCTCCCCCTGAAGATGAGTTTTTGAGAAATAGGAATTTTTCTCATCAAAGGTAACATCAATAGAAACAAAGGTTTTTCTTGTGGGAGGATGATAACACTTATAACCTTTTTGGGTAGCTGAACAACCAACAAAGATGCATTTGAGTGCTCTTGGATCTAATTTTCCTCGCTCATGGCTGTGGATATGAACATAGGCAGTGCATCCAAAGATTTTGGGTGCAATATTATGATGGGTTCGAAACTCTGGGTAAAAAGAGGACAAGGTCTCTATTGGAGATTTGAGGCCTAAAGCAGTTGAAGGTAATCGGTTTATGAGATAGGCTGCAGTTAAAAGAGCTTCCCCCCAATAGGATTTGGGTGTATTGTAGTGAAATAGGAAGGCTCGAGTGGTGGCTAGAAGGTGACCATTTTTCCTCTCTGCAACCCCATTTTGTTGTGGGGTGTAAACACATGAGGACTCATGGATGATCCCTTCATTCTGGAAGCATGAGAAAAGGGTTTGGTTGAAATAATCTTTGGCATTATCGGAGCGGAATCTCCGTATTTTTACCCAAATTGATTTTGGATCATGGAATGAAAGATGGGAAGAATGGTGCTAACATCAGATTTATTTTTAAGGAGATAGATCCAAGAGACTCTAGTGCAATCATCAATGAAAGACAAACTAGCGTGCCCTAGAGATATTGGGGATTTTTTAGGGTCCCCATATATCACTATGAATAAGGTAGAAAGGAGTGTCACATCTCTCACTTTTGTTTGGGAATGAGGTTCTTTTATGTTTAGCCAACTCACAAGTTTCATAATGAAAATTTTTATTTTCTGAAACAGTTGTGGATACATATGTCTTAGGATATCAAAAGATGGATGTCCTAGTCTATAATGATGAAGCCAAATAGTGGAATTCCTATCTACTAGGGATAACATTGAGCAATTATTATTAAATTGGTTTGGTTCTTCCAGGTAGTACAATCCAGCTTTCTGCTTAGCAAGTCCAATCTTCTTCCCCGATCTCTGGTCCTGAAATAAGCAATAAGTAGGGTTAAATAAGGCTTGACAATTATGGTCATTGGTAAGTTTTTGTGTTGATATTAGATTTGTGGATAATTGTGGTACGTGGAGGACGTTTTTCAGGGTGAGTAAGGGAGATAATATGATGTCTCCTTGACCAGCTACCATGGTAAGAGAACCATCAGCAGTGATGATTTTCTTATTGTTTGGGCAAGGAGTATAGTTTATGAGGTGGGTAGATGAGTGGGTCATGTGATCTGTGGCTCCTGAATCAATTATCCATAATTCCTTTAGATGATTTCTGGAAGCACTTAAACTGAAAGAAATTGGAGTCTTATCTGAGAGTGCAAGTGAAGAAAAAGCATTTGGTTTTTCAAGAGATACCAGGAGTTGTTTTAATTTGTCAATATCTTCTTTGTTGAATTCTCCAAGACTGGACCGTGCTTCTGGCTTACTTGTAGTGTTGTTGGCATGTGATGTGCTCCTTGGTTCACCCTTTTGATTCCACTCCTTGCTGGGGGGTTTACCATGTATTTTTCAACACGTTTCCTTTGTGTGTCTTGACTTTTTGCAATAGCTACACCAAAGTGAGTTCTTGTCTTTGAACTTTGAAGGATCTTTACCCTTCTTCTTCCATGACGATTCTTTGTTCATCACCATTGCTGAGCTTTCAACTGTCTTTGGTTCTAACATTACTCCTCGTCGACTTTCTTCTGCGCGAATGAGAGAAATGGTTTCGTTGAGTGATGGCGTCTCTTCCTTGCCGAGGATCTGAACTCTAACTTGATCAAATTATGCATTGAGTCCTGCAAGAAAATCATAAACTCTATCTTTTTCAATAAAGTTCTTTAGGATCGCAGCATCCTCCGGACATCTGGTTTCAATGCACCTATAGTGATCAAGTTCTTGCCACAGATTTTGTAGAATGGTGGTATATTCCGTCACGGTCTTATTCCCCTGCTTTGTGCTTCCAACTTTGACTTTAACTTCAAAGATTTGGGCCGCATCACGAACTTTGGAGTATGTTTGTCTAGCTGCATCCCATATGTCCTTTGCCGTTGAAAGGAACATAAATGTGTCACTAATTTCTGGAGTCATGGAATTCCACATCCATGACATAATCATGGAGTCTGCTTCATCCCATGCCCCAAATTTGGGATCTCCTTCTTTCGGTCCTCCTCCAAGGAGATGATGTATTTTACCTTTCCCCTTCAAGTAGGTCTTCACAAATTGAGACCACTTCAGGTAGTTCTTCCCATTTAGACGATAGGAAGGTTGCATGCTTTGAAGGTCTCCTCGTCCTTGGTGCACCAACGATTCCTCAGTTTGATCAACACTTTGAGAGGAGTTAATTTCTGACATTGGAAAGCAATTAAGGCTTCCTAGAAATTTCTTAGTTCGACGATAAAGGTCGAAATGTAAGAGTTTTTTTGTTTTTGTTTTTTTTGTTTTTTTTTTTGGAAAAAAAAATGTGTTTGAACCGGCCAAGCCTTAAAGAAGGCTCGGTTTAGGACACGGGACGGTCTCCTCCACCGGGCGAGAACCAGCGACAGAGAAGGGACTCGCTCCTATGGGTCGGTCGGTCTTCTCCACCGAGCGGGGCCGACGGTGTTCCTTCGTAGAATTGGAAGTCGCGAATATTAGCCGGTCTTCCGGTTGGATCGGACGTAGCGATGGGAGCTCGCTCGTGTGATCCTGGCTGCAAGACGGAAGCGGGTCTTCGTGCGGTATCTTCCCCTCTCACTCGATCGGCAGACACATGCTTGCGGTCCTCTAGTCGGGCAAGAGAGCAGCGAAGGGTCGGAATTGCTTCACGGTTGCTCCTTCGTCTCGTTCTTTGCTGTTCGACTTATCCTTCTTCGACGACTTTTTCCTTCCTGTCGGATCGGAAGTTTGGATCGAGACTTCCGCTCCGTCTTGGCTTCCGGCTTTGGCGTGTGTGGTCGGCAGCAATGCGCCGATTTTTTTTCTTTTCTTTTCCTCCTCCGATGATCTAAGATCCTTCTTCTCCGACGGCAATTAAGGCCGTTGGCTCTGATACCATGTTAAAAGGAGAATTTGAGAGGGAAAAGCTTGAATTTTATTAAGCAATCTACTCCCTATTTATAGATCTATACAAGGTGTATCAATAAGGAAACAAATAACTCTTATAATAACATGAATACAATTATTCCTAAATCAATGGGAGGAATTAATGCAATCCATGTAGTCTTCCCACGGATTACTGTTCACAGCCGTGGATATCTTTTGGATCGTAAGGTTGAGATTTAACAAAAATGATATTGAAACGTTTTGAATGCCTTATATAAATGTAAAACAAAATATTTTAGCAAGATTCATGATTGAGTATTTGATTTTTAGTTCTGTGATATGAACTTGTTTCATTAGACCGGAGTTGTAGGAATTTAAAACCATTCTTTAATCCCAATTTTTTTTTAAATTTATCATATAAATATTTATCAAGGCACTTGAGTTTGTTGAGTCCAATCCTTTAGAAGTGGAGGATCCAATTAGAATATTGGAACTTTCTACCCTACCTTATTGACAGGGTGGTTTGCTTAAGCTTAAATTAAAATTTTTTGTAATAGGGCTATCAAAAAAGCTCATCATTCGTGAACCACTCATGTTTGGCTTGATAGTAAGGTTGTGGTCAACTCGTTTGTTAAGCAAGCTGAACAAGAATTGAATTTTGAGCTCAAATTTTAACATGAACAGGGGCTGTGTTCAGCTCGTATAGGCTTGAAATAATTATTTAATGATTAGATTGGACTTGAAAAGTTGGACTTATGTTCCCGCTCTATAGGTAGGGTGGCTTGTTCAACCTCATGTGTGTTGAATAATGATGAGTTTATGCTTGAAAGGGAGTGTGAATTTTTAGATTGATTGCAAGTATTTTTAGAGCAAGTACATACTTCTTGGAGTGACATGTACTGTGGTTAAAATTTTCTTGGGAGATAAACGTAGTATTTTGAAGCTGTCTTAATTTTCATTTAAACATTGGTGCGCTTGTCAGGTGCCCAAATATTTTCTTGATATCATGCATATGTGCTTTAGCTAGTGCACATACTTTTAAAGCAATTGAATGTTTATCAAGTTGTGCACGACAGATTACTTTTGATGTAACTTTACAGAACACAAACATCTTGATGCTCTTGCATGATTTACATGGCATTATAATTAAGTTGAAGTTTGCATCATGATGCACACACAAAACTTTAAATTATCTTCATTTGATCATTCACACTTTTTATTGGAGAATGCATTGCTATTGAAATATGCACTCAACTTTTTTTGAGTTCATTACTCAAAATTTGCTCTCTATACATAATTTAAGAGCCTGCTAGCTTGCTTATTTTTGTTTGTTTATGGATTCAATTTTTGAGAATTGCGCATTGAATTTTTTTGCATGCTTGAAGTAATATTATTTTTGCTTGCAGTCAGTCTGCATTATTTAGGTAGGTCCCTAGGGAGTAATTTTTCGCTAATAAAGATGGGCTCTCACTAGGTCATTTTCATAAGCTCATGTTCTGTCCACATTTCATAGAATTCTGAGTGGTAGTGAGAGGACTTGCTTGTGTTTATAGGCATGGTATTGAGTTCAATGTAAGTTTAGTTCTACTTCAATTTTGCAACATTTATCACATTTTGAGTATTCATTTATTTTAAAATTTGTAGTTGTGCACTTGCATTTTCATCATTTTTTGTGTGTGATATTAGTAAAGAAAAATATTTGCATATTCTTCTTTTTGTTAATTCAGTCGAAATTTCGGCAGTGCTTCTACCTCGCCTCAGCACAAGGGGCTTTTGGAGGTATTTTGGGCTTTCCCATCATGCCTAAGAAGACTTTCATGGTTCTAAACATCTCAGTATGTAGTCTTTAGAACCACGCCTAATCAGGAGGCATAGGTCTTCACCTGCTCGAGATATACCTAACATACAACACTTATTCCTTGACTCATTGAAATAGCGGTCACAAAGGCTATCGTTGCGTGAGAGAAATTTAAATTGGATTTTCTCCCTTTTAATATTGTTTTTCTTAATCCCTTCTTAATTTTTAATAGAGAAATAAAGAGGGCAAGGAAGAAGAAGAACCTCTTATCTTGCACGTGAGGTGATCACCTGGGAGCTTTGTATGTGAGAAACTTGTTGGTTGGAAGTTCTGTCAGTGTAGAAGAACTTGGATAGAATTCTACGGTTGGAGGTTTTGGATGGTCTGAGGAATTGTCAGGGTTTGGAAGTTGTGGTTGGAGCATGATGGTTGTTGGGGGTTCCGGATGTCATTGGTTGAAAGCTGGGAGGATTCTTGGGCAATTGGGCACTTGGGTTGCTTGAGAGCTGGAGTTGAGAGGTGGTGACATGTTGGCTTCAGATTCAGTTTCTCACCGCCTCATCTTTGACATAGAGCACTATTTGCCAATGAGCTTCTACGTCTCTATTTCTCCGATCTTTCTTTTGATTGGTATCTTTAAGATAATCCTATCCTTCGCTAAGAACTTCCTCCTTTTTGAGGAGTCAGGCTTCCAAGGATACCCCTTCCTCCAAGATTAGCAACATATTTCTCAAGTTCCCCGGCTAGTGCCTCTACTTCTTCATGTTTTTTTTTTACTGCAAGTCCTAGCTTTTAAGCATATTCTCGTTTTTGTCTTGTAGCTTGATGCTTCCTCGTTTTTCTTTTCTTTAAGTCACAACATTTTAAGCATATTCTCATGGTCGTCTTGTAGCATATTAAGCTCATCTTGATGTGCAGAGGCCTGATGATTGATTCCTTTTTCTTTAGGATTCAAATGCCCAATTCAACTGAAAATTTTCTCCGCGCAGGCTTATGTGCAGGTAAGGGAATTGGTGCATGGGATTTGTGTTGTTGGGAGTTTGACGGCCATGGTTGCGTGAAGGAATATGGAGGAACTAGGCAGGTGTTTTTGAAAAGCAGGGGAAGTGGGTCATGGGCAGGTAGAGGGAAAGGAAAGTCTTGGAAATGGTATAAGAAAGATGAGTATAGATGATGAGGAGGGTTGTATGAATGGACTAGAAGATTTGAGATTGGTGCCGTGATATATATATATATATATGGTGTGTATCCAATTTTTTTTTGGAAAATTTGTCTCTAACTTTATTTAAAAAATGCGGCTTTCTGGGTTGGAATTGGCCAAAGTGAAAATACGAAAGTTGTAGATGATTGTGTTAGCTTTCCAAGAATACCAAGGTTGCATGATTTTGACAAGAAATGGGAGAGTTATGCTCCAAACGGTAAGAAAATGTCTACAGTTTTTTTTATTTAGATTTTATGTCCCTGAATTAATGCAAAAATTGCAATTTCCTGGTTTAGAGTTGGTCAAACTGGAAACTACGAAAGTTATAGGTGATTGTGTTAGCCTTCCAATGATACTGCAATCATATGATTCATACAAGAAGAGGGATTGTTCTCCCCAAAACTGTTATATTTTTCTCTTGCAAAATTAAATTCTCGCATATTTCAAAATTTGTCTATCTTGCACCAGTTTTTTTTATTACTTTTCTTATCTTGATTGTTGACTACCTAACCAAACTCTCCATTTTTCTCATATAGAGCCTAGGACCCGGCAGCGACAATGTTAAAACTTATCGAACAAGCATGACATGAATTCTTTAATAGATTATGTTAATGCTAGGGCGTTCCTTGGAAGCAGCACGCTATATAGCCTAAATACAAAAAAAAGTGTGCAAGGGTCGATCCACCGGTGCTCGAGTGTAGAGTTAAATAAGCAATTTTCTCATATTATGGATGAATGTGGCAAAAAAAACAAGTTCATGAAACTAGATTTAGAAAATGAGCTAGAAATGTCGCACTCTTATATACAAATTAATAGAATTAATAGGTATTATAATTCATAAGGAAATATTTTATATATTTAGAAAGCTAAATTAATGAGGAGAAAGGCTAGTAAGATTGATAGTTTAAGATTTTTGGTTTTAGTATTTACATAGGAGTTGTGCTAAAAATGGTGTTAGTGTGATTATAAATAAGAATTTGAAAGATAATATTATAAAAATGAATAGAATTGAGGATAAAATTATAGCCTTAAAAATTGTTTTTGATACTAAGGTTGCTAATGCTATAAGTACTTTTGCTTCTCAAGTAGATTTGGATATGCACTTTTGCTTCTCAAGTAGATTTGGATATGCTTTCAAAAATAAAATTTTGAAATGACTTAGAAGAATTAATGCAAAAGATTTTTTTTGAAGAGATTTAAATGGATATTTGGGTAGAGGGATAAAATATTTTAAAAACACTCATGGGGGCTATGTGTTTGGGGCTTACTATTAAAGGTGGTAAAACCATATTAGATTTTATTCTAGCTTATAATTGTGTAGCTAATACTTTATTTAAGAAAAAGAGAAGAGCATGGCATAATTTCTAAGAATTGACATAGTCTTATAAAAAAATAGATCATTTAGATTACAAAGATTGTAAAATTATTATGAGTGAAAATTTATGTACCCAATATCCATTATTAGCTTTATACTTTTAAGATAACAGTGGTGTAAAATAAAAAAAAGTAAAATATTATTCTAGGATTTGATGAGAATATTTTAAAAATGCCACTAAAATATTTTGGAGAGTAAAATTCAAGATTTTAAGACATTGGTTGTTCATGAGAAACATAATGTTGAGTGAGAAAAAAATAGCTAATGATATTATGGATGTTTGCAAAGTATGCCCCTGGAGAATAAAAAAGGAGAAGCTTATAATAGTAAAAATAGTTGATAGTGAACTCAAAATATGTAAGAAAAGAAAAAAACTAAGAAGATTTGTTATAAAAATTGGTTTCATAAAATTGGGAAAATATTGAAGGGCTCGTAGGAATTCTAAGAAAGCAATATTTACCAAAAATAATTTACTTTTTAGTGATTTATATAAATTAGTTATTAAGAAGGGCAAAATATTTATGTATAAGTTAGCTAAGCAAAAGATAAAAGAAATAACAATTTAGTTCAAGTGCAGTGTATTAAGGATGAAGGTCAAAAAGTGATTTCTTAGAAGAGGATATTTTATTTAGGTGGATGAGAATTTTGATAAACTTTTCAATGAAGGTTGTGAGAATATGATTAACTTTAGTACCATAGTACTCTAAATGAAAATATAATTTTTATTTTTATCATTATATTAATAAACTTGAAGTTGGAGAAGTTTTAAAGAAAAAAATATTACAAAAGAAGTAGGACTTGATAATATTCTAGTAGAAGTGTGGAAATGCTTAATAGATCAAGGAATTTCTTGTCTTTCTAAATTTTGTAATTTTCTTTTGAAGATTGAAAAGATGTCAGATGAATAAAGGAGTGTGTTGGTTCCTACATTTTAGAGTAAAATAGATGCTCAAGAGTGTGCGAATTATAGAGGAATTAAATTAATGTGTAACATATTAAAGTTATGGGAGAGAGTAATTGAGCATTTGTTATGATGTGATTCTAATATTTCTCACAATCAGTTTGGATTTATGCCAAGTAAGTCTACTATGGAAGCTATATATTTGTTGAGAGATTTGATGGTGAAGTATATAGAATATAAGGATGATCTACATATGATATTTATTGATTTAGGAAAAGCACATGAGAATATTTTGAGAGTGTGCTCTTGTGAGTTCTAGAAAAGAAATGAGTTAATAATGCCTATGTTCAAGTTATTAAGGATTTGCATGCAAGAGCTATTGTGTTCAAGCACAAGGTGATTTGACCAAGTATTTTCCTATTTAGTTGGATTACATCAATGATTAGCTTTAAGCCCAGAACTTTTTGCTTTAGTCATGGATGTTATTACTAGACATTTGCAAGAGGATTTACCTTGGTGTATGCTTTTTGCTGATGATATTTTTCTTGTTGATAAGACCAGAGAGGGAGTTCATGAAAAACTTGAATTATGGAGGTAAACCTAGAGTCTAAAGGTTTTCGTCTGAGTAGATCTAAAACTGAATGCATGGAGTGTAATTTTAGTAGTAAACTAGTAATAGATCTACTTGTGGTATGGTGACATAAGGTGATCAAGTCATTAACAAAGTTCTTGTTAGAGATAGAATGCGAAACTAGTATATACGTGAAAGGTTGGAGTAGGTTTAGTGGCATATAAGATTAGAGAAAGTCTCCATAGATGGTTAGTCACATAAACGTGGCCTTCCAATTACCTTGTTGGGAGATTAAATATATTAGATTTTGTCCATGTTAAGAAGGTTAGACGTAGACCTAAAACGACTTGATTAGAAAGCATTAAAAATGTCCTTTTTAATTAAATTTAAATGAGAATTTGATCTTAATAGAACACAATGATGAAAAATGATTTATGTAGCTGACCCCAAGTAGTAGGATAAAGGCTTGTTATTTTTTTTGTTATTGTGTGATAGATTGAATAATGTGAGTGTCTATCTTTGGTAATTTCAACATTCCGTGTATTGGCGACACTCATTTTTTGAACAGATAGTGGCTGATTATTCTTGCAATGTGGGCAATATATTTTCAATTGGCTTTGCGTGTTGCCGCGTTGGCCTTTCCATCGTTGCACTTGAATTCAACATGGTGATTCTATTTTGGTGACCCTACTAATTCCTATGGGCTGTTTCTTTCCTATATGGAGGTACATGAGACTTGCACTTAAAATTTTGATGTAAAATTCAGTTCATATGTTCTTATTTTGCGGGGATTCTAATCCTTTTCAAGCCTGAGAATTGAAGCATTATGAGAGAGGTGTTCTGCTTCTTGTTAAGTGTGAGACTTGAAGGAAGTTGGGAGAGGTGATCTTCATGCTCAAGCATTAGGCTTGCCTGCCAATTAATTTTTTCCCTCTTCTAATCTCTCTCTCTCTCTTTCTCTCTTTCTCTCTCTCTCCTCTGATTTGTTTAAAATGCAATTGATTTCTTTCATATCTTTTAGAATATGGTTTCTCTGTTGCACACGAGATTTCAAATCGCTGGTGTGGCTTTCATTATTTTAAAAATTTCTTAGTGCTGATTTATGTATGAATCGAACTTCATGTAGTGGGATAAAGGCTTGATGATGTTGTTGTTTTAGTGCGTAGTGCTTATTTCCTTATGGAGTCTAAACTCTGATATATAGAATTTTGTTTAATTTATTTCATGCTTTTATCATTAGAAGAATACATTTTGTGATTCCACACAAAATTTGCTTCTTGTATAAATTGATTGTATATAACTTTGTTTTGCATACTAGGTTTGCATTGGACACTCTAGAGCCTATAATGTTTTATATCACGACTAATTGATGGAAATCTGACCAGGATATTGTTGTAAAAATCTTTTATGATTTGTTGTTTATTCTCTCTTTTTCTCTCTATCTTCCTTCATCTTTGATTTTTTTTCCAGCTTTTACTTCTATGATTGATGGAAAAAATGCTGAATTATCAACAACTGAGCTTTCTGGTGGGGCCCGAATATATTATATCTTCCAGTCAATATTTGTGAGAAGTTTGGAGGTTCACTTCAGGAGCCATCTTTGTTTTCTAATACTATTTTGCTGTCATTTAGTTTTGAATCTCTTTAAATTTTGAGTTTTTTAAAGATATTGATCAATTTTTTTTTTCTAAATGCTCCTTAAAGGGTAACAGTTGTCCCTATTTCAATTTATTTATTTTGCCTTTGTTAGTAGTGTTTCGGTTGGTAAATGGATATTGCGTCCATTCTTGCAGGAAGTTGATCCATGTGCTGACGTAACTGATGATGACATTCGGATGGCTATTCAGAATGCTACTGGTCTTAAAAGTTCTTTGTTCTTACCTGATGTAATATGTTTTTTTTAAAAGGGAGTTTTTCTTCTGTTCCATTCTGTCATTCTTCTAACGGTCATAATTTTTTTGATGTTGTGTAAACTAATGGTAGGTGCCATTTGAAGTTCTTGTGAGAAGGCAGATTGGTCGTTTGCTAGATCCAAGCCTTCAGTGTGCTAAATTTATCTATAATGAATTGATAAAGGTGTTGACCATTTATCCTCTCTCGGAACTTGCACTATGTCATAAGTGAGTAAAAGTTCAAAATAGTCCCTCAACTATTAATAAATGTCCAATTTTAGTTCCAGAGTTTTGCACTGCCTCAGTTTAGTTTCTCGATTATTAGAAATTGAGCCAATTTAGTCCCTGAGTTTGAAATAACAGTTAAAATTATCTTTTATTTTGTAGGATATTTAAGGTATTATAAGTGACTATAAGAGTACTTTGCTTATATTGCTTTATTTTATCATTTAATGAATTATAGTATATAGTTAATTTAGTACATAACAATGGTTAATAAATATTGAAACATTTATATATTTTTAAAGCAAAATCTAACATTGCTCTTCTTTACCATATGGTAAAGAAGAGCAAAGTTGGATTTTGCTTTAAAAAAATATAAAATTATTCACTATTTATTAACCCTTATTATGTATTAGATTAATTCTAATTTATTAAATGATAAAATAGAGTAATGTAAGCAATGTAATCTCATATTCACTTGTGATGCCTAAAATATCCTTGATATTTAAATTTGGAGTTAAAATACCCTTGATATTTAAATTTGGAGTTAACTTTAACGCTTATTTTAAGCTTTGAGACTAAATTGGCTAAATTTTTAATAGTCAATGGACTAAAATGGGGTAATGCAAAATTCTGGGACTCAATTGGACATTTATCAATAATTTGTGGGTTATTTTGAGCTTTTACTCATCATAAGTTGTACTTGGTAAATTTTAAAAAATTCATATTTCATCATGATGTATAGATGAGCCATGTCTGCCTAGCAAATGAGCTACATCGGTACCCTGTTCTTAGGAAATGCATGGATGATGTAATTCGGAATTTCTTACGTGAAGCCCTCCAGCCTGCGGAGACGATGATAACTCACCTGATTGAAATGGAGGTATGCAAATATTATATTTGTAATTAATGTGCCCTGTTGAACAATAGAAGTGCTTGAAATGATTGTTTGGGAATGAAAAAAAAAAGGATCTAAATGCCAGCTAAATGATGACATTGGTATTTGTATGTGTTTTTAAAAATTAGCGATTGCTAAATAGTTTCATGAGATTTGGCAAATACTACAACAAGAACAATAACAAGCCTTTATCCCACTACGTGGGGTCGGTTACACGAATCTCTTTACTTTATTGTGCCCTATTAAGAGTCAAATTTTATTTAAATTTAATAACAAAATGTCATTTCTAATACTTTCTAACCAAATTTTTTAGGTCTAAATCTACTTTTCTTAGCATAAGTCAGATCTAATACATCTACTCTCATAACTGGGTAATCAGAGAAGCCCATATTTTATGTGAGAAACCATACAAGTAGACTCTTTCTATTCTTTTCACATATATACTTGATTTGCATTGTCTATAAGTAAAGCCTCTCATCCACTTAAGCATCCTCATTTTTGCAATACTTAATTTTATGCTTCTCTTTTAATTACCTACATTATGCTCCATAAAGCATTGCAGGGCTCATAACAATTTTATAGAATTTTACCTAAAATTTTAGGGGTGCTTTTCTATCACACAACATGCTCGATGCATTTCTCTACTTCAATCATCCAACATGAATTTCACCGATAATATCTATATCTATTTCACCATCACTTTAAACAATAGACCCGAGATATCTAAAATGTGTACTCTTTTTAATAACTTGATCGCCCAAAGTCACAATCCCCACACTAAATCTATTACCACTAAAATTACATTCAATGCATTCGGTTTTAGATCTATTCAAATGAGAACCTTTAGAGTCTAAGGTTGACCACCATAATTTAAGTTTTCCTTTTAACTTCTTCTCTAATCTTATCAATAATAAGAATATCAACGACAAAAAACATACATCGGGGTACATCCTCTTGCAAATGTCTAGCAAGAACATCCCTAACTAAAGCAAAAAGATATGGGCTTAAAGATGATCCTTAATGTAATCCAACCACCTTGTGTTTGAACACAAGTAACACCTCCTGCATACATATCCTTAATAACTTGAATATAAGCATTTTTAACTCGTTTCTTTTCTAGAACTCTCCAGAGTACTTCTCTTAGAACTTTATCATATGCTTTCTTTGAATCAATAAATATGATATGAGGGATATTTTTGTGTTGCTCTCCCTCTTTGTGAATATGAGTGCTTTCTTTTGAGTGATCACAATGACATGTCATGGACATTGCAGATGGATTATATAAACACTTCACATCCAAAGTTCATTGGAGGAAGCAATGCTGTGGAGACGGCACAGCAGCAAGTCAAAGCTTCAAGAGTAGCATTATCAGTTTTCAGGCCCAAGGTTTGGCATATTTAATTCAGCTCTTATATCCTTTTCAATATTTAGATGCTTGAATTCCATACGAATCATTATTAGTTTTCCCCCACTCAACTGTGTTGCCTATTTGTGTTCGTTAATGGCACACCATTTGTGATGTCATAATTAGCTTTGGTATGGAAGATAAATCTTGTTACAGTTTTTAAAACTAAGGCTTCATTTACATAATTGATTTTATGTTCTGTGGACTGCATTTCTTACACTACATGTTTCAGTTACATGTTCTTGTGATTTTGTTTAACTGTTTGAAAACTTTGCATACTCTTTTTTTTTCTAGTACTTCTAAAATGTTCACTTGTGCTGAAAATGAACAATCTATGTTTTGTTTGATACTTTGCCATTATATTAATTTTCCTAGTACGGTAATCATGTTAACTTGTTGGAAAAATCTATTTTCATGTATATGGTGAACCTTGTTATGTAAAACATTTATTTTGTTGTTGATATAGTGTCTTTTTATTTATTTATTTCAAAGGAAGCGATCACTATTGATGAGCAAATTAAATTTTTTTTATACTTGCCTAAAAATTCAAACGAACAATGCCTATCTATAGTGGCATTGTGGTTGGTGTTGATAGTGTTATGCTTTTCATGAAAGCCAAAATAGATACTTGCTTTTTGGCTTTTTTTTTTCTCTTTGAGGTAGTTGGAAGGATGGGTAGTTTCCTAGAGCCTATATTAAGATGTGCCCTCGAGCATGGCTTTTAGGTATTGTCTGACTATATATATAAGCTAGGGTCTAAATCATGTTCAGTTGGTCAACAAGATTTAGGATCTGACCAAAGTTGGTTCAGATCCTAGTTTTGTGAATTCGATTTTGATTTGAAACTGTCTAGATCTCGATAGACAAGGACCATACCTAATATCCATGTTAAGGCTTGCGTATCCAATATAGCATGGAGTTTTTGAGCTTTTTCTAAGCCTTTTTGTTATGCAAAAACACTGACAAAAACACGACATAAAATATTGACATGGAAATTCTAGAAAAATAGAAAATGAACCAGAGCGGTCATGTGATTTTTAAAATTTATTTATTTATTTTATAGGATTATAAGCAAAATATTAGGTCGCAATTATAACAGGCTTCTAAATTTATTATGAAAAAGTAATAATTGCTAATCTTAGTTCTCATCATGTCATTGGATTTTTATATCAAGTATGACCAACAACAGTTCTTATAATTAAAGTGGTGGCATTGTTTTGTTATGTAATATGTGCCCTACGCATTTCATTAATGCCTCTAGTGGTCTTTAGGAAGCATTCTAGGGGAGCCCTTTAAAGAATTAGTTTTTGTTGAAGGAATTGACAAAAAGGGTTGTGCCGAATGGTGTGTCCAAAAAGGTGTCTTATAAAATGTTTTATTGTGAAAATGTTTGACATAGTGTCCAACATGATATGATAGCTCTCTAGTATGTCCAACTTGATATTATAGCTTTCTAGTAATGTTTAAATTACCTAGAATCAGTAGTTATGAGTTGTTAAATAAGCAAGGTAATAGGTCATGGATTCATAAGCAAACAAGGATGGCAGTGATCTACGGATTCATGTGATAAACTAGAAAGGAGGAAGGCCAAAGATTGTTCCCTAACTAGTGGAATTGAATGGTTGCAGGGGTCACAGATTTGTATGCCGAACAAGGAAAGATGGGTGCCATGTATTGATCCTGTATCGAAAAATTGGAAGGCACATGGTTACGATTGCTAGCATGCTTAAAACACGATTTTTTAAACTTTAAATTGATGTAATTGCTTCTTAGAAATTGTATAATTTTAAATTATTTTCTAGGCACCTTTAAAAAAAAAAGATGAAGAAACAATCAAGTATATGTTAGACCTGTCCAGCTGGTCCATCCTGGATCGGCCATGGTATATAAGAGGCGGAACACCTGTTCTTCCCAACAACTCCCACCCTCCTCTTCTGTGGGGTCCAATAGCTATCTGTTGAAGGAAATTAAGGCTTGTTTAGGAGGGAAAATTCTGGGGGGCTGTTTTGGGATTTAAATATTTATTGTATACTTTATGTAAGTCGTCGTTTTCCTAGGGTTAGGGATATGCTTTATTTGTTGAAATTCTAGTGTTCTTAGGGTGTTGTGTGCTTTGCCTGACAACTAGGGAATTGGGAGAGCTGGATCCTCCTCTCCAATTGAGGATTCATTGTATCTTGTTGTTTTATTCCATCTATCATCAATAAAAAGCCAAGAATTAGTCGATCACTATAAGCACTTATTATCAAATTGGTACCGGAGCGGTGTCCTAGGCAGAAATTGAGGCTTTTCCTTGCTGATTTCTATGGAGTTTTCCCCTCCAAAGTGCAGATTTTTTCTGTTGAAGAGTAGAATTATTGTTTTTTGCAGTTTGGCCAAGATCTACGTACCTATGGTGGCCAAGAAGGTTAATGCCTTGGAAGAATGTCTTGGAGGAGAGATGAGCCAAATCAAAGCAATGGTGGATGACATAATTTCCTACATGGAGGATAAGTTCTCCAACCTAGAGGAGATGGTGAAGAAGGTATTGGATGTTCATGTTAAAATCAAATTAAACAAAAAAAAAAAAAAAGAAAAAGAAAAAAGAGCACGTTGGAACGTCGTTGAAAATGAACATGTAGAAAATGAACAACATGTCGTTGAGGGAACCATTAATATAAAATATTAAAAAAAATGAAAAATAAGTACTTACACTCAATTTTGATCGGAATCCTGATTGCTCTTATTCACTGTGCCTCTCGAAATCGATACCGGCTATTGTTCACGGCGCCTCCTAAATCCGATCTCTGCTCCGTTTATAGCACTTCTCGAACGAAGCTGCACAGGCCGAATTTCCTGCATAGGGTTCTTCATACGCGAACAACCCACCAATCCCTTCGATAGAGCCTCCACACGTGAAACCGCACAGCTTGCCGAACTCGGCTTCGTGCGCGAGCTCTCGCTCGAATGACACTAGGCTGTTCCACTTTGTGCGAACAAGCCTCCCTCACTAATGAACAATGCCTCACAAGGCCGCTTCCATCATGATTCCCTCACGTGAAACACCTTCCACCCATGTCCTGTGCTACCTGAGCCAATTCCCCTCTCTGCCTTTTGAAATTGTGAGTGTGAGAGGAGGGAAATAATTGTAATATATATATATATATAATTAAAAAAAATTAAATTAAGCCTCTTAGTCGCAAATCAGAGAAATAGATGATCGATTCTGGGACCCAATTGCTGTCCTGAGCGTCTCGGCTGTTGAATCTTAGTTGGTCGGGCAGGCTTGAAAGGACAAGTGCCCTCCCGACCTCCCCTCGAGGGGTAGGGACTTCGGGAGGCTGTCGAATGTTTTAGAAAAATATATACAGGTACTGTAGCAACCAATTGGAAATCATGAAGACCGATTTTATGACAGATCATTGCCCCGAAGCCCTTCGCCTTTGAATACTATCTGGTTGGGCGGATATGTAAAGGCAAGTTCCCTCCTGGCCTCCCCTCGCGGGGAGGGGACATTAGGAGGATGCTGAATTTTTTAAAAATCTTGGAGAATAATTTGAGAGCTTCATTTGATTAATTAATTCACTAATTTAAAATAAAATTAATTAATTAATCAAATTGAAAGAAAATTAAAATTTTGGCTAATTAATAACTAATTAATTAATTAATTAAAATAAAATTAAAACTTCAATTAATTAACTAATTTATTAATTAATATAAAACAAAATTTAAAACTAATTAATTAATTAATTCAAAATTAAATTGAAACTTCAATTAATTTAATTTAATAATTAACTAATTACTTAAATAATTAAAATATATGATTAATTAATTTAAAAATAACATTTACAACTATATTTAATTAATGACCTAATTAATTAATTAATTAACTAGGTAATTAATGCAATTAATTCAAAATAACAAAATAAAATAAATCAAATCAATGTTTGCATTATAATCAATCCTTGTACAATAATCCAACTCAAGAAAGCTACAACTCTCAAACAAGAACTCTACAAAACAAACTCCAAACTAACTCTAAACATACTCAACGGAATAAAAACTCTCAAACACAACTCTATAAAACAAACTCTTAACAATCTCTGAGTAAACTCTAAGAAAATTGAACAAACTAAATCCAAGCAAACACAAAAAACTCCTATGCAAGCTCCTAAGTAGTGCAAGCTCCGAATACCTGCAAACAAATAAACAAAAGTCAATGCAAGACTATAAACAAATCACTAGTACTATAAGCAAAACACTATTCTGAAGTAAAACATAACTGTTGAAACAAAAGCACTAATTCCAAGGCAGTAGAGGAGTGTAAAGCTAAATATCTGCTGCTATATCCACTCTAGGATAAACATAATAAGTGACTTCCGAGTGAAGTAGTAAATCCTATTGAAACTAATCCCTTCCAAGGGAAGTAAAAGAACCTAAACCTAAAACATACAGGCTAATTCCAATAGAAAGCCGTAAGTCCTGCTTTAATTAATCTATTAGGGATAACTTCTAAGTGAACTAATGATGCAATCAAGGTGCTATTTGGAATTCTAAAAATGATGTTTGGAATTCCCTAGGTGTTGTATGTGCTGTTTGGACTTCCTTGTGTGCTGTTTGGACTTGTGTGCTGTTTTGAATTCCTAAAAATATTGTTTGGTTCCCAATATTGTCCCATGGTTTTCTGTGTTGGTGTGCTGCTTCGGTTGTTGTCCATTTCCCATAAAGTTTATATTGTTGGTGACTGTTGGTTTCCTAGGCATATTTTTCTGGCAGTTGTTTCCCCATGCTGTCCGTCCCCCCCCACCCCCCCTCGCTATTTCCTATGTAATTTTGGCTAGTATTGGTGGCTTGGGGGCGGCACATTTATGGGGTTGTTAGGCTCTAATTTTCCCTATATATGGGGGCTATTTGCCGCTGTTTTATAGGAGGATTAGTGATGATAATTTTTGGAGCATGAAACCTGCGGGTTTGGAATAGCTTGCGAGCTATTGTCTTCTTCCTTTCTTCTTCTTAAAATTTGTCTAGGTCTTCTAATCCCTTATTCTCTATCCATGGTTCTCGCCTCAATTGTATCTTTCTTCTCAAAATTAATATAAGTTATATGGTTTATGTTTGTCATATTTATATTAAAGGAAGACTTTTTGTTTGCAATCTTAGTTTTGTTTTTTGGTTTCACCAATTTGGTATCAGAGACTTAGATTTTAGTGTATCTTCCTTTCTTTTTCTTTAGAAAAATAAAAAAAAGGACAATCATGGTATAGTAGAATCTGGTGTTGACGAAAATATGCCAACTAATCGTGAAGACAAATTTCCAACAAGCAGATGGATCCCATCCCAAGGAAATTCCTACGGAACCAATCCAGAATGAGCTATATAAAATTTAGGAGAAAATGAATTTGTGTACGAAAAGATATGAAGCTAAGAAGCATCAACTTTATTTCGAGTTTGAACAAGAAAAGAATATGATCCGAAAGAAGTTTGAATCTTTAACTCAGGAAGCGGAGGAGACGCCTTCGGAACATCTTGGAAGTTTGAAAGCGATCTCATCAGGAGACTAGAATTCTACACCAGGGGAGAATTGATGCAATCAAGATGCTGTTTGGAATTCCAAAAATGATGTTTGGAATTCCCTAGGTGTTGCATGTGTTGTTTGGACTTCATTGTGTGATGTTTTGAATTCCTAAAAATGTTGTTTAGTTCCCAATGCTGTCCCAAGATTTTCTGTGTTGGTATGCTGCTTCGATTGCTGTCGATTTCCCATAAAGCTTATATTGTTGGTGGTTGTTGGTTTCCCGCTGGTTTCCTTGGCATATTTTTCTGGCTGCTGTTTTCCTATGCTGTCCGTTCCCCTCCCTTTGCTATTTCCTTTGTAATTTTAGCTCTTATTGGTGGCTTGGGGGCGTCACATATATGGGGTTGTTGGGCTCTATTTTTCCCTATATATGGGGGCTGTTTGCTGATGTTTTATAGGAGGATTAGTGATGATAATTTTTGGAGCATGAAACCTGCGGGTTTGAAATAGCTTGCGAATTATTATCTTCTTCCCTTCTTAAAATTTGTCTTGGTCTTCTAATCCCTTCTTCTATATCCATGGTTCCCGCCTCACTTGTATTCTTCTTCTCAAAATTAATATAAGTTATATGGTTTATGTTTGCAATCTTGGTTTTGATTTTTGGTTGCATCAACTAACCTACCCAAAATAAAAAATCTACAGGACACTTCCAATGGAAGTAGTAAGACCTACCATAAACTCTAAAAATTTATAGGAAACTTTCAATGAAAGCAACGAAGGGGCGTTCATTTTGAAAGGAGAGAGGTTGATCATGATCAAAGGTGCTGATTTTAGGAGGGGAGAATTTGAAGATGGGTTTGGCTATAAGCGTGGAATGGATGAGTCTTTTTTCTAGCCTAGTCTTGCTGGTCAAGAAGAACGATGGGAGCTGGAGATTTTACGTGGTTTACCGGGTTATAAACAAGGAAACTGTGCTAGACAAGTTTCCCATTTTAGTGATATATGAGTTGTTGGACGAGCTTAATTGAGTGGTGGTGTTCACGAAGATGGATCTGTAATCTGGGAATCATCAGATCAGGATGAGAGATTTGGATGTTTCGAAGATGGTATTCAGGACACCTTTGCTGCATTCCAGTCCCTCATTAAGGCGTTCCGACCATACCTATGGAAATTTGTACTGGTTTTCTTTGATGACATCCTGGTGTATAGTAGGTTGGGTGAGGAGCATTTGGAGCAATTGAGAGTGGTATTCGAGCTGTTATAGGAGCATCAGCTGAAGGCTAGCCTGAAGCAATGCTGTTTTGCATAGGCTAGTATGGAGTATTTGGGGCACGTGGTATCTCAGGAGGGGGTGGCCGCTGATCAGACAAAAATAGAGGCAATGCTGAAATGGCCTCTACCTAAGAATTCGAGGGAGCTGAGGGGTTGACTGAGTACTACAAAAGATTCATGAGGGGATATGACACCATAGCTTGGCCGCTGACAGAGCAGTTAAAGAATGATAGCTTCTTGTAGGGAGAGATAGTTACCTAGGCCTTTGAGTGATTGAAGAAGGTTATGACCACGACATTATTCCTAGCCCTACCAAATTACAACCAGGTTTTTGTGGTAGAGACTGATGCATTAGGGTATAGATTTGGGGCAGTGCTAATGCAGAATCATAGACCCGTAGCTTACTTTAGATAGGTTTTTATAGCCAGAGCTAGGTTGAAGTTAGTCTATGAGAGAGAGTTGATGGCCATTGTGTTTGCTATTCATAAGTGACGACCTTACTTGTTGGACCGATATTTCATTGTCATGATAGACCAAAGGAGCTTGAAGTACCTGTTAGAGTAGAGAATGGCAACTGAAGAGCATTAGACGTGTCTGTCAAAGCTGTTAGGCTATGATTTTGAGATTGAGTATAGATCTGGGCTAGAGAACAAGACGGCTGATCCCTTGTCCAGATGCATGGGGGAGCTCCAGGAGTTTGTCATTTTAATACCGCTGATGTTGGATTGGCGGGCTATTAAAAAGGAGAGTATGTAGGATGAGGTGCTGAGGAAGATTACGGCGGTTCTGTTGAGGGATTAGAATAGCCACCCTGACTATGCCCTACAGCAGGAGATACTGCTGTACTAGAGAAGGTTTGTGTTTCCACGAATCTCGGTCCATATTCCACACCTGTTGTAGTAGTTCCACGGGAGTGTTGTTAGGGGTCATTCTGTTGTGTAGAAGACGTACATGAGATTGGCGGTAGAGTTGTATTGGAAGGGGATGCACAAGGCAGTGGAGAAGATGGTGGCTTGATGTGAGGTATGCTAGAGGAACAAATACATGGTCATGGCTCCAGGGGAATTACTACAACCCTTAGCTCTTACAGAGAAAGTGTGGGAGGAGGTCACCATGGATTTTATAGATGCGTTACCTCGATCTAAGGGGCTTACAGTGATTATGGTGGTGTTTGATAGATTAAGCAAGCATGCTCATTTCATTACCCTATACATCCTTACATGTCTGTGATAGTGGCAGCGACATTCATCAGGGAGGTGTTCAGACTACATGGGATAACAGAGTCTATAGTATCCTATCGAGATAAGGTATTCCTCAGTCATTTTTAGAGGGAGCTATTCCAACTGTAGGGGATCATGCTGAAGAGGAGCATCACTTATCACCCATAGAGAGATGGGTAGACAGAAGTGGTAAAACGGGGCCTAGAGACGTACTTGCAATGTTTTGCTTTAGAGACACCTCGTTTGTGGGCCAAGTCGCTAGCATGGGTATAATACTGCTACAACATTTCGTATCATTCGGCTTCCCAGATAACTCCTTCGAAGGTGTTGTACAGAAGAGACGCACCTCACTTTCTTCACTTTCTGCACAATAGCACTCCAGTTTCTTCAGTGTAGTACTTGGAGGATAGGGAAAGGGTGTTGGATGAGTTGAAAAGACACTTGTTGAGGGCTCAGCAGATCATGAAGAAGTAGCTGGATGGGTGTAGGAAGGACTTCATGTTTGAGATAGGGGATATGGTATACTTGAAACTTCGTCCCTACAGACAAAGGACGATAGCTAACAAGAGAAATGAGAAGCTGGCTCTAGGGGTGTCAAAAATGGGTCAACGGGTCGGGTTTGGGTCCAACCCGAATTGATTTGGGTCTAAACAAGTTAACCCGAACTCGACTCGATTTTACAAACAGGTCATAATTTCTAACCCAAACCGACCCGTGCGGGTAGCGAGTTGACTTGACCCGACCCGCATACTCGGTCTCGAAGGTCTGATCCAAGAGAGCAAGGGCATGACACGTCACTCGAAGTCGCGACTCAAGTGGGAAGGCTGAGCAACACTGTGGCTGACATGCGGGGCGAGGGCGAGGCCAGCACACGGGGCGACTCGGGCGAGGATTGGCTTGACTGCTAGTGTGAGGGCCAGCAAGGCCAGCCTTTGCGGGACCGCGGGTGCTCCTGCGAGGTCGAGGCATGCGGGCGGGCCGGCGGGATCGAGCACTTGAGCTGCGAGCCTGCGAAGCGGAACACAAACACCCTATGCAGACTCGACATGGGTCAAACCCCAGTTGATTTCGGGTTGCCTAGTCAATCTGAGCCTGACTCGATTTTAGGAATGAGTCGAAATCTCGAACCCGACCTATATGACAAATGGGTTGACCTGAACCCAAGATTTTTTAGGTTGGATTCGGTCCGGGTTTCGGGTCAAGTTAGATTTTGACACCCCTAGTTGGCTCCAAGGTACTCTGGCCCTTACGAGATATTGGAGAGGATTGGAGCAGTGGCTTACCAATTGAGGTTACCCCTGACTGTTACCATACACCCAGTGTTCCATGTGTCATAATTGAGGAGAGCTATTAGTGATCATGCCTCCAGTTCAAAGTTATCTGTGAAACTAGCAGAGAATTTGGAGGTGATGTTGGAGCCACTAGAGCTAAAAGGGATATGATGAGGAGAGGGAGGAATTAAGGAAGTGCTGATAAAGTGGAAGAACCTACTTAACTATAACGCCACATGGGAGCTGTACGAGAGAGTGATGCATCAGTTATCTTCCTTCCACATTGAGGATAAGGTAGGTATTTGGAAGGGAGATATTGTTAGACCTGTCCAGCTGGTCCATCTTGGACTGACCCTAGTATATAAGAGGCGGAAGCTCTCTCCTTTCCTCTCCTCTCCTATGGGGTCCAACAACCATATGTCGAAGGAAATTAAGACTTGTTTAGGAGGGAAAATTCAAAGGAGGGCATGTTTTGGGATTTACATCTTTATTGTATGCTTTAAGTAGGTTGTTTCCCTAGGGTTAGTGATATGCTTTGTTTTTTGAAATTCTAGTGTTCTTAGAGTGTTTTGTGCTCTAACCGGCGGCTAGGGAATTAGGAGGGTTGGATCCTCCTCTCCAATTGAGGATTCATTGTATCTTATTTTTTTATTCCATCTATCATCATAAAAAAGCCAAGGGGTCACTCTATTTCTACAAGCACTTCCTATCGGTATCTAACCCATTTTCTTACATGATATCAGTGTTGGTTTAGGGTCCTATTTTCAACCTTTTATTTTTCCTTCTATTCTCACTCTCATCTATATGCCTGTAATTTTTAACTTCCACTCTAAAGAGTTAATTTTCATGAATGATAAAAATCAGACTAATCCTTTTAAGAGAGATTTCTAGGGGTTACAAATCTCCTATTATTTGAATTGAAGAAACTACCTTGGTGGTCCTAAATTGGGATGACCTTTCTAGAAAGGGAAAACTCCACCACCTTCTTGTTGACCCTCTAGATTCGAAAGATCTAAAATAATTTGTTGGCAATCTCGTGACTTGGAGAAGTAAAAAAACAAAATGTGATGGTGGCAAGTTCCAGCACATCAGCCGAATTTAGATCTATGATACTAGTAATTTGCAAATTGTTATCTTGGATGATTTGAAGTTTGAATGCAAAGGTCCTATGAGATTTATTGTTACAGCATCATCAACTATTAAATTATGCATAATCTTATGTAATATGAACGAAAAAAATAGATTAAAGTGGATAGGCATTTGTGAAAGATAGGCTTGACTGTCATTTAATATGTACTACATTCATTAATATAATCGGCCAACTTTTAGACATTCTCACAAAAGGATTATCGGGAACAATATTTCAAAAATTAACGTTTAATGTTGTAATAGATAACATCCATTCATTCCCTTGAATGGGAGTGTGAAAAAATGGAATAATTCTTCCTTTATTAAATTCCCTCCATTAATGTTCACCTGAACTCAATAGTCCTCCAAATTTGTTCATTTCATGCTGCGTTAATAATTTTTGGATTATTGTAATCATTCTACCTATTCATTAACTCGCTGACTATTGTGATTATTGTTCCATATTTTGTATGTTTTCTATTAGAAGTTCTCATGTGATTTTATAAATATTACATAAATATTGATATGAAATACTCAACCAATTCTTTTTAAAAATTATCTTCTAATATGTTTTTTGATTTAAAAGAATTTGTTGATCATTCTCATGCAGGAAGGGTTGGATACTGATAAGTTGCAAACATCTGAGAAAGCTCAAAAAACTAGAGCAGTTTTTTCTAGGTCAGGTGCAAATGGAGTTGGTCATGAGCAGGCTGCCGTGAGATTTTTGCCCTTGCCCTTATTTTCTTTCTACCATGTTTTCAGAGTTCTTCACTGCAGATTTCATCAACAATATTCCCTTTATGTAGGTTTCATCTTGATAATATTTCTGCTTGAGTTCTCCCTGTTGGTAATTGCATTCGGATTTGGTTTTACGTGATTTGGATTTCTTGTCTGTCTTCTAAGCTTGCTACTACACCCTGGAGTCATTACTCTTAGAACTGTAACATTTATATCATTATCATAACCAAGCTCTTTACACCCCCTACACATCTTTAATTTTCTACCCATCTCTCACCCACTATGATAATCAACCTATTTACATTCTCTCGATTTGCCAAATCTCCCCATTAGTGATATTTCTGCTACTGTGGTTGCCAAACTATCTCAATCTCACCTCAAGAATTTTTAGTTTATCACACATCCATCTTAACTCTTTGATTTTATGGCATTGAGATTTCATGATTGCATAAAGAAAATTATAGTGTTCTTATTGTTGCATTCAATATGCAATAGGGTGTTCGAACTGTTGCTGATTCTGACCGAGGTTCATCTGGTAATTTACCTTTGAAAATGATTATTCTCATGTAAAAGGTACTCTTATTCTTTCAATTATTATTTTTTATTATTGTATAAAATGTTATTATTTATCAGGAGCAAGTGGATCAAGTTGGGGCTTCTCAACAATTTTCGGTGTGAGTGAAAACCGAGCAACTACAACAAACAGTTCATCCAACAAACCTCAGAGCATTCCTACTCAAAATGTGGATCATTCACCCTCCATGATCCAACTAAGAGAGGTTGGTCCAATTACTGAACTAGTGTCCTTTTAAGTTGTGCTGCAACACAAAATTATTTACCCTCTCTAACTGGCACTCATTGTGATAGCCACCCGCAGTCTTGAAGCCTTCAGAAACTCATTCGGAGCAGGAGACTTTGGAGATTACCATAACAAAATTATTGCTTAAATCTTACTATGATATTGTTCGGAATAATGTTGAGGATACAGTTCCGAAGGCAATCATGCACTTCCTGGTAAATAAAATTCTAGTTGTCAGCTTTAGGATATGACATTTTGCTATTTGTTTTAGTCACTTTTGCATGGTGATGACATAACATCTTCTATTCGTCCTCCTAATTGCAAGCTGCATACTGACTGTTATATTCAATTAAGTGCTGCATACATAATTGATGGAGCATTGACGATTATGTTTATATTATCATTAACATAGAAACATTACTGATTAAATGTTGACTCACTTTCATAGATTTGGCGGTTATGGGATTGTATAATTCTTCTAGCGTGACATAAAGATAGGCATATATGGGAATTACTGCCTTTTTTGCTTCATTAATGAAAAATTAAGCAGTTTATTGGTGCAATATGTGTTACATGAACAAATAATCACATGAAAATTTACGTAATATGTTATTACTGTTATATTTGTTTTTTTTTTTTTTAAAGAGTACTGATATATTTGTTGGGCTTGTAAAAATTCACATTTTATTAATATTCATGTTATGTTTGACATAGAAATATGAGGACTGATTGGATGTTGACTCATCTTTTCATTGATTTGGTGGTTATGGGATTATGTAATTCTCCCGACATGTCTTAAAGTTAGGCATGTGTGACAATTACTGCTTCTTTTGCTTCGTTAATGAAAAAAATTAAGCAGAGTTACTTGTACAATTTGTGTTGCATGAACACAGAATCATATGAAAATTTAAGTACTATGTTGTTATTACTGTTATACTTGTTGGGATCGTAAAACTTCCAATTTGATTAAGCACTAATTAAGCAATGCATACATCATATGACATTGAAATCAACTCAATTGTTGAATCGATTGCAAATTATTGCTTCAAAATTTTTTAGGGACCAAACAAACTCCAAACTGCGCAATGTTTTGGTTGAAACAATTGTCTCTTCCCATTGCTTCTAATAACACCAAGAATGTTTGAATTTGAGCTCATTTGTGCATGAACTGACCAAAGTAGTTTTTGCCAAACCTACCCAACTCAGTTTAATGGATCGAGCCTCCATGTACTTCCTGATAATGATTGATCTATTGCATTGCCACTCCATTGATCGCTCTGCCAACATAATGTTTCTGCAAGTTGGCATTCTCTGTTGTCCAATTGTCTTGAGGCTTTATTATTTTCTTGCAATTAGCTTGTCTAAATATGCATTTCTTAAGTTTCTATGATTCCTATAACTCTTTGATCTGTGAATTGAATGTGATATTGGATCGCGCTTGAGGAGGTGAACATTTTGATATAAAAATAGTGCTCTATCATCGCTTGTTTTGCCAAGTCTAAATTTGATCTCTAAAGTTTTTCATGATTATTTTTGTCAATCAAAATTATGGAGTTTTGATCATTCAACTCAATATAAATATATATAGACACACACACAGTATGTGTTATGGACTTTGGCGATTGCAGGGAAGATCATCTCTCTATGATCGAATTTGCTTATAATAATAATTTTCAGTCAAGAATAGATATGAATTTTTATGAAGCTTTGTACAATATGATAATTTTTAGTCAAGAATAGATATGACTCTTTATGAAGCTCTATACGGTAGGAAGTGTAGAACCCTCTATCTTGTACAAAGATGAGAGAGAGGAATCAGATTGAGTCAGTCTTAGTTGATGATGTAACTGAAAAGATATGTCTGATCAAAGATAAATTAAAAGCTGTGCTGGATAGACATAAATAGTATTATGATGCAAAGCATCAAGCTGTAGAATTTCATATTAGAGATTTGTATTTGTAAAGATTAAATCGATGAAAGGTATAAGCAAGTTTGAAAAGGAAGGAAAGCCGAGTCCAAGATAAATTAGATCATTTGAGATAACCAGAAGGATTGGAAAGTCTTCTTACATGATATAGGTGCCAAAGTATATGTCTGATATTTATAATATATTCCACGTTTCGTCTCTGAGGAAATGAGTATCAGGTTCTAAAAATAGAGTATCTCAGTTACAAAGAGGAAGTAGAAAGAATTTTGACATATGATGTTGTAAGATTAATAAATAAATAGATCCCAATGGTTAATGTACAGTGGAAGAACATGACAAAAAGAGAAACCACTTGGAATATTAAATATGAAATAAGACAATTATATCTTGATTTGTTTCATTGATTTGACTTTTGAAATATCGAGGATATTATTTTTTTGAGGGAAAGATTGTAATATCGGAGAAGCAACATGCAATTGTACCCAAGAATTTAAAAATCAGATCGAACTGGCTGGTCAGACTGGTTCAACAATGAACGGATCTTAATATTACGACCCGACCGGGAGGCTCAAATTAACGAGGCTGTAACAAATGGCCAGATGGTAGAATAAATTCTTATTTGCTAAATCTATCTCCAATACACTAAAAAAACCACTAAAACTTCAAAAAAAAAAATGATATAAAATAAATTAAATATCTTTCATTCGGTGCGTCACGTTTATGGTACACATTTTTACCTCTTCTATTCATTTTGATTATATTAAATTATATATTAAAAAAATTAAAGCAACTAAAAATAAGCCACAACTCAATGAGTAAAATATGCTTCTAAACTAGAGTAACTCAAGACAATTTGGAAAAATATGCATGATTCTTTTTTCATTTAATATCATAAAATAGTTATATTTAATCATATAATTTCATTTCAAGACTTTCAATATTATGTATAAATCATATCTATCATAGATATCATATTTGTATTCATATTTTTCTCATTTTTCATAAATAATACAATCGTCACTGTAGTATCCATCTAATTTAATATCAATGAAGGTACTCCTTTTTCTTTTCCATAATATTTTTCATTTACATGCACGAGTACATTGCGTTCTCAGTCAGCACGATAAGGGTTTGCGCTCTATCAGTTAACATACACATGCAATTACATATATCTAGTCATTTCATTCATATTACATTTATTTTACTTTATGCATTATGCAGTAATGTAAGGTAAATTATTTAATATGTAAGAAATGAATCATTTATAATACAATTAAAAAAAAATAATAAGATAAATCATTTGCAATAACAATTACCATAATATAGAAACATGCATATTCACTTTGATTCGGATTGCTTGCACCTCTGTTTTAAATTGCGCAACAAGAGGCGCGCCTGATGTGAAACCATGAATTGTTTCTTAGAAATTAATAAAATTTTGTTAGAGTAATGATAATACAATTTAGTGCTTATCAAATTTGACAATTCAAAAAGATCTTAGAAGTTAACAAAGTCTAGGCAAGTTGTTACAACTAAGTTTGCAAGATCTATAAAATAACAACCTCAATCACAAGTAATGAAAATGAATAGCCAACTAGAATCCGGCGGTTAACAAAGCGATTGTCTCACCTTGAGGCTTAAAATCACTCTTCTACGTCTAAGGTTGTCGGAGGAAGAAGAACCACACAAGAAATGAGATTACTCCGAGGTAGACGGCACCGGCGATCCGTAGAGGTGGAGAGGGAGGCGTAGGATGTGAAGGTAGCAAGGAATGATGACCTTCGATGATCCACTCGTAATCTGCGAATTGTCCGTCGATGACATGCACAAGGGTGGGGAGGATTCGATCCAAGTAACCTCCAACTGTGTCGTCGTCGTGGTCAAACCCCACGTCAAAGAATGGGGATCGAAGTATGTGAATATTCCCGTAGACGTCAAACACAAGTCTGCCTTCAAGCTCAGGATCCGCCATGCATTCTTGCAAGGAGTTGAAGTAGCATCCAAGAAGAAGTGGGGAGGGAGGAGGTGGCGGCTTGGGGGGAGAAGGTTGGCCGGCGTGAGGGCTAGGGGGATTCGGCTATGGGGGAGGGGGCTGAATTGAAAGTTAAGGAAATATGAATGAATTTTAGATTTGGGTGGTTTAAGGGAGGGATTTAATTTGAAATTCAAATTAATCCAAGTAGGGGAGAGAGGGCGGCAAAGGGGAGAAGATTTGAGCTAAATTTGTGGTGTTATTAACAGAATTTGGAAGGGAGAGAGAGCCCATTGAGGGGGCCGGCCATATGAAAAGGGGGAGAGGGATTTAGGAGTTATGCGAGTGGGGCCCAAGTTTAAGTAAATAATTTAATTAAATCTGAATTCTAATTTCAGATTTAATTACTTCCCAAAAGATTTAAGATGAGAGGGAAGCAAATTTGAATTTCGAATTTGGCTTTAATCTCTTTAATGGACTTTCCTAATTGAATAAGCACAAATTAGAAAAGTAAATAACTCAAGAGATTTAAAATTCAAATGATGGGAGGATCCAAAGGGGGAGGCGGCGGGATGGAGTTGTTGGGCTGGCCGACGGGATGATGGCATCATCCCAGTGGGTGGTCGGGCTGTTGCTGGCCGGCGGGTTGATAGGGGAGGGGGAGCGGCGGCAAGGATCCTAGGGGGGAAAGAAAGGGCAATTCTTCTAGGGATTCAATATGCCACGGATTCACTCACCTCCAATATCTCCAATTCGGATTTCCTCAACAACGGCTTGACCGAAAATGTAGAACTTCTCGAAGACAAAATTAGTTTGGCGGAAAACTAGAACTCACAAAGAGATCTATATTCTCCAACGAACTCACTAAGAGATCGAGGAGGGTGAACTCACAAAGAGAACATCAAGGGCAAATTTTCATTCATCAAGACTAAAAATCCAAATAAAATGATAAAGCCTATATATAGGCTAACCGAAAATAAAAGTCAAAAAGAGACAACATTGCCCTTGGGCTACAATAAACAATAACTCTCTCATAGGGGTACAAATGGAAAAACATGAAATAGAAATTGCATGAATAAAATAAAACATAAAAAATAAAGACTCTGAATCATGGCCGTCGCTCGACGACCTCTCCGATGGTATGTGTGCCGGAATCTTCTATGGATGTCCTCATCATTCTCTCCAGGTGGGAGGAAGCTCGACCCTGTCGAGCAAGGGTCCTGAGAACTCTCGTACAACTCTAGAAGGTCGGGGTCCAGTCTCTGCATCTCATCACGCTCCAGCCATGTATCCTCCGTCTCCAGCTTCCCTCTCCAACGAACTAAGTATCTTCGCGCCCTCCATCCCTGGTGGAAATAATCTCATCACTGAGTATGGTTTCAATCTTCTCCGTATTAGGTAGTGTGGGAATTTTGGGAAGTGGAGGTAGGCTTGGGATCTCACTAGGTATGGACTCACAATGCTCAATATTTAGTGGATTTTCAGGGTTAAAATCAGGGCCATCAAAGGCTACTAGATCCTCAATGTTAAACGTGGGATTCATGTTGAAACCTTCTGGAAGGTCTAATAAATAGGAATTACTATTTATTTTGGAAGTTATTTTTAAGGGATCTGCGCTTTTAGCATGTAATTTCTTAACGGCCCCTGGTGGGAACCGTTCCGGATGAATCCGAACCATGACATAGTCTTCAACTTCGAACTCCTTGAAGCGTCGCTTAAGATCAGCATTAAGTTTATATTTTTCATTACTTTGTACAATTTTTTTATTAATCTCTTGATGCAATTCCTATAGATGAGATGCAAATGCGGATGCAGACTCTGACACTCTAATCTTAGAACTCATGGGGAGTAAATCTATCGGTTGCCTAGGCTGGTATCTGTAAACAATCTCAGCTGGACTCATGCCGGTGGTCCGATTGACATAATTATTATAAGCAAATTCGGCAATAGGCAGTTTAGAATCCCAATCTCTAATGTGTTCACCTACTAAAGTCCTAAGAAGGTTCCCAAGGCTCCTATTAACAACTTCTGTTTGACCATTCGTTTGTGGGTGAAAGGCGGTGGAGAACTGCAGTTTAGTACCCATCTTAATCCATAAAGTTTTCCAGAAATAGCTCGTAAATTTCACATCTCGATCCGACACGATTGTTTTTGGGAGTCCATGAAGTCGGACAATCTCATCAAAGTATAACTTGGCAATTCTAGAGGCATCGAACGTTTTGGCACATGGGAGGAAGTGAGCTATCTTAGAAAAGCAATCTACTACTACACAGACGGAATCATGCTTCCTAACAGTTTTGGGTAGCCCTAAAACAAAGTCAATACTAGCATCTTGCCACGGGCAGTTTGGGACGGGAAGTGGAGTGTAGAGGCCGGTGTTCTGATTCCTTTGTTTAGCTAGTTGGCAGGTATGACAACGTTTGATCAATCTACTGACATCCCGCTTAAGGTTGGGCTAGAAAAATCTATATTCAACTGCTGCAATGGTCTTAGCCCTCCCAAAATGTCCAGCTAAGCTTCCCGCGTGTAGTTCCCAAATGAGGAATTCACGGAGGGAAGTGTTGGGAATACACAACTTTTGAGACTTAAAATAACAGTCTTCCAACAAGAAATCATCCACAATTTGTTTATTTCCAGTCGTTAGTGAAGAATATGTTTCTTTAAAATCAGGGCATTCCTTATAATCTTCTTTGATGCGTTCGAATCCAACAACCTCCGTTCTCATCTCTCTAGTGACCATTATCCTACGACTCAAAGCATCAGCTGCTTTATTCTCAGCTCCGGCCTTATGTCTAATAGTGTAAGAGTATTCTTGGAGGAATTCGACCCAATGACCAGGACGGGCATTCAACTTCTTCTGTGAGTTAATGTATCACAAAGCTTCATGATCCGAGAATATCACAAATTCCTGGGGGAGCAAGTAGTGTCTCCAGTACCTAAGGGACTGAATGATTGCATAGAATTCCTTGTCGTAGGTAGAGTACCTTTGACGAATGCCATTTAACTTCTCGCTAAAGTATGCCACAAGATAACCTTCTTGTGACAAGACTCATCCTATTCTAATACATGATGCGTCGCAAGTTACTTCAAAAACTTTAGAAAAATCAGGGAGACGCATAACAGGGGCTTCTACCATTTTCTTTTTAATATCCTCGAAAGCCTTAGTGGTCGCTATCGTCCAGTGAAATTCTCCTTTCTTAAGACAGTCCGTTATTGATGCTACGATGGTGCTAAAATTCTGAATAAACCTTCGATAAAATGTAGTCAATCCATGAAAACTTCTAACATCCCTAATGTTCTTGGGTTTTGGCCACTCATTTATAGCTCGCACCTTTTCTGGGTCCGCATATATTCCTTGAGTTGATATGATTAATCCAAGGAACGTCACAGTAGTGGTGAGGAATATACATTTGGCAGGATTATCAAACAACTGTTCTTTCCTCAAAACTTCACAAACTTGTGTTAGATGATTGAGATGTTGATCCACCGAAGTGCTATATATTAAAATGTCATCAAAGTAAACCACTACGAATTTTCCTAGGAAGGGTCAGAGGACTTGAGTCATGACTCTCATAAAGGTACTTGGGGCGTTACTCAGACCAAAAGGCATTACAGTCCATTCATAAAGTCCATCTTTCGTTTTGAACGCAGTTTTCCACTCATCTCCCGGAAAGATTCTAATCTGATGATAGCCACTCTTAAGATCAATCTTGAAAAAGAGGGTGGCTCCGGTCATCATGTCTAACATGTTATCCAGTCGGAGAATGGGGAACCTATACTTGACTGTAATCTTGTTGATAGCGTGGCTATCAACACACATTCGCCATGAGCCATCCTTCTTGGGAGTCAGCAGTGCAGGGACAACACACGGGCTAAGGCTCTCTCTGATGAATCTTCGTTGCAGGAGTTCATCTACTTGTTTCTTCAGTTCAGCGTGTTCAGTTGGGTTCAGACGGTAGTGAGGAAGGTTGGGTAGGGAGGCTCCAGGTACCAAGTCTATTGCGTGTTGTATGTCACGCAGAGGGGGCAGTTGGTTAGGTAAGTCTTCAGGAAAAACATCAGAAAAGGTTTTAAGGAGTGGGTGGACCTCGTTAGGAATGGGTTCTCCTACTTCTTCATTGGCTTCTCGAGCCACTAGGGCGTACATGATGGTTCCCTTGTTAATCTCATCTTCTACTTCCTTTGGAGTCAGGAGGTGTAGCCCTTTGTCTTGTTTGGCTGGGGTAGGCTTGGCTTCCATCTTAGGGGGTTTGGGTTGTGAAGGTATTAACTTGATTTTCTTCCCGTTATGCTCGAACACGCAGGTGTTCGTCCTCCCATAAATATGAACATCGTTATCAAATAACCACGGGCGACCTAGGATAATTTGACCTACGTCCATAGTCAAAACATCACACCAAATCTTTTCCTGATATCCCATAAATTCTATAGGAATAAAGCTCCGATCCTTAATTTCTATGGTAGTCGATTTAATCTAAGAGACCTTATACGGATTTGGGTGGGGTGCCTTTTTGAGGTTAAGTTTGTAAACCATAACCGAAGAGACTGCATTGATACAACTTCCACTGTCGACGATAACTTTGCAACTCTTTTCTCCAATTTTAATAAAGGTATGAAAAATAGAGGTCCTTCGCCAATCATCACTTGGCTTGGGTTGGGACAACGCACATCTAACAACTTGTAAGGTAACAGGTTCGTCCTCAGTGAAGGAGTTCTTCCTCATCAACATGATGGATCATATCAGTTTCAGGTTCGTGCTCGTCTTCATCCACTTCTTCAATTATGGTGACCTTGTAGGGGCTAGAACATTGCGAATCACTGTGCCCATACCCATGACACCTATACACTTGGTCCCTGAAGTGGTTTTGGAAGTGTCACGATCGGGGGCTTTACCTTTAAGGTCCGTGCGAGGTGGAGCCGAATTAGCAGTAGGTCGGTTCGCCATAGAGCCCGAGGGTCGGTTTTGGGGTTGTCCAAATGAGGTCCTATAAGAAGTTGAGCGGTAGTCAAAATGCTTCGTTTGGGAATGGGTCCTAGACTCCTCAAGGTCGAGAACTAGATTGCAGGCTGCTTCATAGTTCTCCAATCTGTAATAGGATGTTCGCCTCGAACCTCACGCATATTCTCCAAATTGGTCCAGTATAGGTTGGCTCGACTAGTGAGTTTCATTTTAGCGAATCTAATTTTCCTAGCTTCCGAAATGTTGTACCATTTGAAATAACTATCCATGGATTTGAGCCAATCCAAGAAGACTTGAGGGTCAAGGGTTCCATCGTACGTCGGGGCATCAATCCTAATGTTTTTCAGCAATTGAGCGTTGTTGTCTCTCCAAGGGTTCTCATTTGCTAAGGGGTCAGGATTGGGCCTAGGGTTATGACGGTATTGATCTCGTTGCAGTCCATGATCGGCCCGTGTGTCATCACCATAAGGTGAATGCGGCCTAGAAGGGGTGCAAATAGTGGGGTTCCCTATGCGCTCTATGTTATCCAGTCGATCAATTGTTTGTCGCATAAAGTCTGCTAAATCCGTCTGGGTGTTGCGGATTTGCTGCGTAACAGTTCCTAATTGGCCCACAATGAGTTCTAGAGTCGCCTGGATGTGTTTCGGATCCATGGGTGAAGGCTAGGGGTTGCTAGGGGAAGTTCCGGGGTGGTGGACAGCACCTAGACGCTAAGGTAAGATGCTCCTAATGCCTCTATATGATGCTGATACGCTGTGAACAGCAACCTCCCACAAGGACTTAAGTTGTCTAAGTGTTAGGGGCAGGATTAGAAGGTTGGACAGCAACTTAGGACAGACTTAGGGTCACCTAAATGTCCCTAAATAGTGCAGGAAAAGTTCTGGACAGCAAGGTTTTCAAGTGTGGTAAGTGACCTAAGTGGTTAGGTGAGTTGTAAAGACAAAGAAAACACTTAGATGATGAAAAATGCTTGTTTAAAATGATAACAACATGCAGATCTTTACTGGACAGCAAAGTAAAACAGGAATTTCTATTAACTAAGCAATGGTACGCATGCAAATGAACTACGCAAATGCCAAACTAGATTCCTAGGAACTTCTAGCACATGTAAAGCATGTTAGCCATGCTCTGATACCAAGATGATGTGAAACCAGGAATTGTGTTTCTTAGAAATTAATAAAATTTTGTTAGAGTAATGATAATACAATTTAATGCTTCTCAAATTTGACAATTCAAAAAGATCTTAGAAGTTAACAAAGTCTAGGCAAGTTGTTACAACTAAGTTTGCAAGATTTATAAAATAACAATCAATCACAAGTAATGAAAATGAATAGCCAACTAGAATCCGGCGGTTAACAAAGCGATTGTCTCACCTTGAGGCTTAAAATCACTCTTCTACGTCTAAGGTTGTCGGAGGAAGAAGAACCACATAAGAAACATGATCACTCCGAGGTAGACGGCACCGGCGAGCCGTAGAGGTTGAGTGGGAGGCGTAGGATGTGGAGGTGGCAAGGAATGATGACATTCGATGATCCACTAGTAATTTGCGAATTGTCCGTCAATAACGTGCACAAGGGTGGGAAGGATTCGATCCAAGTAACCTCCAACTGTGTCGTCGTCGTGGTCAAACCCCACGTCAAAGAATGAGGATCGAAGTACGTGAATATTCCCGTAGACGTCAAACACAAGTCCGCCTTCAAGCTCAGGATCCGCCATGCATTCTTGCCAGGAGTTGAGGTAGTATCCAAGAAGAAGTGGGGAGGGAGGAGGTGATGGCTTTGGGGGAGAAGGTTGGCCGGCATGAGGGCTAGGGGGATTCGGCTATGGGGGAGGAGGCTGAATTGAAAGTGCAGGAAATCTGAATGAATTTCAGATTTGGGTGGTTTAAGGGAGGGATTTAATTTGAAATTCAAATTAATCCAAGGAGGGGAGAGGGGGCGGCAAAGGGGAGAATATTTGGGCTAAATTTGTGGTGCTATTAATGGAATTTGGAAGGGAGAGAGAGCCCATTGAGGGTGCCGGCCATATGAAAAGGTGGAGAGGGATTTAGGATTTATGAGAGTGGGGCCCAAGTTTAAGTAAATAATTTAATTAAATCTGAATTCTAATTTCAGATTTAATTACTTCCCAAAAGATTTAAGATGAGAGGGAAGCAAACTTGAATTTTGAATTTGGCTTTAATCTCTTTAATGGACTTTCCTAATTGAATAAGCACAAATTAGGAAAGTAAATAACTCAAGAGATTTGAAATTCAAATGATGGGAGGATCCAAAGGGGGAGGCGGCGGGATGGGGCTGCTGGGCTGGCCGACAGGATGCTGGCCTGCGGGTGGCTGGGCTGCTAGCCGGCGGGTGGTTGGGCTGCTGCTGGCCGGCGGGTTGATAGAGGAGGGGGAGCGGCGGCAAGGATCCTAGGGGGGAAAGAAAGGGCAATTCTTCTAGGGATTCAATATGCCACGAATTCACTCACCTCCAATATCTCCAATTCGGATTTCCTTAACAATAGCTTGACCGAAAATGTAGAACTTCTCGAAGACAAAATTAGTTTGGCGGAAAACTAGAACTCACAAAGAGATCTATATATTCTCCAACGAACTCATTAAGAGATCGAGGAGGTGAACTCACAAAGAGAACATCAAAGGCAAATTTTCATTCATCAAGACTAAAAAATCAAATACAACGATAAAGCCTATATATAGGCTAACCGAAAATAAAAGTAAAAAAAGACAACATTGCCCTTGGGCTACAATAAACACTAACTCCATCATAGGGGTACAAATGGAAAAAACATGAAATAGAAATTGCATGAATAAAATAAAACATCAAAAATAAAGACTCTGAATCATGGCCGTCGCTCGACGACCTCTCCGATGGTACGTGTGCCGAAATCTTCTATGGATGTCCTCATCAGCGCCTCTACGCAATTTTCCCCAAATACGCCTTGACGCTTACACAATTTTCCTCTTGGCAGAGGCGTACGTGTCACCAGGTTTGAGGCGTGCCTCTAAGGCGCAATTACGCAATTATAGGTGAGGTGTACGCCTCATCAACTCAGTCCCACGGTGGGTTAAAATTCACCGCACCAATCAGTATAAGCTGTTCGACCACTGTTTAAACTTCCAGTACCGCTCGGTACCGAGCGGTACATGCTCGGTACCGAGCGATACATGCTTTTATTGCATATTTTTTCTTCATTTCCACTAATTCCAGTTATCATTTAGATGCTTTTATTGTATGATTGAATCTTGCTATTATTTACTTGCTAAAACCCTTAAATTCTCATGTATGCAATTCTACGTCCGTGAGGCTTATGCCTCAGACCGCCTCGAGGCTTACACCTCGCCTCACGGACGAAAACTGCCTCAAGGCTTATTTACGCAATTTTAAACCTTGGCTTGCACTTATTGTCATTGCTCTGACTTCAATAAAATGACCCCTATAATAATACATGATTTCATAAGATTATTTTAACTTATATATATATATATATATATATATATATATATATAGTATCTCTCCCTAATTAATTATTAAGTATACTAGTTATTTTTTTTAAATAATAAAATTTGTTATCCCCGTATTATCAGTTATATACGAGTCATGATTTTATTATTATTATTTTGTATCCTTTTTCATATTTAAATATTTCTAATTTAACTTCATTAAATATACTCTCTTTTAAATTTAATAATTTCATTTAATGAAATCTCTCCTATGCTCTCTCTCTCTCTCTAATTATTTAGTTAATTCACTAATCAGAATTTAAATTTTAAGATATCTAGTTATCCACACACACACACACACTCTCTCTCTCTCTCTCTCTCTCTATATATATATATATATATATATATATATATATATATATATATATATATAATATTTTCTTTATTATTAATATATCATTTATCACTAATTATTCAATTCATTCATTATTTGTATAATTAAGTCACTTAATTAGCATTTTTAATTAAAGTCCATATTTTTATCTAAATATATACATATATTAACAGTAATCATTTTTAGAAAAAATTAAAAATAGAAGTTTTCCTTTTTCCTCTTCTATGAACCCTAAACTGGACGCACACGGCTCCTCGTCAAAATCACTTCCTCTTAGCTTGCAAGCCTTGTCTCCCTTGCTCACTTCCTTTATATTTCTCTCTAATTCCTTTACACTTCGTCTTCTTTTTCTTCTTCTTCTTCTTTCATTGTTTCTCTCAGTTGAAGTTCTCTCATGATTTGATCCTATATGAATGAGTGAGGGAAATTGAGATATTTTGCATGAGTCGCTATTTCTCACTTATGCACGCTATTAATTTGGTAGAACGACAAAAAAATCCATCAAATAGGTGTATATATGACGCATGCGACCTCTCAGATTGCGTCTGCTCTGTCGCTGCCCGTTTTGTCTGTCTGTCTGTTAAAGAAAACCAGTTCATTTGAATCGCTTATTACACTTAAGGCCGGTATGGTTCATACAGTAACCAGTTTATGCATCAAACCATGCTGAACATATCAGAACCATCGGTTCAGTCGATGAATCTGTCCTGGTTCTCTTGAACTAACCAATTCAATATTTTGAATTATTTAAATAATTAAATAACTTAATTTAAAACATAAAGAATAAAATATTAAATAATATTTGTAATTTAACAAATTATTTTAAATTTAAAATACTTAATTTTTAATAAAAAAAAATTAACTAAGCATTTCACATTGTTCGATCACTCCGTGTGAGTTCTTAACTCATATAAACTAAAAAAGAAATATAAACATTACAAATAGAAAGTTCCCAAGTGATGTGGGGCTAAATAAATTGAAAATCTTACTTAAGTTTTTAACATACTTTACATATTTTAAAACATATTTTTAAATAGTTTTTTTATAATGTGAATAGCATTTATTTTTAATTAATAATATTAAAAAAATTATATACTTCATTTATTAATTATGTATTATTAAAATTATTTATTTTTTAATAAAAAAATCATCTAACCTTAATAATTTATAAATATAAAATTATATATGAATTTAATATCTAATTTGTAGATGTATACTACGTCAAAACATATAAGAAAAATTAATAATATTTTATATTAAATTTACATTTATGCTAATTTTTTGTTAAATTTTGAATTAAATTTATAAATTGAATATATTTAAATTTAAACTGCATAAAATATTTTTAATGTGTGAGTTCAATTACTTTTTTAATAAAAAAACTCTATTATTACATGATTATTCTGTTATTTAAATTTTATTTAAATAATTTTCATATTTATTATGTAATTTTGTTCAATCCCGATTCGACCATAGTCAAGCCATTGAAGCACGAACCTCTCCTTTCCAATTTTGTGTTCAATCTAATTTTCACAACATTGGTTGTACCTGTTCTGACCTGGACTGGTAAGGGTAACCCATTGAAATTTTTACATTCTTGTCTTTTGTATGTATCGATGAGTGTTCTATGTGCATATGCTTATCTGAATCTATTCTGAAGTTGGTCCCAGGGTTCTGTGTGCATGCATGAAAATTTTGAAATTTTTTTTGAGGGGGTGTTATGATGTCAGGGTGTGGGAAAGTAAATATGAATACCCCACAAATTCGGGGGTTCTCCTATTTTTGTATTCGAGCACAACTATACTATCCTGAAAGATGGAACCAACATTCTACAATGGATTCAAAGACAACAATAGGGTTTTTTTTTTGGAAAAAAATTATTTTCATTGTTAAATACTGTCACGATGTGGCCTGGAGACTCGAATTAATGAGACGAGAATAAAAAGACGGATGATTAATACATTCTTTCATAATTAGTTTATCTATCAACTATATCCCATACAAAAATTGAGAGCCACTACAAAATTATAAATTTTAAATATAGACATAAACCAAAATTTTACATGTTCTTATTTGATCGTCTTCTTCTGTATGGATATTCCTCTCTTTCAACCATTCTGCTTTTTAGAATATTTACCTGAAAATTTAGTTCAACATTTTGAGTATACATAGTAAATTCAGTGGATAATTACATTTGTAGCATAGCAGTTGTACATACATAAATTAATCGTATTCATTTGACTTTCTTTTATAATTACTATATATATATATATATATTCCCTTTCATTTTCTTTTCCATTTAACGTGCATGCGAACATTGCGTCCTCTGCCAGTGGTATAAGGGAGTGAATTCCTGTATTTGCATGCATGTACCTTTTCCTTATCTTAATACTTTCATTTTCATATGTATCATCTTTTAGTTTATTTCAATTTTTTTCTTTATATGTTGTAGTAATATATATATATATATATTCCATAAACCTCAGTTATTCAGTCATTTGCTGCATATTTAATATTTAGCGATATCCAATACCAATACCTTGGCATGCTACAAAGTTCAATTAGCAATAAAATAAATAAATTTATTTATTATAATAATCATTTATTTGTTCTTTTAAGTTGATTCATTGTATGCGAATCTAGTCCACTTCCCTTCATTTTGGAGAATATTTTCTTGAGCACTTCCAATTCCCTTTCATCCATGAGAAGGTTTATCTCGATCACCTTCAATCATTTGTCTATCCTAAGCTGTTTAATTACGCTTTCGTTCAAGGAAGTGACTATTCTGATTGCCCTTTATCATTATGTACAGCAACACCTATCAGTTTTGTTTGTGTCCACCTTTAGGGGAAAACTAATTTAGCCATCTTAATGGTCTTGATGACTTACCTGTGTTGCCACGATGTCACCTTTAGGTTGCCATCTCGACTTTAAGGGTTGGACTGGTCTGGACAATGTTCAGTGGTCTTCATAACCTTCATTTATTGAACTGGACCGTCATGACCATCCTCAGTGACCACCACAACTTCTTGTGATGCTTTGTCCATTTCCTTCAGGTTGTGCCATATTCACCTCTAAGAAGACTTTTTATATAATCCTCAATGGCCTTTCAGATCTTCTAATATTGCCTCATTCATTTATAGAAATGTAGAGATTATTTTCCTTACTCAAACCTCTACAAATATATTATCTAGCCCTCTATATCTAACATTTACAAGTTTGTTATCTACCGCCCCCTCTACCTGATATTTATAAATATATTACCTGCCATCATCTAGATAACAATTACAAATTTGCTACTTATCATCTCTAAGCATTATGTTTGGAGACGGGTTGCATGGTATTTAGGGGTATCTCACAACAAACAAATAGATAGTAGGACAAGGGAAAAGGAAAGAGTTTTTTGGATGCTTGTAATAGAGAGATTTACATTTTCAAGATGTATTTATAATTCTGATTCCATCAAAAGTGGAAGCTTTCCATCTTAGGGTGGCAAAGCTCTTTTACTACCAGGAATGGAAAAGAGTAACAGCAGTAGTAACGTCTTCTTGTTCATGTTCAAACCTCGTCTTCAACAACTACAATTAAATTGAAGAAACAAATGACATTATTTTTTTAAACCTTTTCAAACCAGTGGCGGTGGTTGGATGGTATGATAGGAACTTACTGATAGTCCTTGCCATTGCATCTGCCAAAACTGTGGGATAACCATCTTTTGGTGCATGCTATTTAATATCTTTTAATATTGACGAAGATTTTATAGGGAATTTTGTTAGGGTACGACAAACCAAACTAAAAAAGAAGTAATAAATCAGAATTTGCAAAACACAAACGAACACAAAAGATTTACGTGGAAAACCCAAAATTGGGAAAAACCACGAGGGGATGGCTGCACTATAGAGAAAATAAAAAGTAGATTAACAAATCGGCACCAACCATAAGCCTTTTACAGTATATTTATAGGATAAAATTAGGGCACCGAAAAATATGCGGAATGCCAAAAATTCCATTACAATAAAAAATTGTTCCGGGGGCTTTGCCCCCTTGGACCCTGACACATCTGCCAAGCGAACAACAGTCAAGGACATGAACAAACAAGGGTCTAGCCAAATTCGAGGCAACTCTGTGGGCTCCGAAAATTCGGCCCCGGCCTCCCCGCCGCGCGATTTCTTTTTATTCATTATTCGGCGAGGGGAGTTTTAACGGACTAAGTTCCGGGGTAAATTTTGGAAGGCAGATGGGTTTGTAGATAAGACACTACCCAGAGATTTCGGCCTCATTTTGTGAGGACTTTATGATCTGAGTTCTGGTTTCCTATAGGCGCAAGCCCCTATAGTTAATTACCCCTCCCGATCACGAGAGAGAACTTTCGATTAAGGCTAGTCATCGATCAGATACGTAGAGTATACGTGCATCTGGCATATAGTAGCAGCATGGGTTTAGGTATTGAGGATTGAAAGTTTGGAATTTGGGTTTGGATTTGAGAATTTGGGGAAGATTTGAAAATATTTGATATTTAAAATATGAATTGCACCATCTTGCACTTAAAGCGGATGGTGGGGGAATGGATGATGGGCCCGATCAAGATCCCATGGTTCCGTCGTCCCGGGCCATCGTGGTCCCTGGTCTACTTAGTCAGAGGAGGTAGTCGACCCAACCTGACAGAAGGATCCTTGTCGGCAGCCATGGGTTGCTTCGTCCAAGGGGACCTTGTAGACCTGGGTTGGATGTTTGTCTAAGGGGACCAATTTGAATCCACCTTAGCTCGCAGAGGGCTTTGTGCCCTATCAATCATATCCTATTGATTCATATCTCAAGGATTTGATGCCAATAAGGAACGTATTGGCTCTGGCCATAACCGGTATATCGTAGTGCCATTTGGCGGCAAAACCACTCGGTTCAGAGGGCCCCGGGTCGTCGTAACCGTTTATCCTGCGGTGGCCATTTAGCGGCAGACCGCTGGTTAGAGGACACGTACCACGTCCTTACTGGCAGGAGATTGTTTGAGAATGGATCCTAGTGATATTTTCGACTAGGCATTTCGCTCTTTTGTGAGCTGAAGTAGATTTTGATTTGTCCACCCCGACAAACTGTTGCGGAGGGTGGATGGATTTTGCTTTAAGCACTGATGATTTGATTTCAATTTTAAATATCTTGAAATTTGGGATTGATTCTGGATTTTTAGAATATTTGGGTGGATCTTTGGAATTTGGACATTTGGGATGGCATTTGAAAATATTTGAGAACCCCTCCGGTTGAGATAATCATTCAACACGGCCATCATCGGGGTGACCTTGAGGTCACTTGAAAAAAAATATCTAGATTTTGTAGATGTTTGAGGGAATTTTTGAAATATATTGTGGATCCCTCCGGTTGAGATAAGCAATCAACACGGCCATCATCGGGGTGACCTTGAGGTCACTTGAAAAATATTTGGATTTTGTATAGGTTTGAGGGCATTTGAACATTTAGGAGTCATTTGAAAATGTTTGTGAATGGACCCCTCCGGTTGAGATCTTCAATCAACACGGCCATCATCGGGGTGTTTGGGGTTATTTCTCTTTTGTTGATTGAACCCTGTCAACTCAACCAAGCGGTTGATCAAGGATCGGGTTTCTTGTAGGCTTTGTGCCTTTGTTTATGAATTTTCCTGATTTTAAGCCTTGAAGGCCTAAAAATAATGTATTGGGACAAATACATCGGTCCCCACAACCGTGTATCTATTTGATAGTTCGAACCCTGTCGACTCTTATTGATCCGTATAGAAGGATAGGGTTCTGTAGGCTTCATGCCTTTGTTTACGAATTTTCTTTGTTGAAGGCCTTAAAGGCCGAATATGAATGTTGTAGACGCCTTCTGTCTGCTTGTATCGGTGTTACAGATCCGGTGGCGTTGCATTATAGATTGTAGACGCCTTCTGTCTGCTAGTAGGAGTGTTGCAGATCCGGTGGCGGTGCATTGTAGATCGTAGACGCCTTATGTCTGCTTGTATTAGTGTTGCAGATCCGGTGGCGATGGATTTTGATATTGACTCCCCCTTTCTCAATCACCGGGGAAGGACTTCTTTTGGACTTTGAAGTCCACTGATTGTCGTTTTGCTTTGAGAATATCTCCTTTCAAGATCTTTAGTGTAGTAGAGTTTTTTCCGTACATCGGGTTGCTATTGTACTCGAAATACTTGTAGATCTTGATCACCATTGCTGTAGGTGATATCTATACTTGTGCCCACAGTGGTTCGTTATGCTTACGATGTGCACACTGTTGTTATCCACAAGTTGTTTGTAGTCATTTGCAGGGGCCGTTGTACTCACTACGACCTCCTAGTAGTTTTCGTAGGAGAGCCCTTGCTTTTGCATTCAAACCACCTTTCACCAATCTTAGGTGGTTGTTGTTGGGTTGCACTTGCTTGTAGAAGTGGGTCCTACATCATTGGTCTCCCGCATCGCCATCTCAATCAACAGGCGGTTGTAGAAATTGTCGTAGGAGATATTTATACTTGTGCCCACAGTGGTTCATTGTACTTGCAACACACTGTTGTTATCCACAAGTATTCATTTGCTGGAGATCGGTTGTATCTGCTACAACCTTCTAGTAGTATTCGTAGGAGAACCCTTGCTTTTGCATTGAAACCACCTTTCACCAATCTCAGGTGGTTTTTGTTGGGTTGCATGTGTTTGTAGAGGACGGATCCTCCATCATTGGTCTCCCGTATCGCCATCTCAATCAACCGGCGTTGTAGGAAATTATCGTAGGAGATTCCAACAGTATATGTAGGAGGGGCACCCGTATATTCTGTAGTCATTTGTTATTCCCGCAGATACGATGCTCCCGATTTCGTAGGAACTGTTGTAACAGTCCACTACACATTTTTTATATATATGGGTTGAGGTCTTTTGAGTTTCCCCCGTATATGACCAATTTTATTCAAGTCCCCTACAGTCCGGGTCTTGTTCAAATGGTTACTCAAATTCTTTTGAGATCTTGCAAGTTCAATCTTGTGTTCAAATGATCTGAATTTGGTTCAAATATGATTTTATTTCATTTGAATTTGATCTTCAGTTCTGGCTTGATTTTATTTGGATTTGAATTTTAGAAATCATTTTGACCTTTGTTCTGATTCAGGTCCTCTGCACATGTTCAATCAAGTTCAAAAGTCCACTGCTCTTTCTCGTTTGGTCCAAATATTTTGTTCTTTTGAGTTCAGAACAGGTTCAAGTGTAGTAGCATTTCACCCGAAATTTCGGCAGCCTCCCGGCGTCTCCCCCTCTTAGGGGAAAACTACGAGAAAACTGGGCCTTCCCACCACGACCAATAAAGGCGTGCATGGTAGGTGCCCCCTTTTGAGGACACCTCGGCCGTGATTTTTCTTCCCACCACGGCCAATAAAGGCGTGCATGGGGTCTTTGACGGTACCTGTTACAAGAAGAAGAGCAGTTGCTTTCCCCCCGCCCGGGGGTACTTATAAATCATTCCGGCCGCGCAAAGAAAAGGGTACACCAGGCTCGCCTGGCCTCGCCGTGTGCGTCGAACCGGGTTCCCTCCTACCACGGCCACTAAAGGCGTGCTTAGGTGGTTTGCCGGTCCGACACGCATGTCAAGACAAGAGGGCGTGGGTCGCTCGCATACCTCAACATAGGTGTCGTACCGGTTGCCCCTCCTACCACGCTCAATAAAGGCGTGCATAGGTAGACCGCCGGCCCGACACGTTAGTCGAGATAAGAGGGCGAAGGTTGCTCGCTAACCTTATCGTAGGTGTCGTGCCAGTTGCCCTTCCTACCACGCTAAGAAAAGCGTGCATAGGTGGACCACTGACTCGCCACGCATGACGAGGTAAGAGAGCGAGGGTTGCTCGCTAACCTTATCGTAGGTGTCGCGCCAGTTGCCCCTCCCACCACGCTCAATAAAGGCGTGCATGGGTAGACCACTGACTCGCCACGCATGACGAGGTAAGAAAGCATGGGAGGCGACTGTCCGCCTCGTCGTAGGCGTCGGACCGGGGTCCCATCCCACCACGCGCAATAAAGGCGTGTATAGGCGGTTTTCCGGTCCGTCGTACACGTCGAGGACGGAAACCTGAGTTTAGGGGGTTATACCTTCGGGGCCGGTGGATCGGCGGCGGCTCGTGGACTGAGGCGGGAGAAGGTGCACAGCAAGCAAGCAATTTTTTTTGTTATTATCATTAATTATAATTATATTAATTAATTATAATTATAATCACATTTAATCATAATTATTTATAATCAATTAAAATTAACTATAGTAATTAATTATAATTAATAACATTAATCAATATAATTAATTATAATTAACTTTCGTTAATCATAATTAGTTAATACTAATTAAATTAAATTAATTATAATCAATTAATGATAATTAATAATAATTTAACAAAAATAATTATAATTAACTGATTTGATTATAATTAACATTAATCATAATTAAATTAAATTAATTATAATTAAGGTTAATGAAAATCCTTAATCCTCCCAGCATTCTGGTTCGGCCAGATTTACGGGGTTCGGTCGAATGAAGAACACGGAAGGGAGAAAGTTACCTTCACGGGCAGTGAGCTCCCGTAGTTGCCTCCGATTAAAAATGTCGGAAAGCTAGAGGGAGCCGGACGAGCGATCGAAAGGGAGAAAATTTCCTTCAGAGCAAGCGGGCACCCGTTCTTACTTCCGATCAGAATGTCAACTTCCGATCCAACAGGAGGGAAAGTCGTCTGAGGAGCGAAGTCGCACAGCCACGGGAGTCGAAGAAGCACGCGGTAGGGAGAAAGTTATCTTCGCACGAACGAGCCCCTGCCTCGCTTCCGATCAAAATGTCGTAACTTCGATCTGACTGGAAGGAGTCGGAGGAGCAAAGTCGGACGTCAACGAAGGAGACGGAGAGAGCCAGTGCGAGCGAGAGGAGGCCGAAGGCCTCGCATCCGTGGCTTTTTAACGACTCTAAGTGAGTCGTGTGGGCGACGTGGGGAGAAATGACGCTCGGTGTGGCTTGGTCGTGCGAAGAGCTGCGATGACATGGGGAGCGACGTGGGTTGGCAGAACAGGTAAGATTTGATTTTGATTTTTTTTTTTTTTTTTCACGGGAGAGGGTCAACAAACTCCAACAAATTTTACCAAATCTGTGGGATTTCCATGCATGATTCTTCACAAAGATAGTTATTATCATATCTACATATCTTTTGTTGGTGGATGTATGGATCTTTTTACTACATTTCAGTCAGGTAATGACTCTCTGCTCATGTCAGGTGAATCATGCAAAAAGAGAATTACACAATGTTTGTATCAGGAAGCTTTACAGGTACTTTCTTTTGTAATATTCTCAGCAGCCACCCCTCAACCAATTATTTTTAAGATTAAAAATCTCCTCATTCTCTACACTTTAGCATTGTTTCTTTTGCAGTTAAGAAAGCTGGAATTAATCTTCAATATTAATTTCAATTCTTGCCCACATTTTTTTCATGCAGAGAAAATCTTTTTGAAGAAATGTTGCGAGAACCGGATGAAGTGAGTGCGAGGAGGAAAAAGATTCGGGAAACTCTCCGGGTTCTACAGCAAGCTTACAGGGTAAATTCTCTTTTAACTCTTGATATCTAAGATCAACTTCTGAAGTTGGAATTCTATAAATGTCATTTGGAAACACATTCTTACTGTGATATTTGATTGCTTTTGAATTGAAGACGCTTGATGAATTGCCATTTGAAGCCGAGACTCTAGAGAAGGGCTATTCTTTGGATACAGAGTCGACTGGTTTACCTAAGAAGGGCTATTCTTTGGACACAGAGTCGACTGGTTTACCTAAGGCCCATCGCAGGTTAAAATCTAAAAACCAAACCAAATCGAACCTAAAAAAGACCAGTTTTTGTTTTTTTTTTTGGGTTGGGAGTAAGGGTTATTTAAATTAAGGTTAATATTTCAATTTTAAAATAAAAAAAAATTGGGTTTAATTGATATCAATTTTAATGGTGTATCTTTATTTCTTGACTTGTATATTATTCGGAAAAAGTGTCTTATTGATGAAATCAAATTAGGTCAACATATACAGTCTATGCATTCATGAAACTAAATAGGTTGGAGAAAGTGCTAAGGAAATTGATAGTTTAAGATTTAAACTATGATATTGAAGTGAGAGTCATTTCTAATAGAAATGATGTAGGTGGGATTATAGATAAAAGTTTTAAAGATAATATTATAGAAATTAATAGAACTTGAGATATAATTATAACGTTAAAGAATGTTGTTGATACTAAGATTATTAATATTATAAATATTTATGCTCATGCTACTCTATTTCCAGCGATCAGAACACAGCTCACACTTCCTCTCCAAAGAACCCCAAGTTGAGGAAGTCAGCTCATTCTGGAGAACAGCCATCACCTCTATTTCCCAACTCTGATGCCAATGTACGGGGACCATTCACTTCAGAACCTTAAATAGAAGCTAAGTATGGTTAGTTTCAGAGCAGCATACCTTCGTGGATAATATGATGCAATTCATAGGTTATATGCTTTACGTCTTTTTTTCCAAGCAGGGAAAGTGTCCAGTGCATGTTCCTTGCATGTAAATATAGTTAGGCACGATCCTTATTCTTTTTTGCTTATAGTTTTGTTTTATTTTTTATTTTTTTGGATAAATTGCAATATAGTTTTGTTTGGAATTAATAACATGAACTGTCTAGCTTTCTTAGCTGAAATTTTCTTGCGTTTCCAAACAGCGCTAGTGGCCTCTCTGGCTCTCTCTCTTTCTACCTTCCCTCTAAATTTTTAAATATTTCTTTTTATTGCACTATCTTTGTTTTTATGACCTCCCTCCTGAGAGAACATTAAAATATTGAATTGCTGAGAGTAACAGATATAGAGAAGGAATTCTTTTTTATTTGTTTACAATTGATTGTATAAGTATATATAAGGTGCAAAGGTTATAACAGCAGTTTTTGGATAAGTGGAGATGCAACCATTTAATCCTCATCGTTGGTGAAGATATAGTTTGATAAAGACAACCGCAGAGGATAGTAGTGGCTTCAGTTTGTTGAAATTGCGGTAGTTGGCTGCAATTTATGTTTTGTTGAAATTGCAGTAATGGGTTGCAATTTATTGAAACTGCAATATGCAGTATTGCCTGCTTGAGTGGGTAACTAACAATCCTCAGGAAATTGAGGAGCCAAAGATTTGATCGTTAATTTGTTAAGAAGAAAATTAAATCTAGAGACGGAGAGGTTTGATAAGAATATCAGAAGGTTGATTTGTAGAGGTGATATGAATAACAGTAATTTCTTTGGGTAGAATGTGATCTTGAATAAAGTGATAGACAATTTTGATCTATTTGGTGGGAGCATGAAATATCAGATTGTTTGCAAGAGCAATGACATATGTGTTGTCACAATAGAGAGGTGTGGGTGCAAAAAGTGAAATGTGAAAGTCTTGTAAAAGCCAGTGAACTCAAATAATGTTAGAAGTGGCGGAGGTGAGTGCATTGTATTCTGTTTATGTGAAAGACTTAGCTATTGTGACTTGCTTTTTAAGAGACCAGGAGACGAGTATTCCCAAGATAAGTACATAGCCCTATTGTGGATTTGTGGTTGCCGAGATCTGTTGCCCAATTTGAGTTTGAGTATGACCAAAGTAGTTGATCACCTCTAGTAATGGGTAAACTGAAATGAAGAGGCACTCGAATGTAGTGTAGGAGACATTTCAGCTGTTGAAAGTGCTCATTCAAAGGATGATGCATATGATGGTAGTTTTGATTTGTTGTGAAAGCAATGTATCGTTGTATGGTTGATTGAAGAGATCAATCAAGTTTGCAATATAGAGCAGGATCATTGTAATGGTTGATCGGTAGTAGCATTGTGAGCTGGTTTGAGATTCATGGAAGAAATTGCTGGTTTACAGCAGGACATACTTGATTTGAGAAGGAAATTTGTGGCATATTGGGACTGGTTTAGAATAGGTGTATGTAGAACCTGAATGAAGAGAAAAAGAGAGATTGTTGTTGTAGTTGAGAAATACTTGTTGAAATAGTTGGTTGATGGTTGCTGATGAGAAGGATGTCATCAACGTAGAGAACCAAGTACATATGAATGTTGTTATGGGAATAGGTGAGAAGAAAAGGATTAGAAGTGCTATACCTGAAACCAAAGTTGAGTAAAAAGTCAGTGAATGTGTTGAAACATTGTCGTGGAGCTTGTTTTAAACTATAAATCACCTTGTAAAGTTAGCAAACATAGCAATGATGTTGGGAGACAGTAAATCCCAGTGGTTAGTGCATATATACAGTCTCATTGAGTTGACCGTGAAGAAAGGCATTAGAGGCGTTGAGCTAAAGAACAAACCAGTTGTGATGAAAAACAATGGTGAGCAAGATCCGTATGATAGGTAGTTTAGCGATAGGAATGAAGGTTTTAATATAATATATCCCATATTCCTGATAGAAATCTTGGGCGACGAGACGAGCTTCTTGACGAGCAATTGTACCATTAGAATTTAATTTTGTTTTATATGTCCTGCGACAGCCAGGAACAGTTTGAGTGGAAGGCAAAGGAACCATTGTCTAGGTTTCCTTATTATTGTAGAGCCAAGAATTCATCGGACGTGGCACGACACCAATGAGAATGTTTAACGGCTTGACTGCAATAGGTGGGAGTAAAGTTAGGTGGAGCAGAAGTCATGAGAGTGAGTTTGTTAATTGGTTTGAGGTTTTTAGTTTTAGACCTGGTTAGCATAAGATGAGTTGTTGGCTGGAGTAGTGAAGTAGAGGGGGAGGAAGGTGATAGGTAATACTTACATGCACAAGTAAACCTAACCCAAATCAAGTATCTAAACCACGCAAACTGCTGTCCACAGCAGAAAACAGCCCAAAACAGTGATAAATCTGAGAGAAAATAGGGAGATATCCGTAGGAAATCAAAGCAAACACTTATATTTCCCTAATGGATGAAAAGCACTTGCAAGATACAATTTCCTTCAATTCGAGAGGAAGGAAAAACTCTCCACTATCTCCGGCAACGCCGAGAGCCAAGACAAACCCTAGATCTCAAGGAGAAAATTCAAATTCAAGATAATCCTCCATTTTCCTCCTAACCTCCTAATTAACCATAAAGGAGTTTTACAAATTGTCTAGACAGCCCCTCACATTCAAAATTTCCCTCCCAAAACTCCTCCTTGGCCCCCCGTTGGTTCCGCCTGTGCCGCTCGGTTCCGCCCCGTGCGGTTCCGCCTCGAGTAGGTGAGGACCGGTCCGGGTTGGACCGGTCCAGCTGGCCCCTCCTGGGCCAGCTTAACAGTACTCCTCTCCCAAAAACTCACCTTGTCCTCAAGGTGAAAGGAGGGGAATTGCTCTTTCACTCTTTCAAATGGCTCCCAGGTCGCCTCGAAATCAGGGAGGTCCTTCCATTGAATCAACACTTCCTTGTTTCCTTCTTGATCTGTTCTTACCCCCATAAGCTCCTGGGGTTCTAACATCACTTCCCAATCCTCGGTCATTGTTGCTGTGGTAACTCGGCGCTAACTGCATGCTCCCCCTAAGCTCTCCTCAGCTTTGACACATGGAACACTGGGTGTATAGTAGCGGAGGAGAAGCGATGGAACTGAAGAAAGGACTCACACTGGTTCTGATGATACCTGCCTCCAACATCTCCTTGATCAGCTTCTCAATTTCATCTTTCTGAATCTGAGGGTAGCGATATGGCCGAACACTGATCAGTGACACTCCCTCTTTTAGAAGAATGGCGTGTTCCTGCTCTTTAGGGGGTGGCAATCCCTGGGGTGGCCATTTTTGCATGGTTTACAGCAGGTCATGGCTTTCTTCAACCTTTCGAAGGCCTGGGTCGCTGCATCACCCCAGGAGAAGTTGTCTTTCTTCAGCTGCTCCGTCAATGGCCAAGCGATGGAACTGTACCCCTTCACAAACCTCCTATAGTATCCCGTCAGTCCCAAGAAACCCCTCAACCCCCTGATGTTCTTGGGCATGGGCCATTTTTGCATTGCTTCAATTTTTGACTGGTCAGCTGCCACTCCCTCTTGAGACACTACATGTCCCAAATATTCCACCCTTGACTGGGCAAAACTGCACTTCTTTAAGTTAGCTCTCAGCTGACGTGTCTGTAGGATCCCCAAAACCTCCTTTAGATGCTTCAAATATTCCTCCTCGGTCTGTCTGTACACCAAAATATCATCAAAGAAGACTAGCACAAACTTCCTCAAGTGTTGCCTGAACACCCTGTTCATCAAGGACTGAAAGGTAGCGGGGGCGTTAGTGAGCCCAAATGGCATCACTAAGAACTCATAGTGCCCCTTATGTGTTCTGAACGCAGTCTTCTGAATGTCCCCTTCATTCTGATTTGGTGGTAGCCCGACTTCAAGTCCATTTTTGAAAACACCACCGCTCCCTGCAGCTCATCTAATAACTCATCGATCACTGGAATGGGGAATTTGTCCGGTACTGTCTCCTTGTTCAGGGCTCTGTAATCCACGCAAAACCTCCAGCTCCTATCCTTCTTTTTGACCAATAAGACTGGACTGAAGAAAGGACTCACACTGGTTCTGATGATCCCTGCCTCCAACATCTCCTTGATCAGCTTCTCAATTTCATCTTTCTGAATCTGGGGGTAGCGATATGGCCGAACACTGATCGGTGACACTCCCTCTTTTAGAAGAATGGCGTGCAATCCCTGGGGTGGCTGGATCACCTCCCTGTATTGCTGTATGAGCGGTTGCACCACCACCCGTGGAATGTATCCTTCCCCCACACTGACCCTCTCCAAATGTTGCAGCTCCACCAAAAATCCCCCTCCCACCTCCTATATGGATCTGATCATGGATTTGAGAGATATGACTGCCCTTGTCAGCCCTGCATCCCCCTGGATCACCTTCCTCTGCCCTTCTATCATTAGTTTCATCCTTAGAGCACCCTAGTTGATCTTGGTCTCCCCCAAAATCTGTAGTCATTTCATCCCCAGGATGACATCTGTACTTCCCAATTCTAAGGGGAGAAAATCCTCCCTTACCTATAGCCCTTGGATGGTCAAGACCACTCCCCTGCAAACTCCTCTCCCCATCTCCACCTTCCCCATGCCCATCATCACCCTATAGCCTCATGTATCGACTAGCTCCATCCCTAACTGATCCACGATCTGGGTAGAGATGAAATTGTGGGTTGCACCACTATCGATCAGCACCAACACTTCGCGGTCAGCTATCTCTCCTCTTACTTTCATAGTGTGACTCGGACTGAATCCCACTACTGAGTTCAGAGAGACTTCTGCCACATCCTGATGCAGCTTCTCCTCTCAGTCTGACCCGCTCCCACCTCCCTCGTCTTCCTCGTCTTCACAAACGAGGAGAACCTGAAGAGTTCGATCCTTGCACCGGTGTTCGGGCATGTATTTCTCATCACATCGAAAACATAACCCCTTTGCCCTCTTCTCCCATATCTCCTTCTCGGTCAGCCGTTTGAACTGTCCCCCGTTTTCCCCTCCTCCAATCCTATCCTTTGGTGTCTCCTTGAGACTCCCAGAGGATCCCCCCTTTGAAGGAAAGATGGTAGTCGTCATCTTGTACGACCCCCCTGAATAGTTTCCCCTAGCTCCTCTTTCAGATTTCTTATGATCCTCCACCAACTGTGCTAACTCCATATCCTTCCCGAGGTTTCTCGGCTCCAGAACTCTGACAGATGTTCGTATCTCTGGCTTAAGCCCCTTCATGAAGTTCCCCTCCAGGATCGACTCCGAGATGTGATCCAATCGGCTAGCTAAGTAGTCAAATCTGTCCCAATAATCTTCCACCGTCCCCTCCTGAGTCCGGGCAAAGAACTGCTCATAGAAGTCTCCTCCCCCATTGGCTTGGAAACGTTCTAATAGGCAGTCCTTAAACTCCCTCCAGCTCCGAATGGGCTCCCTCCTGTCACGCCACTGATATCATGCCAAAGCCTTTCCTTCCAGACACAATCCTGCCGCCGTCAGCTTCTCATCCTCTATCAACCCGTTGACAGCAAAGTAACGCTCCACCTTGTAGATCCAGCCCTGGCCGTCTTCCCCCTCGAAAATGGGCCTCTTCAATTTCCTCACCTTGGGATCTCCCCGGTATCCTGCATAGCCTCCCATTCCTCCAGAGGAGGCGCTCCTCATATGTCCCGATCGTCCCTCCGACGATTATACTCGAACCCCTCTTCATACTCTCCTCTCCTTCCTTCAACATCATCACCTCGACGCTGAATACCTTCAAATTCAGCACCTCGACGCTGAATACCTTCAAATTCAGCACCTCGACGATGACGTTCCTCCCTTCTTCCTTCAAAATCCCCCCCCCCCCCCTCGATGCTGAACTCTTTCGAATTCAGCACCTCGGCGATGAGATCCCTCTCTCCTCCCACCAAAATCAGCCCCCCTTCTGTCATATCCTATAGTCATCTCTTCCCTAGAAAAAGGTTCTAGAGGAGGCATGTCGTTCTTTTCCTCTAGGATTTCCACCTCCGATTTCTCTTCCCCGCAAGGGGTTCGGATTTCCTCTCATGCCATGGCCGTCAGCGGTCTCTCTCACTTCCGATGTCGCCGGATTAGTCTTCATTTCAGGTAGTTTCTTCATCATTTCTTCCATCGCGGTGAACTTCCCCTCCAACCTTTCATTGTTGGAGGTGATTTGATTTTGAAAGTTGAAGAATCTTTCCTCCAAATCGGATTTCAATTGTCCGGCTTCGCCTTCTAAGACGTCAACCTTCTTTCCGGCTATCGTTCTTCCCAACGGATCTAAAAAAAATCACTTCCGGAAGCCAAAAGCTCGCTGAAAAATAGGGATTTCAGCTGCCTAAGGTCCCCAATCGAGGCTCTGATACCAATTTGATAGGTAATACTTACATGCACAAGTAAACCTAACCCAAACCAAGTATCTAAACCACGCAAACTGCTGTCCACAGCAGAAAACAGCCCAAAACAGTGATAAATCTGAGAGAAAATAGAGAGATATCCGTAGAAAATCAAAGCAAACACTTATATTTCCCTAATGGATGAAAAGCACTTGCAAGATACAATTTTCCTTCAATTCGAGAGGAAGGAAAAACTCTCCACTATCTCTGGCACGCCAAGAGCCAAGACAAACCCTAGATCTCAAAGAGAAAATTCAAATTCAAGATAATCCCCCCTTTTCCTCCTAACCTCCTAATTAACCATAAAGGAGTTTTACAAATTGTCTAAACAGTCCCTCACATTCAAAATTTCCCTCCCAAAACTCCTCCTTGGCCCCCTGTTGGTTCCGCCTGTGCCGCTCGGTTCTGCCCCGTGCGGTTCTGCCTCGAGTAGGTGAGGACCGGTCCAGCCGGCCCCTACTGGGCCAGCCTAACAGAAGGATGGGTAGCAACCGAAGGGGTAGTGGTAGTTGAGGTGGTGGGTGAATGATTTGCAGAGGCTGGTGGCTATGAGAAATAGGTAAGTGGATGGGTGTAGTTGTAGATGTAGGAAGAGTGAAGAGTGGTTAAGGGTGAGAGGAGAAGGTGAGGATGGTGAACTAGAAGGTGCTTGATGTGGGGAAGGCTTGGAGAATGGAAAAATGTGTTCATGAAAGATAACATGGCGGGAGATATGAATGCGGACAAGTAAATTATAACAATGATAGACATTGTGGGAAGTTGAGTAGCCTAAGAACATACATTTAGTGGAGCAAAGAAACAATTTATTAGAAGCAAGAGGTTGTAGCCGTGGAAAACATAGACATCCAAATATTTTAAGATGATCATAGGAGGCTGATTTGTGGTGGAGGAGGTTATAAGGAGCGCGAAGTTGAAGAGCTTTGGAGGGTAGACGATTGATTAAGTATTTTGCGGTGGAAAGAGCTTCAACCCAGAATTTAATGGGTAGATGAGCAACATGTAGAAGAGTGCGAGTGGTTTCCAGCAGATGTCTATGCTTATGTTCAGCAAGACTGTTTGTTCTGGAGTGTATGGACAGCTTAGTTGATGAGTGATACCGTGTTTGAACATAAATTGTTGAAAATTGTGGGAGAGACATTCGGCACCTGAATCTGATCGAAGAGTTTTGATTTTTACATCGAAAGAATTTTCAATCATAAAGGTAAAATGCTAAAATTTAACATAAGTTTCTGCTTTTGTATGCATGGGAAATAAGCAACATAAGCGAGTGAAGTCATCAATAAACATAACATAGTATTTATATCCATGAAACAACATAATCGATGTCGGACCCAATACATCAGTATGTAGAAGATCAAAAGGTTTGGATCTACAAACAGAACATTGTGAAAAAGGTAACTTGTGGCTTTTTGCCACATTACAAGAGGTGCATATAAATGAATTAGAAGAAATACATAGATGCAGTTGCAATTTAGCCATGGTCTCTAAGATAAGTTGATGTGGATGACCAAAGAGAGCATTCCAAGTGGAAACAGAGGTGGGCCGTAAGTGTAGAGCGGTAATGTATGATGGTCCGTCGGATGGAAGTGGACCATTATAACTGCAATCTTGGAGGAGGACATAATTGGTCAACTGATCTTTTTTTAAAACCAAAAGCTTCAAAAGAAATAGAATAATGATTATCAGATGTTAGTTTATGTATTGAAAGAAGATTGTGGGTTAGTCCATGAACATGAAGTAGATTGTGAAGATGAAGCTTACGGTTAGAGACTCGTGTTGGTAAAAGTCCTTAGCATATGTGTTGAATAGGCAAGGAAGAACCATTTGCAATGAAAATGGAGTCAGGACCTTCAAACTTCAGAGGATGTTGGAGCTAAGATATATCTGCTGCAAGATGCGATGAAGCAGCTGAATCAAGATGCCAGTCAGGGTTTGAAGATTGCTGCTGTTGTGTAAAGAGTCTTGTTGTAGAAGAAATAGGAGGTTGATACTCCAGGTTTGTTCTATGCCAACACTTGAAAGCTGAGTGTCCCACTTTATGGCAGATTTGACCAATGCTTTAATATTAGAGAGATATCGAGCCATGGTAATCGCCTCTACAGTGATTAGAACGTTGAAATCGCCTCTCAAGAGTGTTCCAGATGTCATGTGTGGTTTGCAAGTTGATAATATAGGGATGTATGGAGGGTGATTAGCTTACTTGAGATCTATTAAGATTAAACCGTTGGTTGTAAACATCTTAACAATCTATAGTTTCCAAATTGGAAAATTATCATTGGTAAGCTAAACATTGACAATGTTCTTAAGGTTGGTCATCAAGAATTTGAGAGAAGCAGGAATGATCAAGTCTGCCATGAAAAGAGTGGTGACCAAAACAAGTAATTGAGGTTTCGTTTGGTACTACTTTTTTACTATTTTTTAAAGCAGATTTCTAATGCAAAAATTATAATATATGTATTAAAAAGCTACTTTAAGAAGCAAAAAAAAAAAAAGTCGTCCCAAACGAAGCCTGAGTGGAAGAAGTGCTATCGTTATCCATAGCAAGAGATGAAGAGAAAGAAGCAGCTTTTAAGCATGTCTCTGATACCATGAGAGAAAATTGAAATATTGAATTGCTGAAAGTAATAGATATAGAGGAGAATACTTTTTCATTTATTTACAAGTGATTCTATACAAGTATATTTGAGGTGAAAAAGTTATAACAGCATTTTTTGTATAAGTGAAGATGCAGCATATTGAAACTACAATTGTGGGCTGCAGCTTACTGAAACTGCAATATGCAGTTTTGCCTGCTTAGAGCATCTCCAACGGAGAACTCCATTTTTTCACGATAAAATACAACAAAATTTCAAAATGGTGTGGTGCTGTTCCAATCGAACGTTATTTTATGTGCTTCTGCGAAGGTAACGATCCTTCTCCCTTTCACGCGTTTTTTCAGTTGAGAGAGCAAAATAACGTAGGTGAACAGTGCAACGTCAATATTGGTGTCGCACTGTTCACCCGCAAGTAAATGGCGGAAGGTTTGACGTTAGGCTGGTGCGACGTAACGACGTCATACGCTCGTTTGTCGTTCGGTTGGAGATAGCTCTTAGAATGGGTTACTAACACCTTCCTCCCTTCTTCCTATAAATTTTTAAATGCTCTCCCCCCAAAATTTTAAATATGTGCATAATTAACGTCTAAAATTTTTCTTTATTATTTTTTCTACACTATCCTTTTTTTTATAACAATTTAGTGATTAAATTAAATAAAAATATATGCATGAAGATGTGAAATCTAATTGCTAGGTTGTTTTGTGTATATAAATATAAGATTTTTAAGTTTTAATCTGTAAATAAATAATAATTAAGTGATGTGTATGTAAATGCTCATAAAGTTGTGGTTAAGTAGAATATCTTAATACTAATATTCATAATTGATGAAAAAAAATCATAATATTGATAATAATAGATAGAAATTCATTCTTTCAGATGTAAAATTTAGATTAGATTAATTATATTTAATCTATAACATTTTATCTTGAAAATGAGACTATTTAAATAAAATTAAGGTTTTATTTATGATTGTTTTTCTCATCATTTTTTTGTTGTTTTAAAGATGTTTGGTAATAAAAAGTTGTTCCACATGAAGCCTAAGGCTTTATTTGGGATAAATTTTTAGTGCTTTTTAAAATAATTTTTTATATATTGATAAAAGAAAAAAAGAAATAGATGTTATATTAGGCAGTGGTACCCACCATCTAACTTATGGATGCTAGAAATATTTCTTTTAGTGGTTAAAAACTAAGTTTGGTAAGATTATCATTTCTATGTCTAAATCCATCATTAATACATTAGTTTCACTAATTTAAATATTTATATAATCTTGGGATAATTTTTTTTACTAATTAAAAAAAAAATTCTGTACAAAATATTTTAAAAGCAGTGAAAAAATAGTGGCAAAATTTTTTTGAATTGAAGTCTAGTTTTTATTTGAGTTTTTTTTTTTTTTTTTTTGAACTATTTTTTATGATTTAAAAAACCTATAAAAATTATATCTTTGCATGTAAAAATTTAACAAATTTATCTAAGAAAATGTTTTTTTCAAAAATTAGTATGGAAACTAAGTTCTCTCAACCAATAATATATAAGTATAAATAATTCCAAATAACATTGTAGGCCATGGACTTTGACTTATGACTTATACCTCAGTTCACTCTGTCAATGAATTTAAAAGCATATCTTATTCAACTCAACAATTATTGAACATAACCAAACAAAATATTTATATTCTCATTTTCACACTTAAGCTACATTTGACACAGTTTTTTAAATATTTTATTTTTTCAAACTGCAACAACAATTTCTATTTAGACTTCGTTTGGGACGGCTTTCTTCATGCTTCTTAAAGCAGTTTTTTAATGCAAAAGTTAGAAATTTTTAACCCAACAAAAATGCTTTAAGAAGTAGCAAAAAAGTCATCCCAAAAGAAGCCTTAGTGATTATTTTCTTGTTACTTAAAAAAAAAAAATTATTCTATGAAGCTGCTTTCTGCAACCGCCTTAAAAATCACTTTATTTATAGCAGCTTTTCAAAATTATCCCAAATGAAGCACTAATCACAACAAAACTAATAACAAATAAAACCCAATATTTGAGCATATTACACATACGTATTATGTACATCTTAGAAATTACAAAAACATAGAGCTTAATATCTCTACATGTCAAAAGCCATTATATCTGCCTGAAAAATGCCATCATAGAATCATATACTACTTGCTTTGCAGAGACTCCCATTATGAAATCAGCATGAGCAAAGTTCTGTACATAATGAAGAACTAATTGATCAGTTTCATGCAGCTTTAGATCCTGAAGCAAATGCTCCACATCTTCTGTATCAGACAGAGAGTCTCTCCCACCATAGCTTAGGTAAAGTGGCAGACTGTTGGGAATATTTGATAAATTGTATACAGGAGGTGTGCTCTGACCATATCTTTGTATGTTATTAACACCATAGTTATATTTTGTTAGGGCTCCATCCCTGAATGCTGCAAATTCATCCAGAAAAAATTGAAATCTGTAAATTATATTTGAAAATTTGATGAAAACTTGATATGAATTTAGCTTATAAATGATTAAATATTTGATATTTTTATATGGACGGTGAAAGTTCTATAAGAAGGTGGTGAGACCTGCAATGTTTTATGGCGTAGACTGTCGGCCCTCAAAAGAAAAGCATAAAATTATGTCAAGTGTTGAAGAGAAGAGGATGCTCAGGTGGATTAGTGGCTTTACACTTAGAGAAGGAATGCCAAACGAGTATATACGTGAAAATGTTGAAGTAGGCTTAGATTTATGGTTTGGTCACACAAATTGTCAGCCTTCTGATGACTCAGTTAGTAAAGTGGATGTATTAGGTCTGATTTATATTAAGAAAGATAGAGGTAGACTTAAAAAGACTTCGTTAGAAAGTATTAGAAATAATCATTGTTTATTAGATTTAAATGAGAATTTGAATTTTATCAGGAAATACTATAAATAAAAATGATTCATTTTGCTGTTCTCATGTAATGAGATAAAGACTTAGATATTGTTGTTGTTGTATATGAATTAAATTCAATTCTCTTATAGTTAAATTAATGGCTTACTTTGTGCTAAATGTATCATATTTTTGGTTGATGTTGGCTGTGGTTCATACTGGAGGAATAATTGAACTGTTGAGCCATTAAGACAACAGTTGTTACCTGTGAAATCACATTCAAGGAATAAATAATCTAATTAATTACAGAAAAAAATCATTTAATATTGCAAAATATATATATATTTTACATCAAATAAAAAAAAATAATTTTTTTAATAAATATTAATATACCTGTAAATGCTGTCAGGAGATCATAGCAGTTCACATCTGGATAACTATAGAGTATTTTCAAATATTTGGATGCTTCCAGCCTGCAATTGAAGCTCACAGCTTAGTAGAGAATGAAGTAGAAGAAAAATGGTGTGTTTGGATTCATACTTGATTAGGTTTGTTTCTTATTTTCTTACCCTTTGGGATTGAACTCTGCAAGTCCTAGCAAATTGCTCAAGATCTAATCAAGGACAAATAAATTCATTAGATTAAGTAATCTAATTAATCAAAGAAAAAATTTTATAAGTATCTATATTTATAAGTAAGAATTATCCAAAATTTTAGTAAAAATTTTATGTAGGGATGTCTTAATATAATTTGTATCAAGATGAACCTTAAAACTCTTGGATTTACATTGAGATTATTGCTTGTACATGATTTATATAATCTTGGGATAATTTTTTTTACTATTTAAAAAAAAAATTTGTACAAAATATTTTAAAAGTAGTGAAAAAAATAGTGGCAAAATATTTTTGAAGTGAAGTCTAGTTTTTATTTGAGTTTTTTTTTTTTTTTTTTTTTGAACTATTTTTTATGATTTAAAAAACCTATAAAAATGATATCTTTGCATGTAAAAATTTAACAAATTTATCTAAGAAAATCTTTTTTTTTTTCAAAAATTAGTATGGAAACTAAGTTCTCTCAACCCATAACATTGTTGGCCATGGACTTTGACTTATGACTTATATTTGCCTCAGTTCACTCTGTCAATGAATTTAAAAGCATTTTTTTAATGAATTTAAAAGCATATCTTATTCAACTCAACAATTATTGAACATAACCAAACAAAATATTTATATTCTCATTTTCACACTTAAGCTACATTTGACACAGTTTTTTAAATATTTTATTTTTTCAAACCGCAACAACAATTTCTATTTAGGCTTCGTTTGGGACGGCTTTCTTTATGCTTCTTAAAGTAGTTTTTTAATGCAAAAGTTTAAAATTTTTAACCAAAAAAAAAACTTTAAGAAGTAGCAAAAAAAAGCCATCCCAAACGAAGCCTTAGTGATTATTTTCTCATTACTTAAAAAAAAAATTGTTCTATGAAGCTGCTTTCTGCAACAGCCTTAAAAATCACTTTATCTATAGCAGCTTTTCAAAATTATCCCAAATGAAGCAGTAATCACAACAAAACTAATAACAAATAAAACCCAATATTTGAGCATATTACACATACATATTATATACATCTTAGAAATTACAAAAACATAGAGCTTAATATCTCTACATGTCAAAAGCCATTATATCTGCCTGAAAAATGCCATCATAGAATCATATACTACTTGCTTTGCAGAGACTCCCATTATGAAATCAGCATGAGCAAAGTTCTGTACATAATGAAGAACTAATTGATCAGTTTCATGCAGCTTTAGATCCTGAAGCAAATGCTCCACATCTTCTGTATCAGACAGAGAGTCTCTCCCACCATAGCTTAGGTAAAGTGGCAGACTGTTGGGAATATTTGATAAATTGTATACAGGAGGTGTGCTCTGACCATATCTTTGTATGTTATTAACACCATAGTTATATTTTGTTAGGGCTCCATCCCTGAATGCTGCAAATTCATCCAGAAAAAATTGAAATCTGTAAATTATATTTGAAAATTTGATGAAAACTTGATATGAATTTAGCTTATAAATGATTAAATATTTGATATTTTTATATATGGACGGTGAAAGTTCTATAAGAAGGTGGTGAGACCTGCAATGTTTTATGGCGTAGACTGTCGGCCCTCAAAAGAAAAGCATAAAATTATGTCAAGTGTTGAAGAGAAGAGGATGCTCAGGTGGATTAGTGGCTTTACACTTAGAGACGGAATGCCAAACGAGTATATACGTGAAAATGTTGAAGTAGGCTTAGATTTATGGTTTGGTCACACAAATTGTCAGCCTTCTGATGACTCAGTTAGTAAAGTGGATGTATTAGGTCTGATTTATATTAAGAAAGATAGAGGTAGACTTAAAAAGACTTCGTTAGAAAGTATTAGAAATAATCATTGTTTATTAGATTTAAATGAGAATTTGAATTTTATCAGGAAATACTATAAATAAAAATGATTCATTTTGCTGTTCTCATGTAATGAGATAAAGACTTAGATATTGTTGTTGTTGTATATGAATTAAATTCAATTCTCTTATAGTAAAATTAATGGCTTACTTTGTGCTAAATGTACCATATTTTTGGTTGATGTTGGCTGTGGTTCATACTGGAGGAATAATTGAACTGTTGAGCCATTAAGACAACAGTTGTTACCTGTGAAATCACATTCAAGGAATAAATAATCTAATTAATTACAGAAAAAAATCATTTAATATTGCAAAATATATATATTTTACATCAAATAAAAAAATAATTTTTTAATAAATATTAATATACCTGTAAATGCTGTCAGGAGATCATAGCAGTTCACATCTGGATAACTATAGAGTATTTTCAAATATTTGGATGCTTCCAGCCTGCAATTGAAGCTCACAGCTTAGTAGAGAATGAAGTAGAAGAAAAATGGTGTGTTTGGATTCATACTTGATTAGGTTTGTTTCTTATTTCTTACCCTTTGGGATTGAACTCTGCAAGTCCTAGCAAATTGCTCAAGATCTAATCAAGGACAAATAAATTCATTAGATTAAGTAATCTAATTAATCAAAGAAAAAATTTTATAAGTATCTATATTTATAAGTAAGAATTATCCAAAATTTTAGTAAAAATTTTATGTAGGGATGTCTTAATATAATTTGTATCAAGATGAACCTTAAAACTCTTGGATTTACATTGAGATTATTGCTTGTACATGATTTATATAATCTTGGGATAATTTTTTTTACTAATTAAAAAAAAAAATTTGTACAAAATATTTTAAAAGTAGTGAAAAAAATAGTGGCAAAATATTTTTGAAGTGAAGTCTAGTTTTTATTTGAGTTTTTTTTTTTTTTTTGAACTATTTTTTATGATTTAAAAAACCTATAAAAATGATATCTTTGCATGTAAAAATTTAACAAATTTATCTAAGAAAATCTTTTTTTTTTTTTCAAAAATTAGTATGGAAACTAAGTTCTCTCAACCCATAACATTGTTGGCCATGGACTTTGACTTATGACTTATATTTGCCTCAGTTCACTCTGTCAATGAATTTAAAAGCATTTTTTTAATGAATTTAAAAGCATATCTTATTCAACTCAACAATTATTGAACATAACCAAACAAAATATTTATATTCTCATTTTCACACTTAAGCTACATTTGACACAGTTTTTTAAATATTTTATTTTTTCAAACCGCAACAACAATTTCTATTTAGGCTTCGTTTGGGACGGCTTTCTTTATGCTTCTTAAAGTAGTTTTTTTTAATGCAAAAGTTTAAAATTTTTAAACCAAAAAAAAACTTTAAGAAGTAGCAAAAAAGCCATCCCAAACGAAGCCTTAGTGATTATTTTCTCATTACTTAAAAAAAAAAATTGTTCTATGAAGCTGCTTTCTGCAACAGCCTTAAAAATCACTTTATCTATAGCAGCTTTTCAAAATTATCCCAAATGAAGCAGTAATCACAACAAAACTAATAACAAATAAAACCCAATATTTGAGCATATTACACATACATATTATATACATCTTAGAAATTACAAAAACATAGAGCTTAATATCTCTACATGTCAAAAGCCATTATATCTGCCTGAAAAATGCCATCATAGAATCATATACTACTTGCTTTGCAGAGACTCCCATTATGAAATCAGCATGAGCAAAGTTCTGTACATAATGAAGAACTAATTGATCAGTTTCATGCAGCTTTAGATCCTGAAGCAAATGCTCCACATCTTCTGTATCAGACAGAGAGTCTCTCCCACCATAGCTTAGGTAAAGTGGCAGACTGTTGGGAATATTTGATAAATTGTATACAGGAGGTGTGCTCTGACCATATCTTTGTATGTTATTAACACCATAGTTATATATTTTGTTAGGGCTCCATCCCTGAATGCTGCAAATTCATCCAGAAAAAATTGAAATCTGTAAATTATATTTGAAAATTTGATGAAAACTTGATATGAATTTAGCTTATAAATGATTAAATATTTGATATTTTTATATGGACGGTGAAAGTTCTATAAGAAGGTGGTGAGACCTGCAATGTTTTATGGCGTAGACTGTCGGCCCTCAAAAGAAAAGCATAAAATTATGTCAAGTGTTGAAGAGAAGAGGATGCTCAGGTGGATTAGTGGCTTTACACTTAGAGACGGAATGCCAAACGAGTATATACGTGAAAATGTTGAAGTAGACTTAGATTTATGGTTTGGTCACACAAATTGTCAGCCTTCTGATGACTCAGTTAGTAAAGTGGATGTATTAGGTCTGATTTATATTAAGAAAGATAGAGGTAGACTTAAAAAGACTTCGTTAGAAAGTATTAGAAATAATCATTGTTTATTAGATTTAAATGAGAATTTGAATTTTATCAGGAAATACTATAAATAAAAATGATTCATTTTGCTGTTCTCATGTAATGAGATAAAGACTTAGATATTGTTGTTGTTGTATATGAATTAAATTCAATTCTCTTATAGTAAAATTAATGGCTTACTTTGTGCTAAATGTACCATATTTTTGGTTGATGTTGGCTGTGGTTCATACTGGAGGAATAATTGAACTGTTGAGCCATTAAGACAACAGTTTGTTACCTGTGAAATCACATTCAAGGAATAAATAATCTAATTAATTACAGAAAAAAAATCATTTAATATTGCAAAAAATATATATTTTACATCAAATAAAAAAATAATTTTTTTAATAAATATTAATATACCTGTAAATGCTGTCAGGAGATCATAGCAGTTCACATCTGGATAACTATAGAGTATTTTCAAATATTTGGATGCTTCCAGCCTGCAATTGAAGCTCACAGCTTAGTAGAGAATGAAGTAGAAGAAAAATGGTGTGTTTGGATTCATACTTGATTAGGTTTGTTTCTTATTTCTTACCCTTTTGGGATTGAACTCTGCAAGTCCTAGCAAATTGCTCAAGATCTAATCAAGGACAAATAAATTCATTAGATTAAGTAATCTAATTAATCAAAGAAAAAATTTTATAAGTATCTATATTTATAAGTAAGAATTATCCAAAATTTTAGTAAAAATTTTATGTAGGGATGTCTTAATATAATTTGTATCAAGATGAACCTTAAAACTCTTGGATTTACATTGAGATTATTGCTTGTACATGATTTATATAATCTTGGGATAATTTTTTTACTAATTAAAAAAAAAATTTGTACAAAATATTTTAAAAGTAGTGAAAAAAATAGTGGCAAAATATTTTTGAAGTGAAGTCTAGTTTTTATTTGAGTTTTTTTTTTTTTTTGAACTATTTTTTATGATTTAAAAAACCTATAAAAATGATATCTTTGCATGTAAAAATTTAACAAATTTATCTAAAGAAAATCTTTTTTTTTTTTTCAAAAATTAGTATGGAAACTAAGTTCTCTCAACCCATAACATTGTTGGCCATGGACTTTGACTTATGACTTATATTTGCCTCAGTTCACTCTGTCAATGAATTTAAAAGCATTTTTTTAATGAATTTAAAAGCATATCTTATTCAACTCAACAATTATTGAACATAACCAAACAAAATATTTATATTCTCATTTTCACACTTAAGCTACATTTGACACAGTTTTTTAAATATATTTATTTTTTCAAACCGCAACAACAATTTCTATTTAGGCTTCGTTTGGGACGGCTTTCTTTATGCTTCTTAAAGTAGTTTTTTAATGCAAAAGTTTAAAATTTTTAACCAAAAAAAAACTTTAAGAAGTAGCAAAAAAGCCATCCCAAACGAAGCCTTAGTGATTATTTTCTCATTACTTAAAAAAAAAAATTGTTCTATGAAGCTGCTTTCTGCAACAGCCTTAAAAATCACTTTATCTATAGCAGCTTTTCAAAATTATCCCAAATGAAACAGTAATCACAACAAAACTAATAACAAATAAAACCCAATATTTGAGCATATTACACATACATATTATATACATCTTAGAAATTACAAAAACATAGAGCTTAATATCTCTACATGTCAAAAGCCATTATATCTGCCTGAAAAATGCCATCATAGAATCATATACTACTTGCTTTGCAGAGACTCCCCATTATGAAATCAGCATGAGCAAAGTTCTGTACATAATGAAGAACTAATTGATCAGTTTCATGCAGCTTTAGATCCTGAAGCAAATGCTCCACATCTTCTGTATCAGACAGAGAGTCTCTCCCACCATAGCTTAGGTAAAGTGGCAGACTGTTGGGAATATTTGATAAATTGTATACAGGAGGTGTGCTCTGACCATATCTTTGTATGTTATTAACACCATAGTTATATTTTGTTAGGGCTCCATCCCTGAATGCTGCAAATTCATCCAGAAAAAATTGAAATCTGTAAATTATATTTGAAAATTTGATGAAAACTTGATATGAATTTAGCTTATAAATGATTAAATATTTGATATTTTTATATGGACGGTGAAAGTTCTATAAGAAGGTGGTGAGACCTGCAATGTTTTATGGCGTAGACTGTCGGCCCTCAAAAGAAAAGCATAAAATTATGTCAAGTGTTGAAGAGAAGAGGATGCTCAGGTGGATTAGTGGCTTTACACTTAGAGAAGGAATGCCAAACGAGTATATACGTGAAAATGTTGAAGTAGGCTTAGATTTATGGTTTGGTCACACAAATTGTCAGCCTTCTGATGACTCAGTTAGTAAAGTGGATGTATTAGGTCTGATTTATATTAAGAAAGATAGAGGTAGACTTAAAAAAGACTTCGTTAGAAAGTATTAGAAATAATCATTGTTTATTAGATTTAAATGAGAATTTGAATTTTATCAGGAAATACTATAAATAAAAATGATTCATTTTGCTGTTCTCATGTAATGAGATAAAGACTTAGATATTGTTGTTGTTGTATATGAATTAAATTCAATTCTCTTATAGTTAAATTAATGGCTTACTTTGTGCTAAATGTACCATATTTTTGGTTGATGTTGGCTGTGGTTCATACTGGAGGAATAATTGAACTGTTGAGCCATTAAGACAACAGTTGTTACCTGTGAAATCACATTCAAGGGAATAAATAATCTAATTAATTACAGAAAAAAATCATTTAATATTGCAAAATATATATATTTTACATCAAATAAAAAAATAATTTTTTAATAAATATTAATATACCTGTAAATGCTGTCAGGAGATCATAGCAGTTCACATCTGGATAACTATAGAGTATTTTCAAATATTTGGATGCTTCCAGCCTGCAATTGAAGCTCACAGCTTAGTAGAGAATGAAGTAGAAGAAAAATGGTGTGTTTGGATTCATACTTGATTAGGTTTGTTTCTTATTTCTTACCCTTTGGGATTGAACTCTGCAAGTCCTAGCAAATTGCTCAAGATCTAATCAAGGACAAATAAATTCATTAGATTAAGTAATCTAATTAATCAAAGAAAAAATTTTATAAGTATCTATATTTATAAGTAAGAATTATCCAAAATTTTAGTAAAAATTTTATGTAGGGATGTCTTAATATAATTTGTATCAAGATGAACCTTAAAACTCTTGGATTTACATTGAGATTATTGCTTGTACATGATTTATATAATCTTGGGATAATTTTTTTTACTAATTAAAAAAAAAATTTGTACAAAATATTTTAAAAGTAGTGAAAAAAATAGTGGCAAAATATTTTTGAAGTGAAGTCTAGTTTTTATTTGAGTTTTTTTTTTTTTTTTTTTTTTTGAACTATTTTTTATGATTTAAAAAACCTATAAAAATGATATCTTTGCATGTAAAAATTTAACAAATTTATCTAAGAAAATCTTTTTTTTTTTCAAAAATTAGTATGGAAACTAAGTTCTCTCAACCCATAACATTGTTGGCCATGGACTTTGACTTATGACTTATATTTGCCTCAGTTCACTCTGTCAATGAATTTAAAAGCATTTTTTTAATGAATTTAAAAGCATATCTTATTCAACTCAACAATTATTGAACATAACCAAACAAAATATTTATATTCTCATTTTCACACTTAAGCTACATTTGACACAGTTTTTTAAATATTTTATTTTTTCAAACCGCAACAACAATTTTTATTTAGGCTTCGTTTGGGACGGCTTTCTTTATGCTTCTTAAAGTAGTTTTTTAATGCAAAAGTTTAAAATTTTTAACCAAAAAAAAACTTTAAGAAGTAGCAAAAAAGCCATCCCAAACGAAGCCTTAGTGATTATTTTCTCATTACTTAAAAAAAAATTGTTCTATGAAGCTGCTTTCTGCAACAGCCTTAAAAATCACTTTATCTATAGCAGCTTTTCAAAATTATCCCAAATGAAGCAGTAATCACAACAAAACTAATAACAAATAAAACCCAATATATTTGAGCATATTACACATACATATTATATACATCTTAGAAATTACAAAAACATAGAGCTTAATATCTCTACATGTCAAAAGCCATTATATCTGCCTGAAAAATGCCATCATAGAATCATATACTACTTGCTTTGCAGAGACTCCCATTATGAAATCAGCATGAGCAAAGTTCTGTACATAATGAAGAACTAATTGATCAGTTTCATGCAGCTTTAGATCCTGAAGCAAATGCTCCACATCTTCTGTATCAGACAGAGAGTCTCTCCCACCATAGCTTAGGTAAAGTGGCAGACTGTTGGGAATATTTGATAAATTGTATACAGGAGGTGTGCTCTGACCATATCTTTGTATGTTATTAACACCATAGTTATATTTTGTTAGGGCTCCATCCCTGAATGCTGCAAATTCATCCAGAAAAAATTGAAATCTGTAAATTATATTTGAAAATTTGATGAAAACTTGATATGAATTTAGCTTATAAATGATTAAATATTTGATATTTTTATATGGACGGTGAAAGTTCTATAAGAAGGTGGTGAGACCTGCAATGTTTTATGGCGTAGACTGTCGGCCCTCAAAAGAAAAGCATAAAATTATGTCAAGTGTTGAAGAGAAGAGGATGCTCAGGTGGATTAGTGGCTTTACACTTAGAGACGGAATGCCAAACGAGTATATACGTGAAAATGTTGAAGTAGGCTTAGATTTATGGTTTGGTCACACAAATTGTCAGCCTTCTGATGACTCAGTTAGTAAAGTGGATGTATTAGGTCTGATTTATATTAAGAAAGATAGAGGTAGACTTAAAAAGACTTCGTTAGAAAGTATTAGAAATAATCATTGTTTATTAGATTTAAATGAGAATTTGAATTTTATCAGGAAATACTATAAATAAAAATGATTCATTTTGCTGTTCTCATGTAATGAGATAAAGACTTAGATATTGTTGTTGTTGTATATGAATTAAATTCAATTCTCTTATAGTAAAATTAATGGCTTACTTTGTGCTAAATGTACCATATTTTTGGTTGATGTTGGCTGTGGTTCATACTGGAGGAATAATTGAACTGTTGAGCCATTAAGACAACAGTTGTTACCTGTGAAATCACATTCAAGGAATAAATAATCTAATTAATTACAGAAAAAAATCATTTAATATTGCAAAAAATATATATTTTACATCAAATAAAAAAAATAATTTTTTAATAAATATTAATATACCTGTAAATGCTGTCAGGAGATCATAGCAGTTCACATCTGGATAACTACAGAGTATTTTCAAATATTTGGATGCTTCCAGCCTGCAATTGAAGCTCACAGCTTAGTAGAGAATGAAGTAGAAGAAAAATGGTGTGTTTGGATTCATATTTTATTATGTTTGTTTCTTATTTCTTACCCTTTGGGATTGAACTCTGCAAGTCCTAGCAAATTGCTCAAGATCTAATCAAGGACAAATAAATTCATTAGATTAAGTAATCTAATTAATCAAAGAAAAAATTTTATAAGTATCTATCTTTATAAGTAAGAATTATTCAAAATTTTAGTAAAAAGATTATGTAGGGATATGTTAATATAATTTGTATCAAGATGAACCTTAAAGCTCTTGGATTTACATTGAGATTATTGCTTGTATATGATTTCATGAAGTTTCCTAATCTCAATACAAATTCAAGAGCATCTAATGATTCATTTGGGACGGTAGTAGCTTTTTGAAAGATACTATGGAAAATAATTTCCTGACACGAAAATTTATTGAAAGTAATGAAAAAGCAGTAACCAAATAAAAAATGTGTTGACATTTTGAAAAGCAAAGCAGTAAGAAAGCTATCTCAAATGAAGCCTTCATTTGCAACTGCTTTCTTTCTTTTGCTTAAAGTCACTTTTTAGTACAAAAATTTTAATTTTTATACATGAAAGCTTCTTTAAGAAGCAATAAGAAAGCCATCCCAAACAAAACCTAAGGCTTCATCTAGGCCAACTTTCTTCTTGCTTTCCAGTTCAAACTTTTTCTAAAATTTTTTGTACTAAAAGCTACTTTAGAAAGCAATAAGAAAGCTCAACCAAAGAATGAAGTCTAAGCCTTCGTTTGGGATGATTTTTTTTTGCTTCTTTCGGAAACGATTTTCTGTTATAAAAATTTCTAATTCACGAAATTTTTGTACTTAAAAGCTATTTTAGAAATTATCAAAAAAGCTATCCCAAATGAAGTCTAAATCTTCTCTAATGTAAATCACATCAATATTCATGAGCAAATTTTTTTTTGAAATTATGCATTAAATAAAGAGAATAATTACTAGTTGATAATTACCTCACCCACAAAGAGTCTGGCAGCCAGAATGCCTAATTTTGTTTTCATGTGATCAAGGTAGGCTATTGGACACAAAAGTGCTGCTGATCTTAGCTTGTCCACCAGCCTTCCTTCTGAGAAAGATGCCAAAGCAATGAGCGTTCCCTGCAATTATTTACAATCAGAAGCTTTGCACTATGTACAAAACTATAAATTTGGCTAAGTAAAGCTGATGAAGACAAAGAAGAAGAAGAAGAAGTTTCTTACACACCAAGGAGTGCCCAACATAGTGCAGCTTCTGCTTTGTCTGTTTGGCAACCAAGTCTACCATAGCTGGGAAATCATTCTCCACTAGTTCATCCCATGACCATGCCCAATAAGCCTATGAAGGATCAAATTAAGGCCAAAATTTTCATAAAAATATTAACATATGCACATATTAAGACTTCGTTTGGGACAGTTTTATTATTTTTCTTTCTTTTCGAATTGTAACTATAATTTCTATTTAGTTATTATTTTTCACCGTTTTTTTACTCACAATAGTTTAATTTATAATCAACTTTATAGAAAGCTGCAGTTATTCCAAACGGATGTTAAAAGCATGCATACTTCAAATATTTTATTATTATTGCACACAATTTTCATATGTAATATTATTTCTTTTTTTGAAGAATAAAAATATGTCATTACTTAGTTTTATGTTGCTTATTATGGTGTAGTTAATAGATATGTTGGAATGAGCACAGAGGGTTTGATATGAAAATATTGAAATGTTGCTGGACTTTAATCTTAATTATCCCAAAAGATTAATGAAGGATTAGAAGAGTTAAGTTAATCATGAGGGATTAGCCTAGTAATGGAAGTAGTTTAACTTTAAAGAGATCGTCATATATATATGTAAGGAAAAATGATTCAGGGTGGTAAATGAAAATTACACACCCGATCGGATGGCGTAAGAGACACGTGGCGATTGCTGGAGCGAGTGCCTCTAATATTACCGATCCACACATCAAATCCGTTATCGGCTAGCACAAAGGCCAGGGATTGCTCCGGAGAGTTCAATAGCCAGGTCATCCCATCCTGCAATTATAATATTTTACTTTCATAAATAAATAAATAAAATTATATTTTTAAGTAGCCAAAAAATATATAAATAAAAATAGTAATTTATTCTATTTATACATAAGAAAGTAAAACTCTAATTTATAACTTGTAATTAAAAAAAAAAAAAAAGTTGTTATCCTTACAAATAAAATGCATATACTATTTTTTTAAAATAAAAAAACCAAATTTCAGAGAGCTTTAATAGAAATTGCCACCATTTTTATTCATAACAAGCAAAGGGAACATAAACTTTCTCTAATTTAGATGGCTTGGAAGCTTTGGCACTCTTGCATGTGGAATTTAATCATGCACATGCAAAGTTCGAATATAAGATGCGTCTGAATTTTGTGAGGATATATTATAAATACATAGCAAATATACAATATTTATAGACACTATGTATTTACTGTGTACCTTCATAAATATGGACGGCCTAAACTCCGCATGTATATATATATATATATATATATATATATATATAGAAAGAGAGAAAGAGAGAAAGAGAGAGAGAATACAATCTTTTTTGAGGCTACGAAAAATAAGATTGAGACATACGTACATAAATTTGAAAGAGAAATAGCAAAAAGAAAAGTTTTACTAAAATTTTAGGTGAATATATTTATTGAGGGATACATGCATATATGAATTTCTAATAAATTATGTAAAAATTTATGCTATGCTAATTTATTAACATGACTATTTGTATTTAATTTCTACATTAATTAGTAGTAATAATAAGCGTCATATAACTAATTAATCTCCTCCTAACAAAATTTTAATTTATCATTCGCTCTTAATTTGGCTGTATATTTACCATAAGAACACCGTGTTGCAGCAATACTGGCTGCCTTGCCCCTCCAATAACTCCATTGCGCCCCACAGGTATCCTCTGCATGCCCAGTATGTAACCATCCTCAGTTGTCACCTATCTCCATAAATTTATCTAAATTAATCCACTTTTCTTCATAAAATCAACATAAATATGATCAGATTAATCGTTCATAATCAATATAACCTCAAACTCCTGGCATTTATACCCATATGGGCGCACCACAGCCTCGCAGATTCCTACTTCTTCAGGCGAAGGAGAGAATCCCCCCTCGCCATGGAAGAAGAAGAAGATGATGATGATGAAAGGAAGCTGAGAGTAATAGGAGAAGCTATGGAGAGCCATTGTTGCAGATCGAGAACTGGAACTGATAGTTCTGCATACTTATAGCAGAAGAGGAAGGCTGGGAAGTGGGTGGAGGGTTGCTTTCTTCATGAAGGAAAAGTAAGAGAAGCGAATGTGAACGGAAGACGCGATAGTGTTTTGCTAGTTTTGGCTTTTAGTTTTTCTGAGGGATAACAGATTCAAATCTTCGGCTTAATCAAAGGCTTCTTTTTGGAAATGGGTTGCTGAAGGGGTAACTCAAAGACTGTCCTTTTCCAATTTTTGCGTTTTATAACGCAGAAGGTGCGTTATGAGGAAGTTGGATATTAAAAACAAGGATAAGACACGGGAGGCGGTGGTGATGCTACGCAGCATGTATTTCATTTATTTATTCTTTTATAATTATTATTGTTGTTGTTTTTTATTTATTCAAATTATTGTAGAAGAGAATTAGGGGTGAAACCGAGTCAAGCCGGCTCGCGAGCTGACTCGGGCTCGACTCAACAACAGGCTCGACGAGCCGAGCTAAACGAGCTCGCGAGTCGAGCTCAAACACAGTTTCGAGCTCGAATGCTTAACGAGCTCGAGCTCGAACATGCATCCGACTCGACTCGTCGGCTCGACGAGCAGCTCGACTGGGCGGGATTCACGGGATCGAGCTCGGGACGATGACGGCGGATCAGATCTCGACGGCGGAACTCGCAACGGACGCGACGACAATGGCAAAGCTCGAAACGAACGTGGTGATGACGCCGAAGCTCGGAATGGATGCAACGAGATTGAGCTCGGAGCTCACAACGACGAAGCTCGGGACTACATATTGGACGCGACGTCGACAATGACGACGAAGCTTGGAATATATGGACGATGACGACGACGAAGCTCGGAGATCAGAGCTCGATTGACCGCGTGACGACGACGTCGTCGTTGGACACGACGATGAAGCTCTGAGCTCGATTGAACGCGCGAACAACGTGATGACGGACGACGTCGTCGTTGGACGCGACCTTGACATAGAACGCGACGACAAACCGCGAGTACGCGACGACGTCTGCATGACAGCGAAGGCGAGTACGCGACGACATTTTGAGCTCGAATATAGCTCAACGAGCCGCTATACAACGAAACGAGTCGAGCTCGAGCTCGGATTTTGAGCTCAACTCGAACAACCCCTGGCTCGAGCTCGACTCGACTCGTTTTCACCCCTAAAGAGAATATTATTTCTTTTTATTTTTATATTAAAAATGATTTATAATATAATTAAAAATATGTTTAAATTAAATGAGTAGGTGGTTGGTAGAGTAGTTCAAATAAGTGGATCCTTTAAAGTCTAAATCTTTGAGCTTCTCAAGTGATAGTCAAAGAGAGAATAATCAAATTTCTCTCTTTTTTTATGTTTTTATCTACAAATAGGAACCCTTTTTATACTAAAAGGATTGGGAATCTAATCTCATATATGATATGTGAAACTAAATAGTTAATTCTTATTCACATATGATGAAACATAAATTTAAATTAGATTCAAATTAATTTAAACTAATTCATATTTATCTGGATGAACCACTGATTCAGCATACTGATTGTGAAATACTATGTTTAATATTATTATCATATGCCCTAATAGAGACATCAAGTCATCGAAGAAATATTCTAAGCCAAATGACCTCCTATTTAGTTATAACATAGGCTTACCTTCCATTACGTGAGATGAGATATTATAATTGATATTAAAGCCTAACCTAGCTTACCCATATGATGAGTGCTTCGAGATAAACTAAGGCTTCATTTGGGTCTGCTTTCTTACTGCTTCTTAAAGGGGCTTTCTAGTTCAAAAATTAAAATTTTAATACTACAAAGCTGCTTTAAGAAGCAGCAAGAAAGCCGCCCCAAACGAAGCCGAAGTGGAAGTTGGACGGCTTGTGACATCCCAAATTCAAAGAGGGTGATGTCTACTGAGGATGATGCAGCATATGGAGCTAATCAAGAGAAGGGAGGTCCAATTACTAGATCAAAGGCCAAGAGGGCTTCACTAGATCCATATTTTCTTGTCATTAAAAATAATGATAATGATTGGGCATTATACTATAAGAAATCTATTTATCTCATTAAGAGCATTCCAATGCTATTGATAGTTTGTAAATTAAACACTTATTCGAGCCACAATAATTCTAAAAAGATATAGGAATTAGATTTAGCTCAATATGCTAATTAAGGCATTGAGATGACATAAAGCAACATATAATTGGTATCAATTAATAATAATATATTCATGCATGCACAAATTGACATCTAATACATATATAATCATTGATGTAACACATATTCTATTATTTTCTTAACACATCTGTCTTGCTTTAACTTGGCTTAATATGTGTGTAAATGAGTTGAGTCGAGTCAAATAATTTCTTAATCTAGTCAAGCTCATTTAATTTTTTATTAAGCTGAAATTGGAGTTCGAGCTCGAGCTCAAGCTTAGCATAAGTGCAAAATATGAGGCTCGAGCTCAACATAAAAGTTTGAAATTGACTCATTTTGGAGCTTGTCTTTTTATTTTGAATATGGACAAAATATATTAATTAGAATAATATATTTGTTGTTGTGTTAATTAATATTAATGGATTTGGCTTGACAAACCGATTAGTCAAGCTAACCCAAGATCAAGCTTGAGCTTATGTAATATGCAGTACATGAGAAAGAAGGGTTTACCAGCAAAATAATTTCGCCGGAATTTTCGGCGGAATTATCAGTGGAATTTTTGTCAGAAATTTCCTGCGGATTTTTCCGATGATAATTCTGGAGGAATAATTTTGCCGGTAGTTAAGTGTTTCGGCGGAATATCCGGCAGATATTTTATTTCATTTCTGGCAAAAAAACTCCATAGAAATTCTACCAAAGAAAAGACACTATTTCGCCCCCAACAGCCTCTCTCTCTCTCTCCCAAATAGCTCTCTCGGTCTCTTCATCGACTGACATCGTTCAAGCTTGACCGTTTTGCTCTGTTTATTTGAGATTTTATGAGTAAATATTCATCTCTTTTATCATTTTCATTTTTTTTTTATAGATTTCATCCCTTAAATTTTGTTAAAAATACTGGCTTTACATGGCTGAGTGGATTTTTGTGCTTAATACTATATGTATATTTAGTGCTACAAATCATAAAGAAATCATCAAGGCTTGCTGCATATTCTGTGAGGATAGCAGCATTTTTTTTCTGCAAAGGGATTGTTTGTTTGGAGCTTTTCAAAACAATGTAAACTAATTGATCAAATGTGTGCTTGTTTGACTGAAGTTTTCCTATATAAGAGTGGATTTTTCATGTCTGAGTTTTCTTATTTTCATTACAAGAATGGTGAGGCATAAGGATGGCCTGATATCCATCTGCTGGCAACTGATACTGTCATTTTTTCTTGCTTCGGCCTAAGAATTCGTTTGAGACAGCTTTCTTACTGCTTCTTAAAACAGCCTCTTAGTACAAAAGTTTACATTTTTATACTAGGAAGCTGTTTTAATAAGCAGTAAAAAAGTAGTCCCAAAGGAAGTCTAAGGCTTTGTTTGAGACGGCTTTCTTACTGCTTTTAAAGTGACTTTCTAGTACAAAATTTTTAATTATTGTACTAGGAAGTCGCTTTAAGAAGCGCGAAGAAAGCCGTCCCAAATGAAGCCTAAGTCTTCGTTTGTGATAGCTAGCTTTCGTATTGGTTTATAAAGCCGCTTTGTAGGACAAAATATTTTGAAAAATAAAATTGTGTACTAAAAAATTGCTTAAAAAATAATAAAATAATGTCCCAAGCAAAACCTAAATTATCATTTTTAATGGAATTTTGGCCTTTGCTTCTAAATGTGGTTTAATTACTTTTATGACAAAATTTATTTTATTGTGAAAAATATATTTTTTTTTCTTTACCGAATTATGAAATTATTCTAATATATATTTTCAATTAATCATATTAATAGAAGTACTCCAAATTTTTATAAATTTGATAATGATTAAACTTATAGTAATAAAATTTTGATTTAATCTCTTTAAAATATCACCCAATTTTGAATTATCTCATAAATTATATTATTTATATTAATTTTAAATAACCACGAATAGCAAGAGACTCCGTGGCCCAATGGATAAGGCGCTGGTCTACGGAACCAGAGATTCTGGGTTCGATCCCCAGCGGAGTCGCATTAACTTGTATATTTCTTTTTAATATACACAACATCAGAAAAATTATAAAATAAAAGTGGGCCCTGGCGGAGCTGTGTACTTCTTTTTTGGCTGCCGCCCGCTACATTATTATCTGAAAATATAAAATATTTTTTAGTAGAGACACATTAATTTTCTTCCACAGCAATTTGGCACTATGTTTTTATTTTAGGAGCACTTTTAATGTTTTATTACTTTAAAAAAAATGCGGTCTAAAATGAATATTTTAGAATTATTTGAATGAATGTAAAATAAATACATGAATGCAATTTAACGGAGGTGGTCGACAGTGTAGAAATGCATTCCCTCTCAGAATGCCGAACGGAGCAGATGAACAATAACCAAACTTGGTGATTTTATTATTTTCATTATTTGTTACAAATGGTGTAGACAAGTATATATAGATACCCATAGAAGGTATTACACGTGGAAGCAAGTGATTGGATTACAAGATTGATTAAAGTAATAACTAATAATGTCTTAACATTCCCCCTGAAACTGATGATCGGGGACCAATAGTCAGTTTGTATCTCAACAATTTGAACCGAGAGGTGGCTAATGGTTTCGTTAAAATGTCGGCGAGCTGATCAACCGTGCTTATCGGTAGCAACCGAATTGTATTGTTCATTATATGCTCGCGCACAAATCGTTGATCAATTTCTATATGTTTCGTTCTAGCGTGAAAGACAGGATTATTCGCTAGAGCAATTGTGGAGGTGTTATCACAAAATACATCAACCGGATGCTTGTGATCAATGCTGAAGTCTTTTAGAAGGCGTTTGATCCATATAGTGTCGGCAGTAGCGGATGCTAGTGCTCGATATTCAGATTCTGTGGAGGATCTAGAAACAGTGTTTTGTTTCTTAACGGTCCACGATACAAGTGTGTCTCCGAGAAAGGTACAAAAGCCGGTTGTAGATTTGCGGGTAACTGGATCCGAGGCCCAGTCAGCATCAGAATATGTCCGAAGCTGAAGACTGGAGCGGGAAATAGGTAAACCGAACTCAAGTGTGCCTTTAATGTATCGAAGAAGTTTCTTTAGCATAGTTGTGTGAACGACTTCGGGTTTATGCATGTGCTGAGACAATACATTCACTGCGTAGGCGATGTCTGGTCTTGTTAGGGTCAGGTATTGTAGAGATCCAATGATCTTCCGGTAGAGAAGATCGTCGAAACAGGGTACATCTTCCAAGTGCTGATCTGGAATTTTTGAAAAACAAGGATTAGCGACCGAGTTTCATTTGTGCAACTCGGCAATTTGAAGAATTGAGTTGGCGTAATTAGTTTGAGATAGAGGTACGTATCTGGAGTGGAGTCAATCTTAATGCCGAGGAATTGATGTGCTAAACCAAGATCTTTCATGGTGATTTTGTGTTTCATTTGCTCTATGAGATACTTCATTTTATTGTTGTCGTTCCCGGTAATAAGAATGTCATCCACATAAACCAAGAGATAGATTTGTAGTTTGTCACGGTGCAGGATCAACAGTGAAGGATCGAACTGACTGTGCTGGAAACCGATTTGAAGAAGATAGTTTGTAAATGTCGTGTACCATTGTCTTGGTGCTTGCCGAAGCCCATAAATGGCCTTCCGAAGGCGACAGACGTGTGTGGGTTGTGCCGAATCTTCAAACCCCTTAGGTTGTCTCATATAGACAGTTTCGTTGATGTCACCGTGCAAAAACGCATTTGCGACGTCGAGTTGATGTACATTCCAGCTGTGGAAAAGAGCTATTGTAAACAAAATTCGTATGGTGGGTAGCTTGGCTACCGGGCTAAAGGTTTCCTGGTAATCCAATCCGAATTCTTGTTGATTTCCTTGAGCGACGAGACGGACTTTGAATCTTGCAACGGATCCATCGGAATTGTACTTGGTTCTGTATGTCCATTTCGATCCAAGTACCGAGCCTGAGATCGGAGGTGGGACTAGTTCCCAAGTGCCTTGCTTTTGTAAAGCAAAAAATTCGTCGGCCATGGCTCGTCGCCACTTGAAATGTTTGCTGGCCTCAGTGTATGTCGTGGGATCCTGTTGAGATTGTTCTTTGTGAATAAGATTTAGTCTGTTTACAGGTTTTAGGTGGCCTGTCTGAGCTCGAGTAGTCATTGGGTGCTTGACAGGCAGAGAGGGATCCGCAGAGTGATCCGAAGGATGAGCAGCTTCCTATTCACGAATAGCATGTTCATTTGATGAGTTGCCAATATTGTTGAGAACTGGAGATTGTATGGTGTTCTGTTGTTGACTGATGGACAAATGTTGGGGAAGTGCTGATGCAGGAACAAGCCGGGGATATGGAATACTAGTTGTATTTTGTGGTTCCTGAAGGCACCTGATTTTATACGAAAACAAAGATTCGTTAAATCGAACGTGTCTGGAAATAAAAATTCTATGAGTGACCAAATTTAAACACTTATATCCTTTCATAGTGTCGGCATATCCAAGAAATACACACGCCTGCGACGTAGGAGTAAGATTGGTACGATGAATTTGCGAGGATAACGGGTAGCTTTCACATCCGAAAATTCGAAGATGCTCATATGACGGTTTAATATTGAACATTCTTTGAATCGGAGTGATGTATTAGGTTGTAGCTGACGGCATTCGGTTGATAAGATAGGTGGCTGTGGAAGCGGCTTCAAGCCAATACGACATAGGTAAACCAGCCGTGTGGAGAAGTGTTCTTGTCGTTGTGATAATATGACAGTGCTTTCGCTCCGCAATCCCATTTTGCTCCGGTGTATACGGACACGAGGTTTGGTGCAATATTCCAACAGCTTTGGTAAACGATTGAAATTGCTGATTTACAAACTCTCCACCGCCATCCGTCCTGATTACTTTAAGCTTACGGTTTGTTTGTCTTTCAATGAATGTAACAAATTGCTTAAAAATATTAAACACGTCAGATTTCAACATTAACGGAAATAACCAAACAAAGCGCGAGTAATCATCAACAAAGATTAGGTAATATCTAAATCCTTGATGAGAGGGAACCAGAGACGGTCCCCAAACATCGGAATGAACAAGTTCTAATGGTGCATGAGTTACAGTACGAGAAATATCAAACGGAATTCTGTGTCCTTTACAAGTCAAACAAGAAACGCATTTTGAATTGTTGTTATGAATATGCAGCTCGGGATTGCTGCTTGATATGGATTGAAGCACCCTTTGATTGGGTTGGCCCAATCTGCCATGCCAGACTGCAGAGGACGTCCGAGTTGCCGAGAGAGCAGTTGCTGAAGTCCGCTGCGTCTGCGTGTGGATCTTATACAACCCATTATTGCAAGGTCCTGTAAGAAGAACCTGGTTGTTCGTCCGATCCTTAAAAACGAACCCATTAGCATTAAAAGTGATGGAAATAGGATTATCTTTGACAAGATTAGAGATAGAAAGCAAATTATGCGAAATTGACGGAATATGTAAAAGACGAGAAAGTAATAGCTTACTGTCCGGGGTTGGAAGGATACCCTTTCCCGTATGGACGATAGGAATGGACCTTCCGTCCCCGACTGTGACCACGTCGTTGCCATTGTAAGGTTGATATTGAGCAAGATTGTCAGTCGAGTTCATCATGTGAGATGAAGCACCCGAATCAATGAACCACTCCGTGCCCAGGTTACCTTCGGTATGTGTAAGAAGAGCGTTGGTGTTCTTGGACGATTTCTGTTGCGGAATGTAGTTAGCATTAAGGCGATGCCAACATGTGTCCGCTTCATGACCCTTCTTTTTGCAAATTTGACAGATAGATGCAAGATGTTGAGAATTCCTGGTTGCCGTAGAGGTATCGGATTGCTGTCTTATTTACCGCGACGTCCTCTGCCCCTGACCGTGTAGAGAGCCGATTGAGTATCTGGTTGACGGGCAAATTTTAGAGCCGATGATTTGAGGTGAATCTCTTCGCTGGTTAGAAGAGCGTAAAGATTGTCCAACGCCATCGTGCTCTGCATCGTTCGAATTGTGGTCGTAAAGGACTGATAGGCCGGCGGGAGACCGTTCAAGATGTAGATGATGACATCTTCCGGATCAACAGAGGATCCGACCGAGGATATTTGATCTACAATCTTTTTGATTTCGGTCAAGTACCGCGTCATCGTCATGTTATGCATCGAAATGTTGTGGAGCTCATTTTTGAGTTGAATTACTTTGGACCTATTAGAGGACTGAAATCTTGTGTGAAGGGTTGCCCAGATTTCTTGAGTTGAGTCAAGATGAATAACGTAAGGCAACACTTCGGCAGAGATAGTCGAACACATTGCGGTGGCGAGATTTTGGTCAATGACCAGCCATTAAGCGTCATCTTGATATGGATCACGATTCTCTGTGCCCGATTTGAGATCAAGAAATGCCGCGAAGCCATTAGCCTTGAATAATTTGGCTATTTGTGTGCTCCAAATGGGAAAATTGTCCGGTGTGAGAGAATGAGGAACAAGAAACTTTAGATTGGAGATAACGAACTTGAGAGATTGTGAGATGGTCGGAGCCGGCGATTGTAGGCCTGGCATTGCCGACATCGACGAGGAAGAGGCGGAAGCTTGATGTGCCATGGCTATGGGCTCAGAATCTTGCTTCTCTTGATACCATGTAGAAATGCATTCCCTCTCAGAATGCCGAACGGAGCAGATGAACAGTAACCAAACTTGGTGATTTTATTATTTTCATTATTTGTTACAAATGGAGTAGACAAGTATATATAGATACCCATAGAAGGTATTACACGTGAAAGCAAGTGATTGGATTACAAGATTGATTAAAGTAATAACTAATACTGTCTTAACAGACAGCGGCGGAGGTGGCCGACATCAATGGCAATGGCGATACTTTTGCAGTGTATTTAGAAATCGTTCGAATTTGGGGAATTTCAAATACACTGAAAATGCAATAGTTGTTGGAGTATATTGGAATGCACTCCTTTTACTTCTAAGAAATGCATTACTTTTATTATTTTTGGTGATTGATTGGGCAGAATGTAAAATAAAGTAAAGTCATAATCTATTAGAAACTCCTCGTTGCAGTGAAGTCACTTCACTTCACGTGTAAACGAACACCGCAAAAATCGAGTGAAAAAAGAATTTACATAAATCCTAAAGAGCAACCCTAAAGAGCGCAATGCTACAGGTTCATGCACTCTTGGTGCTTGTGGAAATTCCCCAATGAAGCATAATTCAATTTTTTTTTTTTAATTTTATAGCAAATTTTAATTTTACATTTGTCTTCAAATTTATTTATTTTCCAATTTTATGACAAAATTTATTTTTCTTTATATTTTTCTTCAAATTCATATATTTTTTTCAATTTTATAACAAAATTTTTAAAATACACTGCTTTTACTCTGCATATACATTATCAAATAAGAAAAATAGTTCTCATGCATTTATTTTACAACCAAATAATGCCAAATATTCTAAATATACTACACCTATTTTATACTGCATTATTTTTTCAGGCAACCAAATAACCCTTTAACACTTCTTATTTAGCATCTTTACATTATTAGATCATACCTAAAAAGATAATAAATTTAAAAAGATGTGGCTATAAAGTATTATAAATATTATTTTTTTTAATTAAATTTAAATGAGAATTTAACTTTAATAGGACACAATGGAGAAAAATGTTTTATGTAGTCAACCCAAAAAAATAGGATAAAAATTTGTTGTTGCTTTTAATGAGATTTATGTGATTTTTGAATATCATATATTATCCTAATTTTACTGCATATTCAATTATTATGATCAAATTTAGATAGCATATTATGACAATTTTTTTGAATTTTTATTTCTATGTTTAATTTTACTTGTTCTATGTGATGTACTATTCATCATAAACTCATAGTGTTGGCCTTTTGATCCCATTTGATTTGAAATGATTTAGGGGCTATGTGATTTGTAGTAAAAAGAGTTTAAAGTATTTCAGAAGCAGCGGTTTTGAAATTATTGGTGTTTGATTTGAAGTAAAATAAATGCAGTGTAAAATTTTAATGCATTTGAAATTCACCATCTAGTTCATTTTTTGTGTATTTGGAATTCCTATGATTTGGGTGTGTTCCAAACACACTGGAAATCCATTTCAATTTTCGTCTCCCACAGCCATCGACCACCACTGCCCATCGCCGTCACCCTTGGCCACCGCAACAAGTACCATCACCAGCTACCACTGACACTAATATTGGCCACCTAGCACAACCCTCTTTGCAATTTACATTGCATTATTTTACTTCAAAAAAAATAGATTCACTATTTTTGCACTCATCCAAACAACTCTAAAGTATTCCTTTTACACTGCCTTTTTGTACTATGCATTTCTTTTAAATTGCATTCTTTTTTCAACTAACCCCTTAATCAAATATAGATTCATGTTTCAATCTTCCATTATAAATCTCAAGGGATGATCGTTGCTATTCTATCCTCATTAGGGGTGTCTAAATGAGTCAACAGGTTGGGTTCAAATTCAACCCAAATCTAGTCAACTCAAACCCAACGTGCTTAATAAACTGATCAAAAAATTGAATCCAAACTCAACTCGTTAACTTATTTTAATTAAAAATATATATTTTTAATTACCTTATTAATCATAATTTTTAAGTTAATGAACCAAAAATAGAAAATTTATACCAATAAATAAAATAAATTAAGAAAAATTATTAAACTGGTCAAAATCAAGTTGGTGATTCAACCCGAATCCAACCTATTTGATAAACATATCAAATATATGACATGAACTCAACCTCTTTATTAAATTGGTTAAGCCAAACCCGAATTTTTTGTGTCAAGTTGACGGATCAAGACATTTATTGACACCCTTAACCCTCACAACCCTTTTAAGTTAGAAATATTATGTTAAAATCATTTCATAGATTTGACATTATTCCTAAAATTGATTTATATTAGGGTATACATGAGTCGAATTAAACTCAAATCACCTTTAGCTTAAGCTTGATTAATCAATCAAGCTCAAACTTACTCTACAATTTCAAGTCGACTCATGCGTCAGCACATTGATAACGAAACAGAGAATAATTATGTTTCAAGTAAATCATATAATAAAATTAAATAATAATAATAATAGAATATAAATACTAAAAATCACTTAATATAAAAGTAGATATAATTTTAATATATTTTAATTATAGTTTTTAGAAATATTTTTTAAACGAACTAACTTGCGAGCTAACCAATTCTCGAACAGGCTCAAAATCCAACTTGACTCGCTTATACCCTTACCTTCCACTATGAATCTTAAACCACCAGCCCTTCATCTCTTAGATCTTCTCCTTCCTATAAAAGCATAAGGTGTTTGCTTGCTCATACAATCAAACAAAACTACATGGTGTTTGCTACCATAAACATACAACACACAAAAAGACTAACTAAAAAACACCTTATGTCTGTCATCAAGCACAGCAGTACATTGGGTTCATCTTTCTTTTCTCATGAAAGCCATTACTTTGCACCAAGCTCGGTAAGCAGCACGGCATAGCTGATCCACCTCCACATCCATATACATCACCTTCCAAAGAACCTTTATTTGTTGATTTCTCTCCTTGTGAAGTTTCCCGAAGAAGCTCAGCAAGTTTCTTCCTTCCAGTGGGAGAAGGTTCAGCTTTGGTGCTGAGGAAATTTTCTAAGGACACAGATTTCCTTGGTGTTATCAGTTTGGTTGATTCAAAGTTTGAAGAACTGCAGCGTGATGGAGTGAAATCTGAAAATGCAGAAAGCAGATGGAAGATAAAGAAGAAAGAATGGTTCTTGAGATATAAACGTAGCTATAAGGGATCACACCTTCATTTACACTGAGGAATTCGTCTTCGCAGTCGGTGTCTAGCAAGGCCTTAGAGTCGAAGAATATTTCTTCTTTGCTCCCTGTACAGTAAGAGTGATCCGCTTAGATAGCAGGAGGTATGCACCACCTCAATAGCTCTTCCAGAAAAGCATAGAATTAAGGCTTCATTTGGGACGGTTTTTTTACGGCTTCTTAGAACGGCTTTCTAGTACAAAAATTAAAATTTTTATACTAGAAAGCCTAAGAAAACCACTTTAAGAAGCATTAAAAAATCCGTCCCAAACGAAACCTAAGTGTTAGAGTAAAATTTTCAAGGGGATTAGATAAACAGCAAAAGAATATTTGTGATGAATAGCCAGTTTGACAATTTTTGAGCTTGTTCTTCTTGTCCAATAAAATTGTTAAAAGCAAGTTCTCATGAAATCTGAAGGTCTGAAAAACTAGCCATGATCACCACAGGTTTTGGTAGTTGTTAACATAGAATAACTATGAAATTGCTAAGGATAAGTATGTAATGAACTTTTCAAAATATGCTTATGAGAGGATTATAAGGCATTTGTTTCTGCAATTAAAACTTTGAAATTGGATGCAAAATAAGGTAGAGAATCACAAAGCAATGACTAAGATAAGCTCAAATTATTGTGTTAATTGCATCCTAATGGGATAACTGAAGAGGAACAAGTAATGAAATACTCATTTGCTATTTTTGTGGTGCGGTTTACCAATAATTTAGGAAGGCCATCTCAGTTCACTTCATTTGATCAAATTCAGCAGAGTTATCATCAAAATGTAGTAAAGAAGTATATCCAAGATGTCTATATGCCAACAAAAGCAGCACATGACATTGCTCAAACTGGTTCGAGAAAGCATTCGACATTTAAGAAATATTTCAAAATGATTTGAAATCAATCCACTAAATGATATCTGTGATTTTGATAACAGCAGTGAAAATTGAGGCTTCGTTTGGGACGGTTTTTTTATTGCTTCTTAAAGCAACTTTTTAGTATAAAAATTTTAATTTTTGTACTAAAAAACGACTTTAAGAAGCAAAATAAAAGCCGTCCCAAATGAAGCCTGAGACTCTGAAAAGATAGTAATATAAAAATATTAGGGAGTGAAGCATGACAAATATTTCATAAGGCCGTTTTTTGTTCTACATTTGTAATGGTATATCAGTTAATATCCATAATATTTGGCACTAGGAATTGAGAAGAGTGAATGATCAACTGGAAATATAAATTAATTGTCAGGAATTCAGCACTCAAAACAGTCAAACAATTTTTTGTTTTCAGTTCAAAACTGATATAGACACCTCAAACATACTATGGTAATCCAAATTGATCAACAAAGAGTATTAGCATGAAAATTATTAAGCACTAGCCAAGTCCCATTTTGATTTCAAATAAAGATATTTATATTAGTAATAGAAATTCGCAGGCTGGTCTCATTTGATATCAAGAGGAGAAATTGTTCATATAAGAAATTCGCAGGCTGGTCTCATAGTCCAGTATTTAATACGAACACAAGTATAACATTGTACAGTGTGCAGCAACATGTCTAATAAGATAAAACCCCTAAGAATAGAAAACCATGCAAATCACCAATACTGTGTAGGTTGCATGCAACATATGCAATAACAGATGATATAATCACACTATTAGGACTCTAAACTTTTCAAACACAATTCACTCAGAGCAAATTTATAAGTGAACATCATTCTACGTATGAAAGAGACTTATAATTAATGAGATTTTAGATATCTAAATAACCTTAGAATGCTACACGTTGATCAACACCAAAAAATCGCCACCAACAATCATCGTCTATTGACCATCATAATAGCCTGATTGTTGTTGCCTGACCGCCATTGCCAAACAGCGGCCAATCAGTTGTTGTTGCTCGATTATCGACCTCCATCACCTTCTGATAATCGGCATGGATATGCACCATCACCCAGTTTATCATCTCTCAATGCCAAAATTCGTCGTCACTCGATGAAAGTCTCCTGACCACCGCCAACATTCATCATCAGTTAACAAAAGTCTATTGACTTCATTTTCAACAAACTAATACAAACCTAAAGACACCGAAAGTGTTTTAATCGAAGTCCATAAGGCTTTAAATCGAGCACTCGAAAGCATAGATCAAAATATTACGACACTATTTGAAAGATCAAACGATCTTTGAATATTAAGTGTTTATAATCATAAAAAGCATCTCAATTAGAGGAATCCAATGAGCCAAATATTCATCTAATTCTGATGGATGACATTAAAGCACCTAAATGCCTAAAGGCTTTTGTAAGGGAATCGATGCAAGCCATCCGTTGAAGTGTTTGTAGATTCTGGCTGAAAAAACTAAAATATTACTAAAAAAACTATCAATCTATAATTAAAGAGGTCTTAGACATCTAAATAATCTTAGAGCATTTTTCCCATTCACTGAAAATAGCTATTACCTTCAGCAGCCGTAATATATTGGCCATCATCTCCTTATTGTTGTTGTTCAATAGTCATTATTTGATCATTGCCACACAACAATCATCGCTCAATCACTGACCACCATCACCTTATGATAACCAAAGCAAACATCCGTCGTCAACCTCATTCAACTATTGCCTCCTAACACCAACATTCATTGTCACTCAATGAATGTCTGCTAACAATTGCCGCCGACAATCAATTGACATCAACGACCATCATCACTTGACCGTCTTAGCCATCCACTTAATGGCATTGACATCCATCACCCCTCATGGCTTCTCCAATACTCACATAGGCCGAGCCAACAATCCATATTTCGTATCTCATCTTCTCTCAATAGGGGAAGGGAAAACTTCTGTAATGTTCATCTACATGCTAGATTTTTTTTTCGATTGGATTAGACCTCATGCTTTTTTTCTTTCTTGGATTTCCCATGTAAAAACTTTTATATCTCCTATAAGCTTCTCTTATATGCGTATGTGAAGATCTTTATGCAATGTCACAATGCAAAAATTTCACTATTTTATCATAAATTTATCATCATACAATAGTCTGATTCTCCGTAATTTACAAGTGAACGATAGTTACACTCAACCTTGATTATGTATTAGCAAGAACAATGCAAATTAATTGCTTACTAGGGGTGTAATTTGGGTCTAGTCGAGTCGAATGTTTGTCTAATTGAGCTGAGCTCATTTAATTCTTATTGAGCTCAAGCTCAACTCCTAAGCTCAAACTAGGCTTGTTTAAAAACTTTTAGGCTAAACTCTTATGGAAAGCTCAAGTTTAACTCAATTGTTCAGCTTGATTTCTTAGTTTTAAATTAAAATTTTAAATTTTTTTAAAAAAATAAATATATTTGCTATACAAATAAAATAATGGGAGTATATAGAATAATTTAAAATATTTAAAATATATATATAATGCCAATTTAAAATTAATTTTTAAATATGTTTTATGTTAATCAAGTGGCTAGACGAGCTTAAGAGCCCAGCTAGGTTGAGCTCGAGCTTGAGCATAGGTTCAACCATGAATTCGTGGCTTGATAAGCTCGACTCATGATTTTGTTAATGAGTTGAATTCGAGCCAACTTGGCTCTCGCTTACACCTCCAATGCTTACCAAAAATTACATAAAAATATACTTTATCAGACATTGTTAAAAAAATGAGAGAAGAATTATTCATGTTAGGGGTGTCAAAATGGGTCAAAAGGTCACGTTCATGTCCAACCCAAAATTGATATGACCCAAATCCTGTCAATCCGAACGACCCATTTAATAAACGGGTCAAAATAGTGAACCCAAACTTGACTTTCTAGCAACCCGAGCCAGACCTAATAACACGTTTTAATTTAAAAAAATATTTTTATTAACATGTTAACTATAGATTTTAAATTAATTGATTAAAAAACAAGAAGATTATACTAATAAATAAAAAAAATTAAAGAATAAAATTAAACGGGTCATTTTTGGGTCAAAATCCGGTTGGAATGTCAACTTGAATCCGAACCATTTAATAAATCAGTCTGAATGCACTACCTGAACTAGACTTGTTTATTAAACATGTTAATCCGAACCCGAAATTTTGGGTCAGGTCTGGGATAGGTTGGCGGGTTTGGTTATTTATTGAAATTACTACTTGATGTGCACAATTTAAGTAAAAAAGAAATTTTCTTGTTGGAGAGATTATAGACATAAAAAACCACCTCTAAGAAAACAATCAAGCACCAGCTTAGGTTACAACAAAGCATTTGCAATACATCCCAAACCCTCGATTAAATGCAACCAATTACTCTACAAACAAATTTGAAGAAGTATGTTATAATAATTCATTTGAGCAAGTTATGGTTAGAAAAAATGTCTAATGAGACATGATACCAGCTCCAAATATATCAATAAGGATTTTGTCATTTGTCATAAGCATTTCAGTTTGAACATGGAGCAAAAGGTAAAAGAAAGAAAAGCTTGATGTAATTTGGTGTAAGATAAATTTAAGAATTATATACTAAACCTAACAATCAAATGGTATTTTTGTGCATTTTACATTAACCTCTTCAACAATCAACCAAATAAGCTCTAAATTGATTGGATTAAGATTTTGTTTACCAAAAATAAATGCAGTAATTTGACAGCAAATCAAATACACAAAAATAATACTTTGGGCCTGCTTGGTTTGAAGGAATTTGAGGGAATGCAAATTCACTTCACTTCACAATTTAATTTTGGATGTTTGGTTTCTATGTAATTACAAAGTAATTGGAATTACTTAATCAAATCTAGTGAAAACAAGGATGAAAAAGTTATCGGATCATCATTGTGACTCAATTGTCCCCATCTCACAAGCAGTAAAAAAGCTGGGCTTTTTATCAACCAAACAAGAAAAAAAAATGTTTTGTTCAACTTCACCTTAACCAATCAAGTGAGTGAAAACTACAACCAACTCAATCATATCCATTTCCATTTCCTATTCATTTCCTCTCCCTTTATTTAAACCAAACAGAGTATTTGTGCATTATATTTAATGTACACCTTTTTGCAGCAAGGTAAACAGTTCTTAGAGCTTACTTTGCAACCCAATTTTCCTCTTCATAAATGCCAAAAGTTAGTACTTTGCTATAACTACATTGAGAAAACTCATCTCACTTAACAGCAGAACTTAGGGCTCAAACTTACAGACTTAAAGAAGTTAAAAAGACAAAAGAGTACTCAGCATTTGCTTCCTTCTTCCTTGTGTTCTAGAAGATATCAATCACAACCATTTAAACTTCCTTCGGTTAGTTAAAAAGAAAGAAACAATGAAAGCCAATTTGCCAAAAGCATTGAAACTTTCCATGTCATGAGCATATCACCAACCCAAAAGCAAAAGATCAAACAAATAAAACCCTTTTCTCCCAAACGAAAATAAGACTATGAACTCACCACATCAAAAGCTCAGAAACACAAAAAGCGAAGTCGGTTGAGAGAGAAGATCATACCAAAATCTGGACTCATAACACCGAACATATTTACAGGGTTTTCCTCATTCAAAGCCTTCTCCTTTATGGGAGATGGGATAGAAACATCCTTGGCCTTAAAGCACACACCATTTGAAGCTTTTGCAGTGGAATCTACCTTCTTCTGAGCTGAAGAACAAGTTCCCATGGCTACTAGGCAGCAACACTTCCCATCTCTGAGAAAAGTAAATGGTTAGAAGCTTTATTCTTTAAAAGGTCTTCGGAAAGCCTCGAAGTGTAGAAGGAGAGAGGAGAATCCCTGGTAAGAAAAATTTGCGAGGGGAAACAAGGAGATGGGGTGCCCTTGCAACTGAAATGACACAGAGAGAGTGTCCTATATGCAACTATGGGTCCCAAGCATTTAAGCTTGGTACCATTATCCATGTGCACTAATGGTTTTTATGATTCTTCGTATGGTGATTCTCCCATGCATTCAAACCTCCAAGCCTCTTCTAACTTTATTTTGAATTTTGCTGATGTTTGTAACTGCGTCAGTGAAAGTATTACAGTACTTTTGGTTTGTCTTCTAGGGGTGTGTAAGGTAAAGCTACCATCTTTATTTCTATTGAGATGGGGCTGTTCCATCAAATGAGTAGTGGATGATAATTGAAAGGAAAAATTATTATTATTATTATTATTGTTATTTTGGGGGAGTTTAGGGGCTTCGAACGTGAGTCTCGCTGGAGGAATTCCTTCGCGTCAACCAAAGGGGCTGCACGCACGAGCTCAAGGAAAAATTATTGTGCGTAGTCCATATTCTAATAAAATGCGTCGCGTCTGATATTGAGCTTAGCACTTAGCTGTACCGCGGCTAGGTACCGCTCCGTACATAAGCATAAACCGGATGGTTCTCCCATCCGGTGTCCGCACAGAATAATATCTCAATTGAAAGAGAGTTGCTATTTTTTTTAGAACGGTATCCACCAGCTGCCATCTCCGGAAGATTGTTTGGCGGCATGATTAATCATCGTCTGACCTAGAAGAGGCACCCATCTCATAAATCTCCTATCCCGCACTTGATTGGACCCCACTTAAGAAGCACTGCTGCTCGAGAGAAATCGAGCACGGCTTGAAAATTCTCAACCATACTCGCCCACCAACCAAACTAAACAACGGTGCGTGAGTTGCTACTCTTTTTACAAGCCAAGATTTTACTAAATGATTAGAATAAAAATGCACTGTTTTCTAAGTTGCAATTTGGCTATTTACATTGTATTCAAAAGGTCTTAAGCATTAATCTTGCTTACAGCCATGTGAAGGATTATTTAACCAAGATTCCCAGCATATTACTTTACTGTTTGGCTTCGAAAATTGCGGCAATAATCACTTTAAAAATCGCGGAAACATTTTATCTTTCTTTATCAATGGATATATACTTTCAAAAGGCGCAGAACTTTTTTTTTTTTTAGTACAGTCTAAATATATTATTAGATATGAAAGATCTTGATTCTTAGTAGCTGAAGTGTTAATATTGGACCTAATTGGATTCTCACATAATTTCTTTTCTTAGATAATTAAATTAACTTTGACCTAATACAAATAATTATATTTCTTTTAATTTTAAAACTTAGAATTCTGGGCAATGACTAATCATTTGATATTTTTATCATAATATATTTGTCAAATGTCTCATATGTGAATAAAAATGATACTCGTAGATGGCTTAAATAATTCATTTAATTTTGAAAATTTGTCGTAAGTCTCATAAGCCTCTTTATTAGGGGAAATTATTGTGTCCGGTGTCCGGATTCGTCCGGACACCAATCCAGACGCGCCACATCAACAAAATATATCGGGTCCCAATGTATTTGAGTGATGTGGCGCATCCGGATTGGTTGTCCGGATGCCAGGTGACCAGATGCAATTATTCGCCCTTTATTAGACACGTGAAGAAGTCACCGGTGTGAGACATTTGGTAATAGCTCAAAATTTTTTTTTTCTCGCATCAATAAAAGTCTAAATCATAAATCATGATATTATAGTATTTTAATTATGCAATTTTTTTATAATTATTTTTGAAGTTCTAAAAAAAATTAAATGAATTCTATACTGAAAAAAGATTAAATTAAATTATTATTATTATTGTATTGTTATTATTATATTATAAAGATCCTAATTAACATAAGTTTTTCTTTTATTCAATCGGCCAAACAGAGAATGAGTTATGGAAATTAAGAGTGCGAGGAGAGAGAAAAAGAAAATTCAGAATTGGAGGTTATGGAGCGATTTTTGGCAGTCGATCATGTTGGAAAATTCACTCACCTTGTTATAAGGAACCTAAATCCTATTTCTAATTTCAGTAATTTTGATTTTTTAGTGTTTTTTCATTTAAATTTATATTTTTGCTATCGAAAAGCGAAAATAATTTTGTATTGATAAAACAATTATGAGTAACTTTTTATATGTTATAGAGATTGAGATTATGAACGTTTTGAATATTTATTTGAGATTTTTCATCGGATGATTTTGAAAATACAACGATTTTTTCATACTCAGAATTTTTTTGGCATCTAAAAATAGTAATTTAGTTCAACTAAAGCTTTAGAATGTTATTTTATGCAATATCTAATAGTTTGGTTAAATTCTAAAAATATGACTTTTTTGCTCTGTATGATTTTTGTTGTCTACCGTTAGGACATTTTGACACTTTCTGAATTAAGCTTAATTATATTTTATTTGCTGCAATGTATTGGAAATGAATGTAGATGTGTGATTGAGATGATTGTTATATTATTGTGATAATGATGTGTTTGTAAAAGACAAGTAAAGACTAGTTGTCATTTTGGTTGGAGACTGATTAACATATATAGGATGGCAGTTCGACGGACTTTTCTTTAAATTATGTGATTTTGTGTTATTCTCTACTAATTCACGTGATATTGATTATGAGTTATAAGGAGATGATTACTATGCCAATGAACAAAGAGTAATGACTATGTTTACTGAGCCAAAATTTACTAACACTGATATAATAATGAAAAACATAGTGATAGCCAGTATTCTTACTTGTTTGATGTGACTACTAAAATAAATGTTATTGAAGCACTATTTATATTGATGTACGGATTTACTATTAACACTGTTGTTGATTTATTGATACAAAAAGCATGATATATACATTGAGCATGTGATAGATAGGATATATCGAGTATGTAATAAAGATACTAATTTAATATTAATATAGAATAATTGGATAGTATGTGTACACTTCTATATGATTTTACTACATTGATTGATTTAGATAATCTTTATAGATAATTTGATTTTATTACTTTATATGATTTATTTACTAATTGTAGTATTGATACGACGATTGATTTATTAATTTGACACTCATATTGATATATTATTTTTATTATTTTATAATTTTACTATTTATGCACTAATTCAATGATCATATGAATGCAACTGCTATGATATGACTGCTAACATACGTATTACTCAATTATCTTGTGTTTAGTTTAGTTGTAGGTTTTGGTAACTAGCTGAGCTTTTTAGATCAAAAGATAAAAAATAATTCTTCAAAATTATATTATGGGGCATCACATATTTTGATTTACAAAGTAAACATCAACAACATCAAGCCTTTGTCCCACTATGAGGGGTCGGCTACATGAATCCTTTTTCACCATTGTGTCCTATTAAAAGTCTTGAAAAGGCTTAGGAAGAATTATTATATTGTCTTGACAACATCTTAGATTATTATCGATCATTATAGTTCATCTCAGGAGAACCTTAAGTGTTGATTTTAATTATGTTTATTACAAACATGTTAATGAAGACAAAATATGAATAAGAAATATGCTATGATTGGCATATGTAATACAAGAAAGACTCTCAAGTCCAAATGTTTTAATCTTTATTGTAAATACAATAATAATGACTCATTTGTCACTCTATTGTAGCTAATCATAGTACTTCCTTAGAGAAGACTCATTGTACTCATCAAGACATTTTGACTTGTGTCAAAGTAGATGTAGATCATATAAGTGAATCATTCTAATTTTTCATTTACTTAATTATTTGGTTGTGATATTTTTCTTAATTACCTCTTGTTGAGTAACCTAGCCATAGTTCTTTCCTAATTTCAAAACCTCAATATGCATACTTGTCTTATCTTAGAATATAAGCATATTTCCACTATTTATATTTGTGCATCCTACTTGCCCTCTTAATAATTTTAATTTCACCTTTTTTAAAGCATACTTTGTATTTAAAAGGTTGAGAGAATTCACCAAGGATATAAGACATATTCGATGATTTTTGTCTGAGTATCGCTCAATGATGTTAACCTGAATAGAAGAGGCTGAGAGAATCTACTAAGAATGTATAACCTATCTGAGGATGTTTGTTAGAGTATTGTTCGATGACGTTAACCTGTTTGTAAGATGTTGAGAGAATCCACCAAAAATATATGACCTATCTGAAGTTATTTATTACAGCATTGCTCGATTAACATATGTGAAAGAGGTCGAGAGAATCCATAAAAAATATATGATCTATTCGAGGTTGTTTATTAAATTGTTGCTCGATGACAATAACCTATGTGAAAGAAGTCGAATCGAATCCACCCACAGGATTGATTATGCTTTGACTGGGATGGGGCTAATGCTGCGTTTATTTCAAATCAAAGATGAAGAATGATCTATCTTTATATCGTTACTATCTTTTTAATGTTGAAGTTAAAACCTTGCCCAAGGAGTAGAAGTCCATTAGGAGACTGTATAAGTCTTATAACATATATAAAGTATCCTTGCACTTGCAAGAAGCTTTATGAAATATAGTTTCTCAAAATATTGTATAGGATATTGACAGCATTAGAGGAATTTTCTTGGCCACAGTTACAGTCAAGGTTGCTCCCTAGTTCACATTATATTCCCATGAAATTGATGCAGTGATGGTTGATGTCAGGATGTTGAAATGAACGACCTTTTGAGGTTGGAGAAAAATTTGCCCCCCCTATCGGGAACGATGCTCCCACAGATGGCACAAACTTGTTGCATCTTGAAATATTCATGATGGTAGAGAAATATAAAGTTTAGTGTCATAGTTTTATATGAAGATCCATCATGCATATATAGTAAAGAGATGGGTATTTTGTTTATAACAGACACAGAGTTTTTACGTGAAAACTTTTGAAAAAGGGAAAAATTACAGGGCCACACCCAGTCGAAATGATTCCACTATTATTTGAATATGTTACAAAGACTGACTTGTATCAAAACTTGAGGGCGGTAAAATTACAATAGTTCGGAGAGTTGGGCATATGTTCGTTGACAATTGAAAGCTGGGTGAAAGTCTGGTGTCGGTTGGTTGCCAGGTAAAAGTCCGACGACAGCTAGTAATCCAATGATGATCCGATGTCTATTGGTGGTCCTACGACGGTCAGTGGTCCGACGATGGTCGAGGAGTCTGATGGCAAGAGAACTCTCTTCCTTCTCTTCCTTGCTTTGTCCCCCCTCAATGAAGAATGATGGATATATTTATAGTTTTTTTGGAGTGACATGACTAATAAATAGAGATAATATCAAGGGCATGTTGGAGGTGTTTTGAATGGACGGTCGATATAAACTCCCTTTATTATGAACCATTTATTAAGTATTTTAGTGTGTTAATGATGTCAAAATTAACAATCTTGGGCTCATTGGATTTTTCTTGTTGAGCATCTCAATTTGACTATAAGCATGCCATATTTGGAAATTGTTTGATCATCACTTTTATAATTTGAACATTCTAAATGCGATTTGGGTCTTCAATTTGGACCTATTCGGGTTAATACTAGGGTCAAATTCGGTGTCGTTGGATTCATCTTTTCGAGACGTTTAATTCGATTATAAGTTTGCTGAAATTAGAGTTTGGAAGGTCCGGGATTTAATTTTGGATGTTTCTAACTTAATTTTGCCTTCGAGATTTATGCCCGGTCAAGATAAATTTTTAAAGATATATCAACTATGATTACAAATCTTAATGTTCAATTAGAAAGAAAATCATAATAAATACCTTAGAAAACTCACATCGATTGACATTTCAAATAGAAAAAAATTAGGAAGCATTAGCCTATAAGGAATTAATGAACAACCAAAGAACGATAATGGGGAGTTATAATTAAAAAAAGCCTTAGTCTATAATTATTGTAATAATTAGATATAATTTCTTTTTTAAAATCAGCATTTCTATTTAATTTTAGCTTAAAAAAAGAGAGTGAAATTTTTTTTTTTTTTTTTGAAAAACAAATTTGGGTTTCGTTTGTAATAGCTTTCTTATTACTTTCAAAAGCAAAGTTTTCCTATAAAAATTTTTAAATCAGAAAATTTTATACTAAACTTGGATGAGATTACCATCCAGTTGGCAACTTTTTTCTGCCACGTGGCAAAAATTTATTTTCATATGGCAATTTCCAATTTTATTTAATTTTATTTTGAAACATTGGCCCATTGGGGGAACAATTATTAGGTCCGGACACCGGACGTAGTTCTACATCCGGAGGCCAATAACATGTCGCCATGTGCTTTTACTCTTTACCGCGCGGCCCGACGACCTGACCCGGACTGGAGCCCGGTATTGCTATGTTCGCGTATTGCTAGGAATTGATAGGTATTGATTGACAATAACGAGAAATATTGCTCTGTCAAGACCAATACCCAGCAATACCTAGCAAAATCGGGGTATTGCTCTATATTTTGCTAGGTATTGGTCTTGACAGAATGATATTTCTCGTTATTGTCGAGCAATATCAAGCAATATCTAGCAATACTCCGATCTGCACAAATCAGCCAATACAGAAATCCCGAATTCGGTCCGGGTCGGGTCATCGGGCCGCGCAGTAAAGAGTAAGAGCACGTGGTACCATTTCACTGTCGTCCGAACGTAAAGGTACGTCAGGACACTGGACCTAATAAAAATTTCCATTGAGAGCTATTTAAGCTCCTATTCTCCTTCATTTTTTCCCCTTCTCATTTTTCTTAAAAAAAAATTCTTGTTTTGTGATTTCAAGTAGCAAAATTTGTGTTTCTCTTGAGCCCGACTGACGATCTTCTTCTTCAAAGACGTAAGTGCTGTTTCACTGACGGCGTTAGCTACAATTGTCTGATCCAGCGACAAAATTTATTTAATTTATTTTATAAATTTAACTATTAATTTCAGATTTTAGTTTAGTTAGATTTCTTTGAATGTTTTTGTTCGTTTACTCATCATTATTGGCCTGCTTTCACTTCTCTGCTAATTTGTTAATCCTCCTTTGAAGCTACAATTTTTTGTTGATTTTAAAAAATAAATTATTCATTTGGGGCTGCTTTTTTACGATTCTTAAAATAACTTTTTAGCAAAATATTGTAATTTTATACTAAAAAATTGATTTAAAAATCAATAAGAAAATCTTTCCAAATAAAACTTTCTTAGGCTTGTTTGGGAAGATTTCTTGTTACTTCTTAAAATAATTTTTTAAAATAAAATTTTTAATTTTTATTCTAAAAATCTATTTTAAAAAACAATCAAAAAGTCGTCTCAAACGAAATCTTAAAGCTTTAAAAAGAAGCTTTATAATATAAAAATTTTTATGTTAGAAAATTTCTTTAGAAAGTAATAAGAAAATTAGTTTCAAATAAGGTCTAAGACTTTATTTGAGATAATTTTTTTAATATTTTTTATAATAAATTTTTATATAAAAAGTTTTAATTAAAAAAATTTTATATTAAAAAATCATTTTAAAAAATAATAAGAAAATTATCCAAATCTATGATTCGAATATTTAAAACTATATAATTTTTATTGAATAAAATATAGCAACATAAGAAATCTGAGTTCCCCTGATATTCATAACAAAAGCTGCGGGAAAAGACAGGTCATTTTTGGCATCTTTCCACAAATATCTTCTGATAAAGTATTTTTACCATTTCAAAAAAATAAAAATAAAGCAAAATAATTGAAACCCAATCATATGAAGATTAGGACGACAAAATAAATGAGAAATGATGAAATATTCATAGGCATTATTTTTTTTAATAAAAATTAAAATTAAAGACTAATTTATAAAAAAGAGCGGATTTTAAATTTAAATTAATTTAAAAAGCGTGTTACAGAAAAAAAAAAAAAATAGAAAGGAAGGGGCAAATACGGATAATAATTATCCTTTTTCGATTTCTAAAAAAAAAATATTTTCAAAGAAATCGGTTTCTAAATTTTTTTTTCCCTTAATTCAATTCCAGTTTTCAATACTAATACTAAATATTTATCTTTATTTATTTAATATTTATCTTTATTTATTTAATATTTAAATCATTAGATTATTTTAAAATTATTATTTATATTTATTTATTAAAAATAAATACATAGATACATTTAATTTTGATTAAAATATCCGGTTTCAACATTTTTTTTAAATAACCCAATATTTTTTAATTTGAAACAATTTAAATTAAAAAAAAAAGAAAATTCAATGAATATAAAATAAGTTTAAAATTTTAAAAATAATCTATTTATAGTTTTATTTTACTTGTTCAGTTGTTCTCATAAATTTATGAAATTAAAATAAAATTCCATAATATTAAATTTCTTAAATATTTAAAAAATAAATTAAAATAAATTGTTTATATTTGATATATCATCAAAAAATTAAATCAAATCCATATGAACATCGATTTCAACAAATTTATGGTCGAACTGAATGTATCGAAAATACAAACACAACAAGACCAAATTCTACTCAATTCGAGCTCAAATGAGTACAAATCAAAGACCCAATGTGTGTTTGTATGGTTCAAACCATAATTTGAATTACCAAACAGTTTCCAAACATGACATGCTTATATTCGAATCGAGCGGCTCAACTAGAAGAATCCAACGAGTTCAAGATCCCCGAATTCATATTTATCATGCCATGTCTTCAAGGGTGAAATTTTCAATTTAATTTAATTAATAAAATATTAATTTATTTTTTATAAGACTGGTGAAAAATGCGATAATAAATAAAACTCTATTTAAATTATTTTTTAATAAAATGTAAATAAAACAGTTATAATTTTTAAGAAATCATATTTAATTATATATTTTAAGAACAGTTATAATATCTTAATTAATCCAGTTTCTTGAGAAACCGGATTAACAAATTCCGATTTCTTTTTTTAATTAAAAAATAATAGAATTTTAGAAAATAAAAAATGGAGAAGCAAATAAAAAAATTAAAAAAAAATAGAAAACGAAGAAGCAAAATCCGGTTTCCGTTCCAAACATAAATCGGATAATCAAGTTCCAATTTCATAAAAATCGGATAATTAAGTTATATATTTGCTCCTTTTAATTTTTTTTTAATCAGATCCTTAAACTAATTTGAATTTAAAATATGCTCCATTTTATGAAATGGAATCGGTTAAATGTACATCACCTTCATAAAATTCAACAAAACTTATAATAAGATGTCAAATAGTGTAGCTCATTTAATACTCAGATTTAATGGAACGCAGTGCATTTTGGATGAGGACGTGCCTAAGTATATCATGGGCTGAAGCCCTCCAATTCTTATGTCATAATAAATCAAAGCCCACAACGAACAATTTTTTTCACTTGCCTATTAATGACGTTTTTATTGTGATACAAATGGATGGTGATGCCCTTGGGGCATGGGCCCCACTGGCCCATTAATATAAACTTATAGCAGAAGGCCCACGCTTAAACAGCAAAGAGCCCACAACAAAGGGAGCTTGCATAACAATAACCCATAACAAAATCATTATATTGTATAACAATAACCCATAACAAAATCATTAATTTAAGTATAAAAATTAATATTTTTATATTAAAATTATAATTTTAAAAAATAATAAAAAAGTCATCCAAACGAAAATTTAATGTTACCAACTAACTAAAAAAAAATGAAATAAAATAAAATAAAATATTATCAACTAAGCCACCAAGCGATTGTTGCACAAGTAAGAATTAGCCTTCACTACTTTCTTTAGCTAATTAGGTGAGAGTCATTGCATATATTATATTTTTTTTTTCTTTCCTTTACAATAAGAAATATTATACTTACGTTACTTATAATTTATCATCTTTTATTGAAATGAACAAATCTCTTTTATCCTACAAATGATTATGAGGAATGAAAAGTCTAAGAAAAGATATGATGTTTACCTTTTACTACTAATTTAAGAACCATGTTAATTATGCTAAGTATTATTATTATTATTATTATTATTATTGATATATCATCGAAAATAATATGGTTGGACATGAATCTCGAGGTAAATTCTAATTTACAAATTTTCAAAATTAAATATGAATATCCAAGTATAACATGCTTATAGTCGAATCAAGCATCTCGACGAGACAAATCCAACGAACCGAAAATCATCAAATTTTGACATTATTAAGGAACGTAAACGCTCAATAAACGGTCCATGATCACAGGAGTTGATATCGGTCATCCATCTGAACACTCCCAACTTGACCTAGATCCTCCCCATATTTACTAGTCATGTCACTCCCAACAAATTATAAATATACCCACATCTTCACAAAATGAGGATGAATGAAAGGAATGAGAGAAGAGGAAGATGAAAGAGAAATCTGAAATCTCTCTTGTCACCAAGCTCCTCCTCGACCATCATCAGGCCACCGATCATTGTCGGACTTTCGTCGGACTTCCGCTCGGCCATCGACTTTCATCGGAATTTTTCCTGATTACCAGTCGTCGTCGGACAACTACCCGACCACCGATTATGTCTGACAACCGATCGTCATAAGACTTTCACCAGACTTCTACTCGGCCAGCGACCATCGTCAGACTTTCGCCAGACTTCTGCCAGGCCACCACCGTTGTCGAACTTTTGCCTAACCACTGGCAGTACTTGTCGTACTTCTGTCCCGCCACCAATCATTGTCGAACTTTTGCCCGACTACGAACTGTCACCGAACTTCTGCTTAAACACTGACCGTCGTTGGACTTTCACCCGACTACCGACCATGGTCAGACTTTTGTCTGGCCAACGACCGTAGTCAAACTTCCACCCAACTCCCCAAATTATTGTAATTTTATCGTCTCCAAATTAAAAGATGGGAAAAGCTTTGTAATTCACTTAAATTTAGTGGTATCATTTCGACTGGGCATGACCCCATTATTTTTTCCCTTTTTTTAGAGTTTTTCACATAAAAATCTTGAATTTTTTATCTTCTCTATTTGTGTGTTGGATATCCGTGCAACTTTAAGACAAGAAATTCTCTCACTCTACTGCCGTGTATATTGTACCCCGCAACAATTATAATTTTTTATGCCTCCTCTTTAGGAGGATGTGGAGATGTTTGACTTACATGTTTCATCTTAGCAGATCCTTAACAACTCTCTTAGTATATTTTATAAAATATGATTTAATTTCTTATTATTTGTATGCCTCCAAATGATCAGACACCTCTCTATATTATGTGAAGGTTTTCCCTAATAAGCAAGAAGAAATATTTTAATTTTATTTATTTAAATTGAGGTACATGCTTATGAAAAGCTTATTAAAGAAGGCTTGACAAAATAATCATCAAATCACCACATATTTATCTTCATCTACCCACTTTAAGATTATTATTTTATATATTTTGTCACATTAATTGATGGTCGATTTATTAATTATTGTGACAAATAATATGAAATAATTATTTCTTTTTTACACATAAGGCAACATTTATAATATCTGTAACTTTATTTACAGATTTATAACAGGCAATCGTTGCAAAATTTATTAACGGCTATAACTGTTATAATTTTGAGAAAAAATTGTATTAGATATTAGAATATAAAAGACATTTGTATTCATTTGTATTTATATTCTCTGTATTTACTTTCCATGCCATCTATTCCTTTATATAACAGTGGCCTCTATATTCATCGAGATAACAATAATAATCATATTTCTGTTTCTCTTATCTGCGGTTCTTTCACCGTCTTCCTCTTCTTGTTCTTGCCGTTTCTTCTCCATCTTCTTCCCTGCTCTCATGGTATCAGAGCCACTATGGGAGACCAAGAATCAATAAGTGTTCTTCCTCCCTCCTCCCCCTCTGTTCAATCCACCACCATGGCCAACCACATACCTCAGCCTCTCAAGTTTTTAGTTTCAAATATCAAAAACTTAGCCCCTCATCCTCTAACAGCAGAGAATTACTCAATTTGGCGCGTTCAACTACTCCAGCAATTCACGGCAAATGGCTATGCTGGCCATCTCACCGGCGCCGTGAAACCTCCCGCCGATCCGACGTCCGTTGAGCATGCTCAATGGCTTCTTGCTGACAGCAATCTTCTCTCGGCGCTCTTTTCTACCGTTTCACTCCCAATACTGCCTTACATCATTACGTCCACCTCCGCCCATGACGCGTGGACCGTTCTTGAACGCCGACTTCAGCCCACCAGTCGGTCCAGAGTTATGCAACTCAAGAACGAGTTGTATCGTGCTCAGATGAAAGATCAATCTATACAGCAATATCTCACTCGCATCAAAATCATAAAGGACAATATCACTGCGTCCGGATCTCAAATCGATCCCGAAGATATAATGCTTCATATCTTGAACGGTCTGCCACCTAATTTTAATTCTTTCAAATCTACGATTAGGAATTCTCTTCTCCCAATCGACCTTGATACCTTCTACGCCATGCTCTGCAATGAAGAGATTCATTTGCAACACGAATTACATCAAGAAACCTCCACGGCCTCTGCCCTCTACGCCGCATCGTCCAGCAACTCTCGCAGCCGCAACTACAATGCTAAGCGCTACGGCAAATCTAAAAACCCACAGAACTCCACCGCTATTCCGATCTACTCCCAACACCCTCCAACTCCTTCGAATTCCGCAAGACCCACGTGCCAAATCTGTGGCGAAATCGGTCATATTGCATTAAACTGTTGGCACCGGAGCAATCCAAAATACGCTCCGACGGACACTCGACCGCCTCGAGCTCTTCTTGCGACTTCGAACAACGCCGCTGGTCAGGACTGGGTCCTCAACACAGGGGCCTCTGCCCATCTCACACCGGACATTGCTCATCTCTCCTACCCGACAGCTTACCAAGGTTCGGACAATGTTTCCACTGCGAACGGCTCAAATCTTCCTATACACAACACAGGTCAGGGTCTTCTACCTCTCCCGGACACGACTCGTAAGCTTCAACTTCATAATCTTCTTCACGTACCTTCTCTCACTCATAATCTTCTCTCATTTTCTAAACTTACCAAAGATAACTTTGTATCTATTACTTTCGATGCTAATGGATTTATCAGGAAGGATCTTCAGGACCAGCGTCCGTTGCTTCTTGGTCGGCTACATAATGGTCTTTACAAACTCAGCTTCCCACAGGACAGTCATCACGCCGCTCTTACTACCACCACCTCCTCTACCCCCTGGCACTCGCGACTTGGTCATCCCAACCAAGAAACGCTCTCCGTTCTTGCGCGGCAGTTCTCTGATCTAGCTTTTGTAAAACAAACAACGTTATGTGATTCTTGTAATAAGGCTAAAAGCCACAAAAATTTCTTTAATAAAAGCATTTCCATTACTTCTAAGCCTTTTGACTTAGTTCACACAGATGTATGGGGTCCGGCGTCCTTAACCTCTCTCGAAGGCTTTCGCTACTACATCATTTTTATAGACGATCACACACGATTTTCTTGGATTTACTTTCTCTACACCAAACAAGAAGTTCTCCCTACTTTTAAAAACTTCTGCAATCTTATTCGAACTCAATACAGCACCACGCCTAAAATTCTTCGCTCCGACGGTGGAGGCGAGTACACTAGCCACGCCTTCAAATCCTTTCTGCACGATAACGGCATTTTACAACAACTGTCCTGCCCCCACACGCCGGAACAAAACGGTCTATCGGAACGCAAGCATCGCCACCTTCTCGACACTACTCGCGCATTACTTCTTGAATCCGGGCTTCCGCACAAATTTTGGGCAGAGGCAACATCCACAGCCAACCATCTAATTAATATGCTACCTTCCAAAGCCATATCAAATAAAATTCCTACACAATCTCTGCACGGTACTCCTCCGATTTACACTCAACTTCGCACTTTCGGCTGCCTTTGCTATCCCTGGCTTCGTCCATACGCTCCCGACAAGTTCTCACCACGATCTCACGCTTGTGTTTTCATAGGTTACTCTCCTCTTTACAAAGGGTATAAATGTTACAATCCCACCACAGGTAAAACTCATATTTCTCGTCACGTCGTCTTTTACGAACACCAATTCCCTTACAAGCAAGCTTCTCTCACGGATAACACTCATGCTCAACCACCTATCGATCACATCCCTCCTACTCTCCTCATACCCACTTCTGCACTATCAAACTCCTCGGCTCCCACTACTCACCCTCAAATTATCCAACACATTGCACCTGCTAACATCCCGAGCCCCCCTCCAAACATATCTCACCCTGACTTCAACACCGATCCTCTTCCCGACATCCCTCCTCAGATTCATACCTCTCAAGGTCCTCCTGTCCACCACATGCAGACAAGGTCTAAATCGGGTATACACAAACCCAAGCAAGTCCTCAACCTTTTGACTCACACTACCTCTCCGTCCACCCCTACTACTTATAACCAAGCCGCGAAGTCCGAACATTGGCGGCAAGCTATGATCACTGAATTTAACGCCCTCCGTCAGCAAGCCACTTGGACGTTGGTCGAGCCCCCTGCCAACAAATCGGTTCTCGGTTGTAAATGGACGTATAAAACAAAATTTTTACCCAACGGTCAAATCGATCGGTACAAGGCCAGATTGGTCGCACTTGGTTACGATCAGAAATTTGGCATCAATTACACGGAGACCTTCAGCCCCGTCGCCAAGATGCCAACCATCCGCCTACTTCTAACCCTTGCTCTTCATCGACAATGGGCCATGTACCAACTAGACATCTCCAATGCGTTCCTTCACGGAGACCTTCCGGATGATATTTACATGCGACAACCACCCTGCTTCATTGATCAACATCTTCCGAATGCGGTTTGTAAGCTTCGCAAATCTCTTTACGGACTTAAGCAAGCCCCACGTCAATGGTTCCAAAAACTCACTGAGTTTCCTTCAATCCAAAGGGTTCACCTTCAGCCGTGCTGACCCTTCGCTCCTAATACTTGACACCACATCTACGCAACTGTTTATTCTCATCTATGTTGATGATTTTTTAGTTACAGGCAATGACCCCGTAGCCATTCAAAATCTTCTACAACAACTGCAGTCTCAATTCGCTCTTAAGCAACTAGGAAATATATCTCTTTTCCTCGGAATCCAGGTAATTCAATCCACCTCAGGTTATTTTTTATCACAAAAACACTATGCTACAAAACTCCTTAACGATGCAGGTTATGCCAATTGCAAGCCGGCTCCGACACCGATGGCTCCCGAATCCAAGAAGTCCACCTCGTCCACTCAGCCATTCCACGATCCGTCCCTTTACCGTCGTCTCGCCGGCTCTCTCCAATACCTCTCGATCACGCGGCCGGACATCGCCTTCGCCACCAATCGTGTCTGCCAACATATGCAACAACCTTCGGACAAAGACTTTCAAGCCCTCAAACGTCTCCTCCGCTACATCAACGGCACGCTCTCATACGGCCTACCAATCACCTTCGGATCACTTGAGCTGCACTCCTACTCCGACGCCGATTGGGCATCCGACTCATCGGACCGCAAATCCATCTCAGGATTCTGCACATTTCTTGGTCCCAATCTCATCTCCTGGACAGTGAAAAAGCAAGCTACGGTCGCTAAATCCTCTACCGAAGCCGAATACCGGTCTCTATCGGCGGCTACCTCAGAGGTAATTTGGCTCCGCCGACTAGCTACCGAGCTTCATCTCCCGCAACCGGAACCTACAACAATTCACTGTGACAACACTTCCGCCATTGCAATTGCCAAGAACCCCGTCTTCCATGCGCGAACAAAGCACATCGAGATAGACTATCATTTCATTCGCCAACAGATCAGTGCCGGCGACATCAAATTAGTGCATATCTCCTCCCAAGATCAGATAGCAGATATCTTTACAAAGTCGTTCACAATAGCTCGATTCCAAGATCTCAGAGACAAACTAACCATTCGATCCTCGAATGCTTAATTTGTGGGACGATATTAGAATATAAAAGACATTTGTATTCATTTGTATTTACATTCTCTGTATTTACTTTCCATGCCATCTATTCCTTTATATAACAGTGGCCTCTGTATTCATCGAGATAACAATAATAATCATATTTCTGTTTCTCTTATCTGCGGTTCTTTCACCGTCTTCCTCTTCTTGTTCTTGCCGTTTCTTCTCCATCTTCTTCCCTGCTCTCATTAGAATGCCATTTAAAAAAAATAGCAAAAAAAATATCCCAAATAAAATCTTATTTGCATTGATTTTAACCATTTTAATCCTTTGTTAGTGGTTTAAATCACGGATGATTTAAACCAACCATAATAGATCCCAACTCAATAGTCTTATAATCACCACAAAACCACTTATTGGGGATAACAATGGCAAAGATTGGAACTTTTATTACATCCTCTGACTGGACGTAGTTCTATGTTCGATCAGAGGATTGTTACTCAGTTTTTGCTCGGTATTGCTAGGTATTATTTGGTAATAACGAGGAATATTGCTCTGTGAAACCCAATACCGAGTAATTCCGAACAATACCGAGTAATCCCAAAAAATACCGAGTTTTTCTAGAAAGAAAAACTCGGTATTTTTTGGGATTACTCGTTATTGCTCGGTATTACTCGGTATTTTGTCTTCACATAATGGTATTTCTCATTATTATTGGTATTGATCGGTTTTTGCTCGGTATTTCTCGTTTTGCGTCTGCGATCTTAGTGTCGGCCGAACGTAGCTATACGTACGTTCACCGGACCAAATAAAAGTGCGCTAGTTTTCGAACAGTTAAGCAGCTATTTTAAATGCTACAAAATGCATCCAAATGATTATGACTTCTTTTGTGATAATTTTCTTACTGGTTAGAGTTTTAAATCACAACCGTAATTTCTATTTGATACATCGCTTCCATATCAGCACCGTCCAATGTGTGTTCAAGCTTTTATTATAATCAACAAATACAAATGTTGATATTATTCCCACTCTTATAATATATTTACCTCCCTTACAAAAATCATTTAGGGCATCTCATACTGAACAATCTATTCTAACTTCAAAATAGAGGAACAATCATATCAAACAGTAATTCATCTTCAACTAAACTCTATTTCTAACACCAAGCAAGAATATTATTTATATATTATTTCTCATCTCCATATCTAACCTCTATGTTATGATAAATTATTATGTGCGGACACTGGACATAGTTCGGAAACAAACCAGAACACGCCACGTAGTTTTTTTGTTCAGTATCGGTACTCAGTATATCTAGGTACTGGGTGATGTGGCTCATTTTAGTTGGCCTCCGATGTGGACCTCCGAAAGAGCACCGCTCGTGGGGGTTCGAATGCAGAGGGTACGGCCGCACTATCCCGTAGGACAAAACCATCGTAGGCCTCTACGCTCGACACGAACGGGTCGATGGGAGGGCAGATTGGATCGCGCATACGACTAACCATTGGGGATAGATGCTGTCGCCAGCACACCCCGATGGGTAGCAATATACACGACCTAGTCACGGGTTTCCCCCACCCGATCCGAGAGATCGAGTGGGGTAAAGTAGATTGCGGGGCCAAGTTTCCCACGGGCGCAAGCCGCCGTGGTTAATCACATCCCGGGCCGGAGCCCGAGAAAACTCTCGATTAAGGATCATATATTATTTCTTCTTAAAATGGGATTGGCACGAGGGGATAGACTAAGAAGTCCTACTCAAAAGGAAAGAAGTGTCTCAAAAGGGGTGAATCAAACATGCGTGGTCCATACCAGCATTCGGAGGCTCTAGGGCACTAAATAGAAACTGGAGAAAGAAAGACAAGCAATCAATCACATGCGTGAGAGAAAGATGGAGGTGGCGTCATCCTGTGACACGGATAAATAGGATTTAGAGTCCCCGAAAGAAAGGGACCTACCTACTATTTAAGGCATACTACGAGACCGAGTGTAGTAGCCTCGAACCCTAAATCTAGATTGGACTTAGTGTTCGACACACACTAAGACCAGTGTCCTAGCTAATGCTATGCAAAACCTGGACTTACCCCGGCCTGGATTGGGGGAGCCAGCTAACCACCTAATCGATTTAAAACCATGCTGTCAAGCCAGTTATGAAAGATGGGTGGGTGGTACAGTTCTTTAGAAATAGGACCGACATCTAGAGAATTTCCTAAGTGGTCCTGGACTTATGTGGGTTAGATGCTCCTAGCTAATGCAATTAAATTTTAATTAATTGGTTACTAATGCAATGCATGCCAGTTGAAATGTCAGCTCATGAATGCTATAGAATTTTAAAAACAGGCTTATAAAAATAATTTTTTGAAAAGACTGGGTCTCCCTAGGTCCGGCACTTCATCCTCATAGGCCAGATTATCCGGACTCAACCCGCAGGCAGGGAGATGTCTTATAGCAAGGAAAGAAGATGCAGTAATATGCATGCGACCCCGGACGGTTCCGGCAATTCCCTAGGTTCGTTAAGTTTCTATGTTATTTAGAACTTAAAATTTTAGGAATTAGTTATGAGTAGAAAAATTTTGTAGCTCTTAAAGAGCCTAACGAAAATCCAGGCGAAAACAAGATCGGCATGCAAGAAAAGAAACCTAAGAAAAGCAGGCAATTTCTACTGCGCAATCAGGTAAACACATCAATATAAATCAACTAATCAAATAAATGTCCATAGGCCAACTGCCCTTTAATTACAACCCAGGGTATGCAGAAAAGTAAAGTGGCCGGGCACCACTGCCAACAACCCGGATTTCTAAGCCTATGACAGACGCCAACAACTTTGAGTGGGATATTGGGTCTTCAAATCTCTAGTCTTCTGGATATCTTCTCCTTGGACTTCTTGGGTCTCTCTTCCTTGGACTCCTTGGAACTCTTCTTCTTGGACTCCTTGGATCTCCTCCTTGGACTCCTTGGCTCCGTCGTGGCTTGAATATCCAAACGAAGAGACAATTCCCCCAGTATGGGGGTATTGCCTTTTCTCTTTGGATATCTAAAGCCATCCAGCTCGATCTTCCAAATGGAAGAAGACTCTCCCCTTAGGGATGCCTTCTTCTTTTAGAATCCGAGCTGGATAAGAATATCCCGACTCAAAGGTTGTTTTCACAACTCTTAACAATTATTACATACAAATTACATTAATTGAAAGCAGTAAATCTAAGAATCCCTGCAAGGTTATCCTAATAAAAATCCCAAGCAGTTTATATAAAAATGAAAATGCTAACACCAGTGACCCTGTGCCAAGCCATGCTCTTAATTTTGAGGGCTAAGCAGCTCCATCTGTAGCAGTTATAATGATTTAATAATTTTAGCCCTCATTTCATTTTAGGGGGAGCTGAGCAAGCACCTGCATAAAACATTGTTATAAATCATGATATTGCTCCCCCCCTTTTATTAGCTTGAGCATGGCCACCTGCACGGAAGAACAGTATATATATGGCGCTCCTAACCTATGGGTAAGTCTAGCGTTCACATCCAGAGTGCAGAAAAAGTAAGCAGACATACCAATCAATTTTCAAACAGCATGCAGTGAAAACTACGAAAAGCTCCGGCACACAGCAGAAAAATAAAACCCAGCGGCCTAACCTAGGTCTAGAAGTAGTGCCCTAGCAAACAATTCTATGTGTGTGTAAGGCTAGTGTGGTTTGGATAAGTCCTAAGCAGGGTAGTTAGTTAAAGTTATCTATAGTTCAGGTTTGTTGGGGGTCTGAAAAGGGAATTTTGTTAAAATTCAAATATTAGTGAATTAGGGTCCATTTTAATTATCTCAGTTTGTTGATCAATTTTAAGGGGTTGAGATATTCATATTTGAAGTTCAAATTGCATTAGCCAATTTTGGAAAGTCCCGGGTCCTCCTAGGAACTAGACTAAGGGTCCAAAAAGTCACTATGGGAAAAAGACTGAGTCTGGGATTCCTAATACCTTAGAAAAATAGTAGATCTTAATACGAGTAGTTAGACAGGTAGTAGGCTGAAATCGGAGTTTTCTAGGCAAAGTTATGAATTTTCTAAGTTTCGGGCCCTATCCTATAGACTAGGGTTGACCAAAAAGTTGACTTTCTAACCTAGGCCAATTTCTGGAAACTAAAATTTTTAATAAATACTAGGCCCTAATTGGAGTCTAATGCAAGTGAGTTTACCTAATTTGGTGTTTTCTACAATTAGTTATAGATTTCTAAATGTCGGGGTATTTATTGAAATTTTCTAAATTTCCTACTAAATAGCCTTTTTTATTGTTTTGCTCCAAATCAGCTCCAAACTGATTGGAATCACTCCCAAAGGTCAGGGATGACCAAAAAAAGTGTTCCCAAGTATTTGGAGAAGATTTGGGATTTTTATTAATTTTTAATGATTTATTAGGGGCAAAACGATAATTTCCACCTATGATCAAATTAGGGGTCAACCTAAGGTCAAACTAGGAAGTCCTATTTATCTAAGGTCAAAGATCATATTCTGGTCAGTTTGAGGTATTATGGGTAATTTTCTGACCTAAGGTGTATTTATTGTATTTTTCGGAAGGTCTCGGGGCCTTATTTAACCAGTTAATTAGGGTTAGTTAACTAAGGGCTCTAAGAGTTCCTAAAAATTCCTAGAAAATTCAGTGATGTTTTAGATGTCACTAAGTTTAGATGTTGAAGTTTTCATGTCGTTCTGGGATCTATCCTAATCCCTAGAAAACATCTAAGTTCGCTAGACAGGTCCTTAATTTTTGTCCTTAGGGTGTCACTACGTTGTAGGAATTTAAAGTGGTGTTTTGTCTAACCCTCAAGGTAATAGATGCATGGGAGTACAAAAATGAAATAAACACACCATGTCCTTAAATCTAGGAGAGCCTAAACTAAGTGCTCGTGGTGCGACCTACACATGCAATCTACGAAAAATAAAAAGGACAAACACCTAAAGAAAGGATTAGTGAATGATTGGGACTCAACCATTCACTAACCCGCTCCCCCATGATTGCTCTTCATACATAAGATCCGTGTATAAAATTTCATACGATAGCGGGTCTCCCAAAAAGTAAGATTTAATTATAAGTAATTTAAAAATAGTTTCAAAATAATTATGAATATAAATATATATTTTTGGAAAATAGGATAATTAAAAAGTAAGTCAATTCATAATACACAGACATAGGGAGACCCACTGACCACCCAATCGAGGCCCTGAACGATTTAAAAATAGTTTGTATCCTGAAAATACTATTATATTAATTAGGTAAATAATGATTAAATGACCAAATAATGCTCCAAGACAGAGAACTATCAAAACAGTCAAAATCAGGGGCTGGAAACAGTTTCAAAACATAAGGCTCGCTCTTCTGAAAAGAACGAGGGGTTATACGTCAAAATCCAACTTAAAACGAACAAGATATGAATTTCCGAAGTAAAAATATCATAAAATAGTATTTTGAAATAGTATAGTTTTGCTGTTTTTGAAATAACAGAAGATACAGGCAAAATTTTTATCTGGAAATAGCTTCAAAATATGCAGAATTCAGAGTACAAGCAAAACAAGGTGCTGTGCGTCGACAGCGAATTTAAAGCGACAGTGTTATGTAATTTCAAAGTTTGAATACGATAACTAATTGTTTTACAAAATAAGCAATTGACTGACTTAAAAATAACTGCAACAGGTTAAAAAACACTTGAGCCCAACCACCTTTAAAACATGCAGAATCCAAATACGATCAAAACAAGGGGTTGTGCGTCAAAATCGGATCGAAAACGTGAAAGTTATTAATTTTTGAAATTTGAAACTATAAAGGGTATTTAAATAGTTTTAAAATAATGATATTTATAATTAAATAATTATTAAAATATATTAATTTTAAAAGAAAAACTAAGCAAGTTTCTGACTTATAATAATAATTTAAAATAAAGTAATAAAAAAAAACAAACTAAATATTAATAATATTTTAAATAATTTAAGAAGTTAAGGATAATTACAATAACATTTACATATAAAAAAATAGATTTTTACATTTAAATAAATATAATAATAATAATAATAATAATAATAATAAAAGGATGAATAGTAAACTAATAGTTTAAAATAATTATTATGGCAACTAATTATAATTATATACTATTATAACAATAATTATATTAAAATAATAACTTAAATAATATATAAAAAAAAAGGTTTTTACTGTTTTTAAAAATATTTAAAAATTTACTGGTCATTTTTATAAAAAAAAAATTTATCATGTAGAGGACGACGATACGAATCCAACGAGGTATTGTACGTCAAAATCGGACAAAAAACGGATTTTTTATGATTTTTTAAAGATTTCTGGATTAAAATATACTTAAAATATAATTTAAACTAATTTTTTAATATTAAATTCGGCGACGGTACACGTGGCCGGCTCTGGTTGGCTGGCGCGGTTCGGGCAATGATTGGCGCCGCCGCCAATCATTGTCCGATGATTGCGGCGGCGGTCAAGTGACGGGACGTCACTTAACCACGTCGGACGGAGGATCACAGCCGTCCGATCCTCCGCGGTCGAGATCGACGGTCGGGATCACGCCAGACCGTCTGCGGAACCGCGGGATCGAACCACGCGGTCAGACGGGACCGCGGGATCCTCAGATCGCGACCGTTGATCAAGAAATCAACGGTCTGGCTCGGATCTGGGGCGAAACCGAGAGCCAAAGAAATATTTTGCTTCGTTCTCCGAAACGGCTGGACCAAATCGCATGAAATTTTAGATCTAGGTTGTAGACATGAAGAGCAACAGTGGGGAAGTTTTATTTTGAATTAATACACGCTAATCACGACACTAATTAACCCTAAGTGTTCTAACTAGGGTTTGAGATTTACCTCAATCCACTCGATGGATTCGGGAGATCTTGGTCTTGTTGGACTCGTGGAATCCTCTAGAACAAGTCTCTAGTTGACGCCAGGCTCCAACGCTTCCTCGATCGAACGGAAATCAACCGAGAAGGGAAACGGGCTCGGTCTCGCCGGAATCTCGCCGCCGGCGTGGGTTTACCGTCGGGAATTGGTTCGAAAAAGTGGAAGGGAGTTGTGGGAGTGCTCTCACAAAATCTCAGGGGCTGAGGAGCTCTAGAGATCAAGCAAGAGTCCAAAAGTTCAAAAAAAGATCAAAATTTTGTTATTTAAGGACCCTAAACCTAAGGTGAACGGTTGGGATCAAATCCCTAGGTGATTTGGAGGGAAATAGGTCGGTTTAGGCCATGATTTTGAATTTAAAACGAAGGGAATTGATTGGGGGCATTAAATGGGCCTTAAATTCAAATAAATAGGTGATTTTGACCAAATTATGACTTGGTTTGACCAAGTCAGGGTTTGACTTGGTCAAACAAGTCAATTAGGTCAAAGAGGATACGGATCAAGCCATGAAAGGGTTTGAAATTATTTAAAAACTGATTTGAGCTCTTTAGGTCAACTTGGGTCAACCCGGGTTGACCTGGTCAACCAGGTTGACCCAAGGCCTAGGCCCGGGCTCGACAGACTCAGTTTGACTCACTGAACCTATTGGAGAGGGTCTTGGGGTCTGACTTGGTCAATTTGACCAAGTCAACCCTCCAAGCCCAATTCTGGGCAAAATCGAGGTCAACATCCGAACCGTCTGGTGTCCGCATAGAATAACTTATGCTATTTTACTATACCAAAAAATACGTTTCTGTGAGCAGTGCGATACTAATATTGACATCACACTGTTCACAGGCATGATAAAGTGCAAAAATGCTTTTAAATTTTCCGTTGAGAGTTTCGCATGAGCTGCAAACATACACTAAATTATATATGCCTTTGTTTAGTATTTTACTTTATTTGTTAGAACATATTTGTATTACTTTTGGTGTGGGTCAATATCTTCCTTCTCCAAATTTTAGAATATATAAAATATTTATATATTTATATTTATGTTTCTATTATTTAAAAATTATAGTTATTTGTATATATATTTATTATAAATTTTAAATTTAAATATTATATAAATAAATATAAAATATAAAATTATTATTATTATTATTATTTTTGAAACATAATTATCTTTTCACTGCTAGGGGCGTAAATGAGTCGAGTCGAGTCGAGTATTTGCCTTATCAAGTCTATCTAGGGTACGAGGAGGCGAAAAATATTACGAAAAGAGCGGGCTAGGGTTTTTTTAACCCTATAACATATATTATTTAATAAGCTTTTAATTTTCTTAAAAAATAATATTATAAATATAATATATATAATATAATCGAGTAGCTTGATAAGCTTTCGATTCAAGTTGGGTTGAGCTCGAACTCGAGCTCGTTTATCATTCGAGCTTGATTATAGGCTCGAGCTCGAGCTCGAAGCTCAATAAGCTCGGCACGCGAGCTCATTAACGAATCGAGTTCGAGCTGGCTCATGAGCCGGCTCGGCTCACTTACACCGCTACTCACTGCCACTCATCAACCCCACAAATATAGAAAAGATTATTGTGTCCGGACACCGAAAGTCTCCAAAGACCAATAAAAAAGCGCCACATCACCTAGGCGTTCGGTATCAAGTTTGGTATCGCACTCGGTACCGCTCGATACCAACAGCGGTACTCGGTACTACTGTTCGGACAAAATAATTTTTCCAAATTATAGAAGCTACAGTTTTTTTCTTGATTAAATTTATAAAATATATAAATATGTGAAACTTTTATGATACTTTATGTAAATTCCCAAGAAAATTAATTACTTGCTATAAAGCTTCAACGAACACCTAATATGCACGAGCATGGCTACAGTCTACAGAGCCGAAAAAAGTGGGACCCACGCTCTCTTAAGTTCCTTCGAAAACAGCGGGCGTCGGAGGATTATTTCCAACGGCTGGTCTTAACGGTGGTTCTAGGTTTCCGCTGTTTTTATAGAGCCTTTTTATTAATTAATTTATTTATTTATATCTATATTCTAATATTATATAGCTGGAAAATAATTCATAATTCCAAACTGGAAAGCAAAGCAGATGGGAAAATTTTCAAGTCGAATGATTTATTTGGAACTGGCTTTTTTTTATTCATAAAATAGTTTTTCAATATAAAAATATTTTTTTTTACTAAAAAATAATTTTAAGAAACAGTAAAAATACAGTCTCAAATAAAATTTTATCTATGTTTTATTTAAAATAATTTTTTACTGCTTTTTAAAATAACTTTGCAATATAAAAATTTTTAATATAAAAATTTTTAAATTAAAATTTTGTTATGAAAAAATTATTTTTAAAAATAGTAAGATATTTATTCCAAACGAAATCTTACAAATATAGCTAATTTATGCCAAACATACTGATGAATAACTATAGGTAATAAACAAGTTAAAGCAACCCAAATGCCAAAAATATGAATTTTAATTGATGCTTAAAATTATTTTTTAAAACAACATATTCATTTATTTGGTTGAACATTAAGCCTATTATTTAAGATTAGTTAGATAAGGGGTTAGATAAGACATAAATATATTACATCCTATGATGCCTTCAGTATATTTAGATGATTCAATGTTGCTTTTGTATACATTCAAACTGTCATTGACTTATCTTTATTGGTCCTTCATAGGGGTGCAAATGAGTCGAGCTAGAGCTTGAGTCAGGGGGTGTTTGAGTCGAACTCAACTATCCAGGGGCGGATCTATCCTTTTTTTTTAGGGTGGGCAAACTTAATATATAAATAAGTAAATAACCAAAATCACATATATATTTCATTAGCCAAAAAAAAAAAAAAAAACAAGAACTCGTATTTCATTATAATTTATGAAATAAAAAAAATTACAAACTTTGCAATATACTTTGTAGTTTCCGATAATGTTGCATAATGATTTCATTCGAAACAGAGTCAAATATTTCCTTCTTAATGTATGACAATAGACAGTCACTAAGCAAGACATCACCCATTTTGTTATGTAGTCCATGTTTAATAATCTTCATTGCAGAAAATGTGTTATTCACTATAGCAGTAAGAATTGATAAAGTAAGTGCCAAAATAATAAGTCTATAAATCAGGGGATACACTATATTTTTTTTTTTTGCTTTTACAATCTATTTTGCAAGAGAAGCAATGCTTGTCAAAGATGTAAACTTATCACTAGTACGTATATTAGTAATATAAGTAGATAACTGATGATCATAAAATACAAGATTAACTATAGAGAAATCTGTTGGATACAACTCTACAAGACGAATTAAATTCATCTTATTATAAGTAGAGAACATATTACTTGGATTTAGACATGTCACACCTTTTCGAAAGTAAATCTGTATTAGTTTCAGAGAACTAGTTATTCAGTTCCTGAAGTTGCATATCAACAATAGCGTAAAAAAAATCAACTCGATAATAATAAATGTTTGTTATTTCAACACCTTTTCGTACTGAAGTCCATGAGCCTTGAATTTAGAATCCATATTTGAAACTTCAATTTAAAAACATTACAAAGACGTGACACTTCTTTAAGTAAAAGGCTCCCATCCATTTTTCATCATCATTTGTAATCATTATTTGAACATTTGTATTAATTTCATTGCATTTATAGTATCTTGATCCTTTCTTTATAAGTATTGTGATAATTCATTTGTAATACTTAAAATTTCAATCATTAAACCAAGACAAAGTTAAAAGATTCTGTCTTAGTAGTCATAGTACTACAAATATCTTTTTGGACTTTTTGTGCAATCAATTTCAACTAAAGGGTTGAATGAATTAACTCGTTTGAATTTAAAGCTCTATAAATTTTCTTTTTTTTTTCACTTTTGAAACTAATAATCTTCTGATTAAAGCAAAGTTTTCATTTTTAAATTTAGTTTCAATTTCTTTCCTTGTCGCTGAAAGTTTTTGAAGCAAAATAAATTTTGATAGTCATATTACAGAACTTTGATATCTTGCATTTCTTTAAAAGTTTCAAAAACTTTTCAAAATATTTTCAAGCATTTAAAACATATCATCTAAAAATACCGGTTGGATTAGAAAAATACCCATTTAATACATTAAATTTCTTTTTTTAGGGTGTACATTTTCCGACTATGACGTGAACTGGGATCCGCCTATACGACTGTCAAATATCAAGCTCGAGCTCGACTCGACAGTGGAAAAAAGAGCTCGCTGAGCTGCTCGAGTGGTTGTTTGAGCTCAATCCATTCGTTGTCCCAGTATCTGTCCCCAATGCTAGTGTTCATCACTAGTGTTCACTTATGACTCTCTTTCCTTTATTTTAATTCAATATTAGTCATGAATAAAATCAACCAATTAACATAAATGATCACATCTTATAGTCAATACCATACAAAAAATTTACATGTAACTTTCAAAATTAATTTTATCAAACATAAGAGGAATATCACACGAAGAGCCATAACATATAGTAAGAGAGCATCATAGTTGGATCTTAACTCTAGAATGTTAAACCAAATATAGAGTCAAGGCATTGATACTAATTATTATAACTAGCATCAAATATTTAAAAAAATTGTAAGATTTTTACTGTTGATTGAGATCAAAATGGCAAGAAATTTTCATTAAGAGTTTCCAAAAACTACTCTCATCGTGGCCTATAAAACTTTATGGATGCTAAGTAATTTGCGTCAACCCAAAAATCTTAGTGGAGATATGATATATTTGTTATTTGGAATCCCCATATCCTTATAATTATCATTAGTCTTTTTGGGGGAACTCTTGGTGTTGGTATTTTTATGTCATAACTCCAAGAATGTAATGCTATATTTGTCCGGAGATCACTTATAATTGACATCAAATTTAGGGATAAGTTACTCCTTTAGTGGAGATTAAATTGAGGTTTAAAAAATGAAATAAAAAATCATTCCATCTCAAATCTAATCCATTCAAACAGGAACAGAAAACTCCATTTTAAGATGAGGATCGAAACCTAGCTAAAGGGAATGTATATTTCAAGTGTCACTCCCAACTCCACTAATATATGATAGTATGATTCTTAAATTTTTTCCCCTTCGTTCCGGCTGCTCCGCTAGGGCTTTGCCCTAGCTTTTCCTTCACGTTTGTCGGGCCGCTCTCTGCGGGGTTGGCTCTCTTCTCGCTTCCAGGGAAGTTTCTCTCTTCTTTGCTGGTTCGGTTTTGTTTTGTTATTGATTTTTCTTCCTCCGGCGCATGTTGGGATGTCGCCAAAGATTTGCAACCCTAGTTTTTAAGGGATTCACCTTCTTCGCATTCATTTTTGGATGATTTTTTTTGTTCTTCTTCTAGAAATGAGTTTCCTAAACTTAGGGCATCTTCCTTTCGTGGCTTTCCGTCCCTTTGGATATCGGATAAGGAAATTAAGGCTATGTTCGTTCCTTTTTAGTTCTCTTTAGTTGGTTTTTTCCCTACCAAACGCCCGTCTCTAGATACCATACGAAAATTATTTTTCAATCTCAAGCTAAATAAGGAGTTTTCAGTGACATTGTTAGATCCGTCTAATGTCCTTATCAAGCTTGCGAATGACTTTGATTATTATCGCGCTTTTTGCCACAAATCATATCTAGTTTATAATTACTACATGAAGCTTACCAAGTGGTCTCCCCTTATTGATATCGGTGTTGAGTCGCCAGTCATCCCGATTTGGATCTCTTTTTCGCAACTGTGGCCTCATCTCTTCTCCTAACGTATTCTTCATGGGTTGGCCTCTCTGTTTGGCAAACCTTTAAAAATTGATACAACTACTTCTTTGGGTTCTAGATCGTCTTTAGCTCGTGTTTTAGTGGAGCTGGATATCACTAAATCCTACCCTGATGCTGTCTGGCTAGGATCGGAGAAGCTAGGTTATATACAACAAGTGGTTATGGATGAATTCCCTCGTTTATGTGCTTCTTGTCAGTATATCATGCATATTGTGGGAAATTGTCATCCCAAGGTTGCTAGACTGGATTCTGCAGATTTACCCCTACCTGTTAAACCTCCTGTTGAGGTTTCTGTGAACCCTGTTGTCCCTTCTGTGTTGGTGCCTGAGGTGCAGGGATTGGGTTGTGATGTTGGTAATCTTGAGGTAGATGTTGCTGTTTTGCTTCCTGTTAATGAGTTGGGGTCTCTATAGCTGAATTCTCCTAACCCTTTGCCTGTTATTTCGTTGAATAATACGATTTTTGTTGATGAGGTTGGTGCTGCTGGGTCCAATGTGAAGATTTCTATAGATAATGTGACTGGGGTCTTACCTTCTACTCAGTCTCTCAAGCTTGTGCTAGTGTTGGTGGTATTTTGGGTTGTGCTATTAATGCGTGTCTAATTTTGTCTGTGGGGGAGGCTGTGTTAGCTCCATGTCTTTTAAATGCTAATGAGATGAATTGTGTAGATGTGGAGGATTCCGGTGACTCTGGCATCCATAATGAATCAGGATTGGTTACACCTTTGGGTGTGGTGAGTGAGACTAAGTTTATTTTTTCAGTTACGCCTTCTTTAAATTGTCATTTTGTTGAGATCCCTGTTAATTTTGTTTCACCTAAGGCGTTGATTGCTCATGTGGGCCAATTCGGGGGAGGATGTTAGGATACAACTTAATTGGTTGCAGTGTTCATCTGATTCGTCTTCAGAAACTAGTGGGATGATGAACCTGTGGCTGTTTTTCCCTTAAAAATGATTGTCCTGTTGTTTCAGTTCCTCTCGTGGGAGGGGTAAACATGGGAGGAAATAATTTGTGGGTTGGTGCTGATGTTCTCGGTTGTCTTTGCTGCCTTTCGATGTTGGTTGATTTTTGCATTGGTCTGGTTTTACTTGATGCCGGTTCACTGAAGCTTTGATTTAAGTTTAATGCAGGCCGTTTGAGTTGTTGGGCAATGATGTGGTTGTGGCTTACTCCTCCGCAGCCAAGGCTCATGGCAACCTTTGGTGATGGTTTCTTGCTCGGTTGGGTTGGCTGCTTCGTGTTTTACTGTTCTCCGCTCCAAATTGGATGGTCTGTGTTAGTTGGTAGCCTCAGCTAATTATTGAGCCCGTTGGACTGTAACTCCATTGTTTCTTTTATTGCTTTTTTTGTTCTTTCACTCCTCTGCTCCTTGTACTCCTTTTATATTTTTTTATTATAGTTTTCGTTTTCTGTGATAGTATGATTCTTGATAGAGAAGAATTGGAGTCTATTAGAGCAGAATACACTGCCTCTTATATAGGATTATATAACATCAAACTTCTTTGAAAACAATACTAGAGCCTACAAAACAAGAATTATTAACTTATTATATATAATAGTGCTTTACATTTTTTAAGAGAAATAGTCAGCGCATGCAAAAGCAAAATTATTAGGTTTGAGTTATCCTCTTCTCTCATGGAAGAGAATTATCAATTGCAAGGTGGATGATGGCTTGCAAATTTTTCTTGTAAATTGTAAAGCTTTTTTTTTTTTAATTTTTAATTTTTATAAACTTTTTGATGTTTTTGTACTTTTTAAGGGTTAAATTAAATTTTAAAAAATGAATAAAAATAATAAAAATAGGAAATTGAAATAAAAATATGATTTAATTAAAAAAAGAAATGGTGACAAGGGGCCCTCTCATGCTAACATTGTGCATGGTGGCGACTACTAGTGGCTGGCAGTGATCATCCAGAAATCCAACCCTACCATGAATGACTTTTTCTAACATTATTTTGGTCCTCAAAATCACTTTTTAATACTTCAAACTCAATTTAGCACTTTCAAAGCCTAAGAAAATCTTTGAAATGAAATTTGAAAAAATTTAGAGAGCTTAGGGAAAATATTTTAAATATTTTTTTTCTTCAATTGATGCGCTAACTCAAGGGAAGGCAAAAATTAAGATTTAATGAAATTTATTTGGTTCATCCCCAAGAGAGGTCCGCATTGACATCCAAGGAAGAGTCACACATTATTATTATTATTATTATTGTTTAAACCTTAATTTTATACTGCATATTATTAATACACAATTTATTGTTCCAAATATAGATTTTAATCTCCAAAAGTTTGGGAAAGTGATGTCTCAAAAAAAAAAAAAACTATATGATCAATGTATGAATCCAAATGCAATGTCTAAATTGGAAAATTTTAAAATTAAATTTAGTACCTTTCAAGTTTTAATTTCATTAAATTTATAGTTACTCCTCAACGATGTGGGACTAAATTTCTTACTGGTTGTTCTAATGCATACCACCGAGGAAAATTATTTATTTAATAATATTTATTTTTAAAACCATTAATTTAAAAATATTTTCCAGGAGGGGGAGCAAAGGGAAAACTATAAATTGCATAGTTAGAATTGTTGCATCCAGGAGTATTCACGGCGGTGGAGAAATGTAAAGTTTGTCGTCTTAGCATTGTACGAAAATCCAGCACGCAATCAGATAAGAGAGAGGGTCTAGCATTTATGAGACACCAAGATTTTTACGTGGAAAACCCCTGAAAAGGGGGAAAAACCACGGGGTCTAGCCCAGTTTGAATGAATCCACTAGTATTGCAGTCGATTACAAATGAGGCCCTTCCTTGGGAGAAGGCCTTAGCTTGATGTACATTTTATAGAGTACATTACATGATATGAATAAAAAGAATCACTATTGACATGTTCATTTGGTCGGGAGGACTGTAGTCGGCGGGCGACAGAGGTCGAAAGGCTTGTAGTCAGCGGGCGACGGAGATCGGAAGGCTTGTAGTCGGCTGGCGACGGAGGTCGGAAACATTGTGGTTGGCGGGCGACATAAGTCAGGAGGACTGTAGTCGGCGGGCGACGGAGCTCGGAAAAATTATAGTCGGTAGGCGACGGAGGTCGGAAGGCTAGTTTCCTTGTGAGGGAGGCTGGAAGGACTGTGTCTAACGATGAAGGTCAGAAGGAAGGCATCAGGTATAAGTCTAACAATGGAAAGAAATCCATATTAGGATATACGTCCAGCAAAATTCCGATAACCAGTAGAAGTCCAGCATCGGGTAGAAACTTGGCGAAGAATGAAGGTCAAGTGTCGGGTAGAAGTCTGACATCTGTTGGTGGACGAGGAGAACTCCAGCATCACTTGGGCGGAGTTTCGGCGTCAGGAGGGAACTCTGTCGTTAATTGAGAAGAATTTCCGCATCCCATGGAAGTTGGGCAGAATTCTGGCGTTCTACCGAATATCCGGCAGAGTTCCGGCGTATTCAAGCGGCGGGAAGAGCTCCGTCGGTGGTCGAGGAGGAGATGATTCTCCTTTTCCCCTTTCTCTTCTTCTTCCCTTCTTCTTCTCTCTCTTCACTTCAGTCCCTCTTCTGAAAAATGAGGGCTCTATTTATAGTTTTTTTGGAGTGGCATGGCTTGTAAATATGTGTGAGATTAGGGGCGAACAGGGAGTGGTTGAATGGACGGCTGATATTGAATCCTTTGATCATACACCGTTCGTCAGCCATTTGAAGGCCTTAATGGTGTTAGAATCCTGCAATCTTGGGCTCGTTGGATTCGTCTCGTCGAGCCGTTCGATTTGACTATAAGCTCGCCAAAAGAGGATACCATTTTGTAACTCAAATTGTGGTTCAAATCTTCTAATAGCGCTTTAGGTCCTTGATTTGGACTCATTTTGGCTTGGATTGAGTCAAATTTGGTGTTGTTGGGTTTGTATTTCCGAGACGCTCAGTTTGACTGTAAGTTTGCTGAAATCAGAGTTCAGGTGCTCCCAGATTTAATTTTTGAAGTTTCCAACTTGATTTTTGCCTCGAGATTCGTGCCGATCAAGATAATTTTTGCATGAGGTATCAAGAAAAAAATTGTAAAATTAGTAATATCATTGTTATTAAATTAACTTAACAAATAAATATTTAAACAATTTATTTAATGATATTAAATAATATTTAATTTAGTTAATTTAATTTGAAAATAATTTATTAAATTAGTTGATTTAACATAATAATCATTATTTAAACTATTTATTTAATTTAATTTAATAATATTTAATTTAACAGTAAATTATTAAATAAGTTAATTTAATTTGACAATTTTATTTTTAAAACTATTTAATAAAATTTATTATATTAGTTAATTTAAATTAATTAATTTAACTTAACAAAAGTTATTAAAACAATTTATTTAATTTAATATAACAATGATTTATTATTATTATTATTATTTTCTTTAATTTTAAATATTTATTGTGCTAATTTTTCATAAAATTTTAAATTTTGTTGGAATTTTGCCAGAAATCCATCGAAAAATCCGTCAAAATTTTCAACAAAAGATTTATGCTGGGAATTTGCATTTTTCTTGGGGGTGTCAATATTTAACAAGACCCGAAAATCCAACTAAAAAATTTAGGATTAGGGTCAACCCATTTTGCAAACTGGTCGGGTTCGGGTTCCCAAATTAATCCTGTTCTAGAAAATCGGGTAGGGTTCTGGTTGACCCGGAAACACGAACTCAACCCGATTTAACCTGGCAAAATCACGCGAGTCACGCACTACAGGAAAACCCGCTAATACCGGCGGATATAATCCGTCGGCACCATGTAAAATTCGACGGAAGTCCTGGGTTTCCGGCGCATTTACGGCGGATATTTGTGCGTCGGTTTGGTTCACGTCGGTAAATGTCTTCCAACATTTACAAGACGCCGGAAAACGTTTCGACGCATGCTCCGGCGCATTTACCGGCGCAAAAAATGCTAGCCAAGCCGGCGTTTTTCAACCGAATATTCCGGCAATAACTGTGCCGAAAGTTTACGTCGTATCGATCCGACGGAAATCACCGGCGGATAAAACGCCGTAGGTTCGCCGTAAATAAGCTACGGCTTGTTTCCGGCTCATAATGGGCGCCGAAAACCGCCGGCGGATACTACGCCGTAAGATGAGCCAGAAATGCTCGGCGTCCAAAAAAAGCCGGCATGATTGTGCCGATTCGTTGTATCGTCGTTTCCTTCGTATTTCCGACTCAAAATCCGCTGGAAACCTATATCATTGACAAAAAAAAATTGCATTCCCAGCCAACAATTGCATTTCCACACCTGCAAATATAATCAAATACATATCCAGAACACAGCTATACACATTACAAATATGAAGAACTTCAACATATACTCAAAAACATAAATATCCATTAAAAGAAATTGTTTAATAGCATCAACCAACTAAAAACATCAGATATTGTTCAATAATAGAGATTCATAGAAATAAACAAGTTCATATGACTAAACTAAACTACTCTGACTCTTTGGACTCCTCCTCGGCTGGAGCTACCTCTTTTCCACTCAACTGCTCCCTCATTTTGCACATTTCATCCAACAACTGGTTGTATCCTATCTCAAAGGGTTAAGCCACTCATCCACCAAAGCATTTAAAGATATCTAAAATGTCTACTCTTACTATTGACTTGATCCCGAAAAGTCACAACCTCATCTTTAGATCAATTGCTACTAAAATTATACTCCGTATATTAAGTTTTAGACTCTAAAGTTGACCTCCATAATTCAAGTTTACCTTAAACTCCCTCTCTAATCTTATCAACAAGAAGAATATCATTAGCAAAAAGAATACATAAAGGTACATCCTCTTGCAAATGCCTATTGAGAATGTCCATGACTAAAGCAAAAAAGATTTAGCCTTGAGGCCGATCCTTTATGTAATCCAGACATAATAGGAAAATACTTGGTCAAACCATCTTGTGTTTGAACACAAGTAATACCTCATGCATATATATATCTATAAAGTTTTGAATACAAACATTATTAACTCCTTTTTTTCAAGAAGTCTCTATATCACATCTCTTGAAACTTTATCGTATGCTTTCTCTAAATCAATAAATATCAAATGCAGATCATCCTTATTCCCTTTATATTTCTCCATCAAAACCTCTCAATAAATGTATAACTTCCATAGTAGACCTACCCGGCATGAATCCAAATTGATTTTGAAAAGTTTTGAAACAAAAAAACATTGAATTTAAGCGTTATTAACAATTTTTTTTTTTTTTGCAAAAAATCTCAATAGCACTCCTCTTGAAACTTTATCATATGCTTTGTTTAAATCTACAAAAAAAACATATGTAGATCCTCCTTACTCTCTCTATATTTGTCCATCAAACCTCTAAAAAAATATATAACTTCCATAATAGATAAACTCGACATGAATCCAAACAAATTACACGAAAAAAAACTTACAATCAACGGGTAATGGACGGGAGGCGGAAGACAGAAACTTGCGGTCGAAAATGGAGCTCTCGCTGGCGAGGAAGGCTATGACCGTTGGCGACGTCCGGTGACCGTCAAGAGTGTGATGCCCCAGAATCAAATAGTGAAAGGATTCGTCTGATATTCTGATCGAACTCCATTCCAGTTGCCTTGCTCGGACCTGAAAATTTTAACCACATATAATGAGCTTACAAAGCCCAGCAGGTCACCAAAGCCTACAACTGAAATCAAAGCACGGCGATGCTATCAATATGCAGGTCAATAAAAATCAAGTCAATCAAATCAATATCAGTCAATGGTCAATGAGTCTATGCAATGCGGAAATCCAGTCAATGAAATCAAGTCTGCACAGCGGAAATCAAATCAGCAGTAAAAACATCGATAAATCAATACGTCTCAGCAATCAAATCAATAAGTGCTCCTAGTCAACGTTCAATCAACGTGGTAGTGTCTATCAATCTATACTATCTATACTATCAGGTCAATCAACCGTGTCGTCTAATCAATTCATCGAATCTATATCATCTATTCAATCAATATAAATCTATATCATCTGTCGAATCAATAAAGAAATCCATAAAGCTCAAAATCAATACCTCAATCAAAGCTCTACAGTCTCTATCTATTGCTATCGATAACATCAATACGGTCATCTAGTCGTCTTACTTAGCGTATCCATCTATAACATCAATCACATTAATATAAAGGAATCATATCAGATCATCTACTAGCAGATCAATCTATCGTGTAATCTTATCAATTAATTCTTCCAGTCAATTATTTATCAGCAAGGAAATCCATCGAATAATCGAATCAACTCAATAAATCAACCTCTATACAATGAAATCGTCAGGTCAATTGAAATCAATACAATCAGCTCCCTAAAGAAATCTATTCTACGATAAATCCATAACCTATCAGGATCTGTCGTATCAATAATATCCATATGTCAATATCATATCTATATCAATGTCTATATCGGTCTCTATCAATCGATACAATCTATACCAATATCAGTGTCAATCTCTATGAATCAATACGCAGAATCCATATCAATATCGGTGCCGGTATCTACGAATCAATCAAATCGAGAAAATCAATCGGAAAAGCAATACGATAAATAAATAAAATCAATAAAGCCGTCAAATCAATCAATCAATCAAATCCAGTCTATACGATGAAGTCGATAAAATCAATCGGAAAGACAATACGATAAATCTACAGTAGCAAGTCGAATCAATGCAGAATCAATGGTATCAATGAATCTATAAATCTATGTCGTCCATGTCTATATCAATATCAATAATCAATAGTCAATAGTATCAATGCTCAATGATCAATCAATGAAATCAATCGATGAAATCAATGAATCCGTACGATAAGAAATCAATTCGATAAATCCATCAAATCAATAAATCAATCGGAAATCAATAAATCAATACAGATCAGGAAATCCAGTCATACACATGCAAATCCATATAATGGTCTTACTCGACAAGCACAAACACTAGTCATGATCAATAGTGCTGTTGTAGAATCTATATTGCTGTTGTAGATATCCGCACGTTGGTTCTATAAAGAAGAGTCGTCACTCTTTTGCCCGTCGGCCGCCCGTCGGCATATAAAACTCCTTATAACTCCCAATCGTTATAGTGCTGTTGTAGAAATCCATGATCGATATTTAAAGGAAAGCCCGTCGGCCCACCATCCTGTACAGGTCTATCTATCTCCAACCAACGTTCAACTAGGTTCCCACTTGTCTTTCAGTATCAATCAATTCGATCAATAGTCAATGCAATAATCGATGCAATAAGCAATAATAAAGAAATCTGGAACAATCATATCAATAATCATACACATATCAATTCAATCTATCAATCTCGGGAAAATCAGAAATCGTACGAAAATCGGGCAGAGTAACGGCAGTTGGTCAAATTTACACAAAAATCCTACAAAAAGGCACAAATTCAAAATCTCACCAAATTACAGAAGAATATCGATGACATCAATACAAGACTATTATCCTATAGAAATCAAATCAAATCAAGTCCCGATAATTTCCTATTCGATTAAAATCGCGTAGAATCAATTCCGACCGGTAAAATCATCGTAAAATACAGTCAAATCGTGTATAATCATCATTTCTATAACATACTAAAAGTTGTGCGGTGAAAGTTGTGTCAATAAGAAATCACGTCGAAAAGTCGATTACGAAAACACAAAACAGATCACAACTCGGTCAAAACGCAATATCTTTGAAAACAGAAATAGGGTTCGGAGTCCTTACCACGAGATCTACACTTTTCCCAACAGCAGCGTCGGACGAAAAGCGCTCCGCGGCCTCCAAAACCAGGTTTTCCTCTTTTTCCCATTCTCTTTCTCTCTCCTCAAATCAGATATTTTATTTAAAAATGATTTTCTCTCTCTTCAAAACGATCTCATTCTCATATATCATTTGTCTGATCGGCCCGGCCGATCGCCAAATCGTCTCGGGACGATCAGACCAGAAAAATCGTCCTGGACGGTTCCCAGAACTATTCTCAGGCCGATATTTTCTACAGTGCCGATCGGCCTGGACGATTTCCAATCGTCCTGGACGATCCTGAGAGGAAAAATCCAAATCAGAGAGGAACAGTAAGGGAACGAGGTCTCACAATCTCCCCACCTTAGAAAAATGTCGTCTCGACATTTCCCTACAGGTGCGGGACAAAAACAGCGCAAAACGAAATCAATACAAATCCAAATCCAAAACAAAACTCGTCGAAATCCAAACAAACACACAATGCAATCAATCACATGTCAATGTATGCAGAATGAATTCATTCTATCAAACTATCAATCAAATCCCTTCATTATACTTGCTCTGATACTAATTGTGATCCCCCAGAATCAAATAGTGAAAGGATTCGTCTGACATTCTAATCGAACTCCATTCCAGTTGCCTTGCTCGGACCTGAAAATTTCAACCACATATAATGAGCTTACAAAGACCAGCAGGTCACCAAAGCCTACAACTGAAATCAAAGCACGGCGATGCTATCAATATGCAGGTCAATAAAAATCAAGTCAATCAAATCAATATCAGTCAATGGTCAATGAGTCTATGCAATGCGGAAATCCAGTCAATGAAATCAAGTCTGCACAGCGGAAATCAAATCAGCAGTAAAAAGATCGATAAATCAATACGTCTCAGCAATCAAATCAATAAGTGCTCCTAGTCAATGTCCAATCAACGTGGTAGTGTCTATCAATCTATACTATCAGGTCAATCAACCGTGTCGTCTAATCAATTCATCGAATCTATATCATCTATTCAATCAATATAAATCTATATCATCTGTCGAATCAATAAAGAAATCCATAAAGCTCAAAATCAATACCTCAATCAAAGCTCTACAGTCTCTATCTACTGCTATCGATAACATCAATACGGTCATCTAGTCGTCTTACTTAGCGTATCCATCTATAACATATATCACATCAATATAAAGGAATCATATCAGATCATCTACTTGCAGATCAATCTATCGTGTAATCTTATCAATTAATTCTTCCAGTCAATTATTTATCAGCAAGGAAATCCATCGAACAATCGAATCAACTCAATAAATCAACCTCTATACAATAAAATCGTCAGGTCAATTGAAATCAATACAATCAGCTCCCTAAAGAAATCTATTCTACGATAAATCCATAACCTATCAGGATCTGTCGTATCAATAATATCCATATGTCAATATCATATCTATATCAATGTCTATATCGATCTCTATCAATCGATACAATCTATACCAATATCAGTGTCAATCTCTATGAATCAATACGCAGAATCCATATCAATATCGGTGCCGGTATCTATGAATCAATCAAATCGAGAAAATCAATCGGAAAAGCAATACGATAAATAAATAAAATCAATAAAGCCGTCAAATCAATCAATCAATCAAATCCAGTCTATACGATGAAGTCGATAAAATCAATCGGAAAGACAATACGATAAATCTACAGTAGCAAGTCGAATCAATGCAGAATCAATGGTATCAATGAATCTATAAATCTATGTCGTCCATGTCCATATCAATATCAATAATCAATAGTCAATAGTATCAATGCTCAATGATCAATCAATGAAATCAATCGATGAAATCAATGAATCCGTACGATAAGAAATCAATTCGATAAATCCATCAAATCAATAAATCAATCGAAAATCAATAAATCAATACAGATCAGGAAATCCAGTCATACACATGCAAATCCATACAATGGTCTTACTCGACAAGCACAAACACTAGTCATAATCAATAGTGCTGTTATAGAATCTATATTGCTGTTGTAGATATCCGCACGTTGGTCTTATAAAGAAGAGTCGTCACTCTTTTGCCCGTCGGCCGCCCATCGGCATATAAAACTCCTTATAACTCCCAATCGTTATAGTGCTGTTGTAGAAATCCATGATCGATATTTAAAGGAAAGCCCGTCGGCCCACCATCCTGTACAGGTCTATCTATCTCCAACCAACGTTCAACTAGGTTCCCACTTGTCTTTCAGTATCAATCAATTCGATCAATAGTCAATGCAATAATCGATGCAATAAGCAATAATAAAGAAATCTGGAACAATCATATCAATAATCATACACATATCAATTCAATCTATCAATCTCGGGAAAATCAGAAATCGTACGAAAATTGGGCAGAGTAACGGCAGTCTGTCAAATTTACACAAAAATCCTACAAAAAGGCACAAATTCAAAATCTCACCAAATTACAGAAGAATATCGATGACATCAATACAAGACTATTATCCTATAGAAATCAAATCAAATCAAGTCCCGATAATTTCCTATTCGATTAAAATCGCGTAGAATCAATTCCGACCGGTAAAATCATCGTAAAATACAGTCAAATCGTGTATAATCATCATTTCTATAACATACTAAAAGTTGTGCGGTGAAAGTTGTGTCAATAAGAAATCACGTCGAAACGTCGATTACGAAAACACAAAACAGATCACAACTCGGTCAAAACTCAATATCTTTGAAAACAGAAATAGGGTTCGGAGTCCTTACCACGAGATCTAAACTTTTCCCAACAGCAGCGTCGGACGAAAAGCGCTCCGCGGCCTCCAAAACCAGGTTTTCCTCTTTTTCCCTTTCTCTTTCTCTCTCCTCAAATCAGATATTTTATTTAAAAATGATTTTCTCTCTCTTCAAAACGATCTCATTCTCATATATCATTTGTCTGATCGGCCCGGCCGATCGCCAAATCGTCCCGGGACGATCGGACAAGAAAAATCATCCTGGACGGTTCCCAGAACTATTCTCAGGCCGATATTTTCTACAGTGCCGATCGGCCTGGACGATTTCCAATCGTCCTGGACGATCCTGAGAGGAAAAATCCAAATCAGAGAGGAACAGTAAGGGAACGAGGTCTCACAATCTCCCCACCTTAGAAAAATGTCGTCTCGACATTTCCCTACAGGTGCGAGACAAAAACAGCGCAAAACGAAATCAATCCAAATCCAAATCCAAAACAAAACTCGTCGAAATCCAAACAAACACACAATGCAATCAATCACATGTCAATGTATGCAGAATGAATTCATTCTATCAAACTATCAATCAAATCCCTTCACTATACTTGCTCTGATACCAATTGTGATGCCCCGGAATCAAATAGTGAAAGGATTCGTCTGACATTCTGATCGAACTCCATTCCAGTTGCCTTGCTCGGACCTGAAAATTTCAACCACATATAATGAGCTTACAAAGCCCAGCAGGTCACCAAAGCCTACAACTGAAATCAAAGCACGGCGATGCTATAAATATGCAGGTCAATAAAAATCAAGTCAATCAAATCAATATCAGTCAATGGTCAATGAGTCTATGCAATGCGGAAATCCAGTCAATGAAATCAAGTCTGCACAGCGGAAATCAAATCAGCAGTAAAAACATCGATAAATCAATACGTCTCAGCAATCAAATCAATAAGTGCTCCTAGTCAATGTCCAATCAACGTGGTAGTGTCTATCAATCTATACTATCTATACTATCAGGTCAATCAACCGTGTCGTCTAATCAATTCATCGAATCTATATCATCTATTCAATCAATATAAATCTATATCATCTGTCAAATCAATAAAGAAATCCATAAAGCTCAAAATCAATACCTCAATCAAAGCTCTACAGTCTCTATCTATTGCTATCGATAACATCAATACGGTCATCTAGTCGTCTTACTTAGCGTATCCATCTATAACATCAATCACATCAATATAAAGGAATCATATCAGATCATCTACTTGCAGATCAATCTATCGTGTAATCTTATCAATTAATTCTTTCAGTCAATTATTTATCAGCAAGGAAATCCATCGAACAATCGAATCAACTCAATAAATCAACCCTATACAATGAAATCGTCAGGTCAATTGAAATCAATACAATCAGCTCCCTAAAGAAATCTATTCTACGATAAATCCATAACCTATCAGGATCTGTCGTATCAATAATATCCATATGTCAATATCATATCTATATCAATGTCTATATCGGTCTCTATCAATCGATACAATCTATACCAATATCAGTGTCAATCTCTATGAATCAATACGCAGAATCCATATCAATATCGGTGCCGGTATCTACGAATCAATCAAATCGAGAAAATCAATCGGAAAAGCAATACGATAAATAAATAAAAATCAATAAAGCCGTCAAATCAATCAATCAATCAAATCCAGTCTATACGATGAAGTCGATAAAATCAATCGGAAAGACAATACGATAAATCTACAGTAGCAAGTCGAATCAATGCAGAATCAATGGTATCAATGAATCTATAAATCTATGTCGTCCATGTCCATATCAATATCAATAATCAATAGTCAATAGTATCAATGCTCAATGATCAATCAATGAAATCAATCGATGAAATCAATGAATCCGTACGATAAGAAATCAATTCGATAAATCCATCAAATCAATAAATCAATCGGAAATCAATAAATCAATACAGATCAGGAAATCCAGTCATACACATGCAAATCCATACAATGGTCTTACTCGACAAGAACAAACACTAGTCATGATCAATAGTGCTGTTGTAGAATCTATATTGCTGTTGTAGATATCCGCACGTTGGTTCTATAAAGAAGAGTCGTCACTCTTTTGCCCGTCGGCATATAAAACTCCTTATAACTCCCAATCGTTATAGTGCTGTTATAGAAATCCATGATCGATATTTAAAGGAAAGCCCGTCGGCCCACCATCCTGTACAGGTCTATCTATCTCCAACCAACGTTCAACTAGGTTCCCACTTGTCTTTCAGTATCAATCAATTCGATCAATAGTCAATGCAATAATCGATGCAATAAGCAATAATAAAGAAATCTGGAACAATCATATCAATAATCATACACATATCAATTCAATCTATCAATCTCGGGAAAATCAGAAATCGTACGAAAATCGGGCAGAGTAACGGCAGTCTGTCAAATTTACACAAAAATCCTACAAAAAGGCACAAATTCAAAATCACACCAAATTACAGAAGAATATCGATGACATCAATACAAGACTATTATCCTATAGAAATCAAATCAAATCAAGTCCCGATAATTTCCTATTCGATTAAAATCGCGTAGAATCAATTCCGACCGGTAAAATCATCGTAAAATACAGTCAAATCGTGTATAATCATCATTTCTATAATATACTAAAAGTTGTGTGGTGAAAGTTGTGTCAATAAGAAATCACGTCGAAAAGTCGATTACAAAAACACAAAACAGATCACAACTCGGTCAAAACTCAATATCTTTGAAAACAGAAATAGGGTTCGGAGTCCTTACCACGAGATCTACACTTTTCCCAATAGCAGCGTAGGACGAAAAGCGCTCCGCGGCCTCCAAAACCAGGTTTTCCTCTTTTTCCCTTTCTCTTTCTCTCTCCTCAAATCAGATATTTTATTTAAAAATGATTTTCTCTCTCTTCAAAACGATCTCATTCTCATATATCATTTGTCTGATCGGCCCGGCCGATCGCCAAATCGTCCCGGGACGATCAGACCAGAAAAATCGTCCTAGACGGTTCCTAGAATTATTCTCAGGCCGATATTTTCTACAGTGCCGATCGGCCTGGACGATTTCCAATCGTCATGGACGATCCTGAGAGGAAAAATCCAAATCAGAGAGGAACAGTAAGGGAACGAGGTCTCACAATCTCCCCACCTTAGAAAAATGTCGTCTCGACATTTCCCTACAGGTGCGAGACAAAAACAGCGCAAAATGAAATCAATCCAAATCCAAATCCAAAACAAAACTCGTCGAAATCCAAACAAACACACAATGCAATCAATCACATGTCAATGTATGCAGAATGAATTCATTCTATCAAACTATCAATCAAATCCCTTCACTATACTTGCTCTGATACCAATTGTGATGCCCCAGAATCAAATAGTGAAAGGATTCGTCTGACATTCTGATCGAACTCCATTCCAGTTGCCTTGCTCGGACCTGAAAATTTCAACCACATATAATGAGCTTACAAAGCCCAGCAGGTCACCAAAGCCTACAACTGAAATCAAAGCACGGCGATGCTATAAATATGCAGGTCAATAAAAATCAAGTCAATCAAATCAATATCAGTCAATGGTCAATGAGTCTATGCAATGCGGAAATCCAGTCAATGAAATCAAGTCTGCACAGCGGAAATTAAATCAGCAGTAAAAACATCGATAAATCAATACGTCTCAGCAATCAAATCAATAAGTGCTCCTAGTCAATGTCCAATCAACGTGGTAGTGTCTATCAATCTATACTATCTATACTATCAGGTCAATCAACCGTGTCGTCTAATCAATTCATCGAATCTATATCATCTATTCAATCAATATAAATCTATATCATCTGTCAAATCAATAAAGAAATCCATAAAGCTCAAAATCAATACCTCAATCAAAGCTCTACAGTCTCTATCTATTGCTATCGATAACATCAATACGGTCATCTAGTCGTCTTACTTAGCGTATCCATCTATAACATCAATCACATCAATATAAAGGAATCATATCAGATCATCTACTTGCAGATCAATCTATCGTGTAATCTTATCAATTAATTCTTTCAGTCAATTATTTATCAGCAAGGAAATCCATCGAACAATCGAATCAACTCAATAAATCAACCCTATACAATGAAATCGTCAGGTCAATTGAAATCAATACAATCAGCTCCCTAAAGAAATCTATTCTACAATAAATCCATAACCTATCAGGATCTGTCGTATCAATAATATCCATATGTCAATATCATATCTATATCAATGTCTATATCGGTCTCTATCAATCGATACAATCTATACCAATATCAGTGTCAATCTCTATGAATCAATACGCAGAATCCATATCAATATCGGTGCCGGTATCTACGAATCAATCAAATCGAGAAAATCAATCGGAAAAGCAATACGATAAATAAATAAAATCAATAAAGCCGTCAAATCAATCAATCAATCAAATCCAGTCTATACGATGAAGTCGATAAAATCAATCGGAAAGACAATACGATAAAATCTACAGTAGCAAGTCGAATCAATGCAGAATCAATGGTATCAATGAATCTATAAATCTATGTCGTCCATGTCTATATCAATATCAATAATCAATAGTCAATAGTATCAATGCTCAATGATCAATCAATGAAATCAATCGATGAAATCAATGAATCCGTACGATAAGAAATCAATTCGATAAATCCATCAAATCAATAAATCAATCGGAAATCAATAAATCAATACAGATCAGGAAATCCAGTCATACACATGCAAATCCATACAATGGTCTTACTCGACAAGCACAAACACTAGTCATGATCAATAGTGCTGTTGTAGAATCTATATTGCTGTTGTAGATATCCGCACGTTGGTTCTATAAAGAAGAGTCGTCACTCTTTTGCCCGTCGGCCGCCCGTCGGCATATAAAACTCCTTATAACTCCCAATCGTTATAGTGCTGTTGTAGAAATCCATGATCGATATTTAAAGGAAAGCCCGTCGGCCCACCATCATGTACAGGTCTATCTATCTCCAACCAACGTTCAACTAGGTTCCCACTTGTCTTTCAGTATCAATCAATTCGATCAATAGTCAATGCAATAATCGATGCAATAAGCAATAATAAAGAAATCTGGAACAATCATATCAATAATCATGCATATATCAATTCAATCTATCAATCTCGGGAAAATCAGAAATCGTACGAAAATCGGGCAGAGTAACGGCAGTCGGTCAAATTTACACAAAAATCCTACAAAAAGGCACAAATTCAAAATCTCACCAAATTACAGAAGAATATCGATGACATCAATACAAAACTATTATCCTATAGAAATCAAATCAAATCAAGTCCCGATAATTTCCTATTCGATTAAAATCGCGTAGAATCAATTTCGACCGGTAAAATCGTCGTAAAATACAGTCAAATCGTGTATAATCATCATTTCTATAACATACTAAAAGTTGTGCGGTGAAAGTTGTGTCAATAAGAAATCACGTCGAAAAGTCAATTACGAAAACACAAAACAGATCACAACTCGGTCAAAACTCAATATCTTTGAAAACAGAAATAGGGTTCGGAGTCCTACACGAGATCTACACTTTTTCCAACAGCAGCGTCGGACGAAAAGCGCTCCGTGGCCTCCAAAACCAGGTTTTCCTCTTTTTCCCTTTCTCTTTCTCTCTCCTCAAATCAGATATTTTATTTAAAAATGATTTTCTCTCTCTTCAAAACGATCTCATTCTCATATATCATTTGTCTGATCGGCCCGGCCGATCGCCAAATCGTCCCGGGACGATCAGACCAGAAAAATCGTCCTGGACGGTTCCCAGAACTATTCTCAGGCCGATATTTTCTACAGTGCCGATCGGCCTGGACGATTTCCAATCGTCCTGGACGATCCTGAGAGGAAAAATCCAAATCAGAGAGGAACAGTAAGGGAACGAGGTCTCACAAAGAGAGCTCGGCGACCTCGATCTACGGAGAGCGACAGAGGGAGACGAGGGAAACAGTGCAGATGTGAGAGAAAAAAAACGAAAGAAATGAGCAGCCAGAGGGGCTCGGGTTTGGAAATAGGGCTTTCACCGGCGGATTTTTTGGCGTCCAAGATGCCGGAAAAATTCCGGCGCAGAATGCGCCGGTTTTAAGTCGTTGAGTTTAAAAACGTCGGCGTATTGTCCGCCGGCAACTGCGCCGGCTATTTTCTGCCGTAAAGTGCGCTGACAACCATTAAAATGCTGGTATATTCCGACGTGTTTACCGATGCAGTAGACGTCGGAATCATTCCGACGCAATATGCTCCGGAAAAAATGCCGTAAACTTTACTTCGCACTATGCGCCGTATTTACCGAAGCAAAATTTTCCGCCGAAAAATCCGAAGGTAATCGCGTGTTTTCCCATAGTGACATCCGCGTTGACATGTGTCATTCGGTCCGTGTTGTCGCCGTTCCGCCATGCTACCGCTGTCTCATCGAGTGAATGCGTCTGACCATTGTCTCTCATCGAGTCCCACTGATTGTCTCGACCTTCAAGCTGATGCTGTCGTCCCGTCCCGACCTCCAGCTGTCGTTGTCCCATCCCGACCTCCAACTGTCGTTGTCCCAACCTCCAGCTTTTTTGGGATAAGAAGTAAATAAGAGATGGGTTGGCAAGTTATGCCGGGCAGATCTAGTTCAGAAGTGGGTTAGGTTTGAGTAAAAAAAAGTGACCCGTTTTGAAAAAAATAGGTTGGGTTTGGATCGGGTCAACTTGAGTCTTATCAATTCTGGATTGGACCCAAACCCAACCCTTGACCCAATTTAGATAACCCTAATTTTCATATATTGTCTAGAGCTTTAAGATAAGACTAGTCTTAGTACTTTTGTCTCCATCATATGAGATAACCTCATCACCACACTAATCATAAATACACTGTATTCTGATAAACACAACTTTATCTAACGTTAATATAGGGTTAAGATGTAATATTTTTTTGTTGTACTAATGTGATGTGGTATTGCTTGTCTGACTACTTGATGTGTATTAGCTATATTTCTATATAAATATTAGGGGTGTTAATATTTGATAAGACTAAAAAATTTTACTCGAATCCGACCCAAAAATTTTGTGATAGGATCAACCTATTTCATAAATGGGTCGGGTTCGGATTTCAAGATTTGACCCGTTTAAAAAAAAACAAGTCGGATCTGGGTCAACCCGCTAACCTGAAGCTAACTCGGACTGACCCAGAAGGAAAAGGCATGCAGGGGCTCGACATTGTGCGATTACTGCTCAATGCGATGGCAGCAAAAGAGGGGGAATCAGTAGGAAGCTTTAGGACTACTAAATTAAAAAAAAAAATGTTAAACTTTTTTTTAAAAAAATATTTTACTATTCATGATAACTTTCAAAATAATTACTCTCTTATAACTATATTTACAAATAGTTATATCTGCCTAAATAAATCCTTAGGTTTTGTTTGAAGTATTTTTTCACTACTAGTTTTAGATCACCACCACACAATTATTTGAATACTATTTGTTGTTTTTAGAAAAAAATAATAATAATAAAAGCCAGCATTTTGCAATCAGATCTGCTTGTGTGTGTAGTAGTTACTAGCCTTTTCAAAAAGCAAGAAGTTATAATACCCATAATATCTTAAAAAAAAAATTGCCTTCTTATAATAACTCTACTACTACTATTTTTATATGTAGTCTCAATCACTCCAAATGAACCCTTAGTTATTTCTCCCATAATTATACAAATAAAAAACAAATATAAGTGGCTAATTAAGACTTTGGCTAAACCAAAAATAAAATTTGATAGGAATTCAATAACATAAATTTAGTAGAACATTCATGATAATTTAAGGGATTATTTAGTATGATGAAAAAAAGTAATGTAATATAAAGTTGTGCATTAAATATTTTTGAGTTATTTGGTTGAGTATTCTACAAATGCAATAATTATCCTTTTTCGTTTGGTTTGAAGGAAATGCAGAGTAAAATAGCAGTCCATTTAGAATAAAAGTTGAGCGGAGGTGGCTGATGATAGTAGATGGGCGGAACCAGCTTCAATTTTGAGGGGGGGGGGGGGCAAATACAACATAAAATAATTAAATATTAAAAAAATAATATTATATATCTATATATTACGTCAAGTTTTTTTTAAAAAAAATTAAGCAAGAAAAATAAAGAAAAAAAGTGTAATTAAACAGTCATGAAAAACATGAAAGAGAATATTAGAATTAAATGTGAAGAAATATATAGATATTTTAGGGCAAGTTAGGATAAAAGAGTTTTTTAGGGGGGGCGTAAAAAAAGTTTAGGAGGGGCAAAAAATTTTTTTTTTACTCTTATAATTTTTTTTTTATTTTTTTTACTCTTATAATTTTTTTTTTTTAGGGGGGGCAATCTGTTAGGGGTTCCGCCCCCGTGGTGATGGGCAGTGAGTAATGAGACGGTGGTTGTTACTAGTGGCATTTGGTGGTGGACATTGACATAACTTTTAGGCTTTAGTTGTGAATTCAGAATTTGCACAAACATAGATGAATTTCATATACACTCAAAATTAACTAGAAGGTAGAGCTATAAACAATCCCGGCTGAGTCGAGCATGTGTTTGTTCATATTTGAATTCATTTATTATGGACATGTTCAAGCTCGATTCGAGCTCAATTCAAGCTTGGCTCATTTAAATTAACGGATGCTAATGTTTGGTTTGTGTTTGGTTAATATTTGATTCGTTTCGTGCTTATTGTACTTTAAACGAGCCTTATCGAGCTATAAATGAGCTTTACTTCAAGATGTTCATTAACTTAGTAAAAGAGACTTATCGAGCCTACTAACAAACAATTATTTCAAGCATGTTTGTGAACATATCTAGCGAGCATTGAATTACCACATGAGTCCGTTCACGTACATATCTAGCAAGTGTTTTGAAGCTGCCAAACGAGCTTATTTGTGAACATATCTAACAAGGGTTTTCAAACAATAAACAAAGTTTGTTCATCAAATGTTTTCAAACTACCAAACTAGCCTATAAAATATAGCTAAATAGTATTATAAAATAAAAATAGTTGTAATTAATTATACATAATATAAATTTAATAGATATTTATAATTTATTTTAATTAATATATACTACAATATTTAATTAATTTTTAAATTATTAATAAGTTTTTATTATATAATTAAATTATAAAAAATATAAAATATTTATATTATGCATGTTTACCATTTTTATAATCAAGCATTAATCAAATTTTTAATGAACTTATTCATAAGATCTATATTTGAATAATAATCGAGCTTCATTTCGAACATTTTCACAAGCTATAAAAAATGTTGTTCATGAACTCAAATGAGTTGAACATATAATTATTCAAATTTTTTTATTTAAGCATCGAGTATTCAAAAAAATATTCAAACTTATTTGCTTACTTAATTGAACGATCACAAATGAGCTTTAATCGGGCAGTCACAAATAACTTGTCAAATGTTTGATTCATTTGCAGTCCTCCCAGGGCTAATTTACCGATTTATTAAGCACATCGGATTCAGCTTTAATAAGATTCGAGTCGAATCAATTTCAAGTGAATCAGAATTTAACCTGTCAACTGTTTTGACACGACTACTCTCAATGGTTTAGTAATGGGTCGGCCAGTAATTGATACATTGCATGCTGTATTACATAATTGCTGTCAAAGGTTGTACTTGTAAAATAAAAAAAAACGAATAAAACAATTCAAGGGCAATGGTGTAATTACGTCTTTTAATAGAAGTTTCACATTTAAGGTGTGGTTGCTGCTGAGCGTGGTTCTCCTCCGTTCACTTCTCCTATTTCTGTAGAAAATATTACGTCCCTCTGCCCTTCAAATAGAGAGATTGAGCTCTATTTCTGTCGTCCAATGCGAAATTGAAACCTCCAGAAATCGAGAGTAAGAGGAAGGCGAAAGCAAAGGGTTGAAGGAGATATAGCAGCTTGAATTATGGCTTGCAGATTGGCCTTTCGACCGGATGCGTACCTCTGCGCCTCCCGGCCTCGTGACATCGGCGGGCGGAGGGTGGCTGCTCGATACCCAAAGGTCTCCATGGCTTCCACCGTCGGCACCTCATCCAGGTAGATTCTTCACCTCTTTTACTCCGTTTAAGATCGGGCCACAGATGTGGGGCTATCCTGCCCAATCATTGAAGCAGGGTTTTGTCTTTCTTTCTGATATGGGTTGGATGTTGGGAAGTTGAAATTATTTAGATTTGAATTAGTTTTGTTGGTTTATAGGTAAGAATGCCTGTGGTTTTTGCTTCTGCAATCTGATTATGCGTTTATTCCTTTGTTATCTTGTCTTAGCAATGGCATCATCAAGGTCTTCGTTTTTTTTTTTTATTCTTTCTTTTTACATGAAATTTCTGCATACTTCTCTGTTTCTGGTTCTTTTGCCGATTTGTTTTTTGTCCCTAATTGGATTGAATTCGCATTGCTTTTGTTTATTTGCATATTGGGAGCTTTTTCTTAGTTCCATTTCTTTACCGGGGCAGAAAGTTTCCTATCCGTAAGATTTTATTTGCATAATTTTTTTTCTTTATGAGCTGATTCGATCTACTTTTGTGGATATGGAGTTTTGGATTCCTTTCTATTATGTGTAAATTCCCTCTTGCCTCCTGTGACGGAGCTTTGTGGACATTACATCTTGTAATTGCATTTGTAATTTTAATAATTTTGGATTTATAATTTTTCATTTTATTGATTCACATGCACCTGAAAAAGATCGAGGATTAATGTCCTCATATCCCTTTTTTTGCAATATTTCTCCAAATTAATGATCTATTTCACGGGACTGTCATATTCAATTATTGATCTGGGACTTATTTTCTGTGATATTTTTACTAGTTGTTATTAGGATATGTGGTGCTCTTTCTGCTTTTTATCTGCAAAAATTATGACCGAAATAAATGGCTCTTCCACTGGTATCAGTTGATGAGGTTGATGTACGTGTTAGTTTTGTGATTATTGATAAGAGTTTTAATATTCTTGTCCTTAGTTTCAAAATTCCACCATCGGATTTTGTACTATCCTTTTATTGTTGCTATAAATATAATTTGGTTGTTTGTGGCCCTGGGCTACCTTTTTCTAGCACAGTACAGTGGTACATCAAAATAGGTTGGAATATTTCTAACCTAGTTTTTTTAAAAAAAAGATATTTTGGCGTTGCTTTCTTTAGGTTTGGGCTTGAGTTTGTGCGGATTTGGTTCTCAGCACAGCGATAATTATTCTATGTGGAGGCCGGACATAAAATATCGTCGAAGACCAATCAGAATACGTCACGTCAGTCGTAGCGAGCTGCGGTATCGATCGGTACCGAGTAGTACCGAGCCGTGGTACCGGGCACAAGGGTGATGTGGCGCGTTCTGATTGGTCTCCGAATAATGTTCGGTGTCTGCACAAAATAATTAATCGAGCATAGCACATGGATAGCTTGAGCACTGATCATGGATAATGGATTACCAGCATTTAAAGCTTTTGATCTATATTTATTTATTTTTTTTATATTTATTTTATTTTATGACCTTGCAGGCACACATGCATTTAGATTAGCTAAATTTCTATCTTTGCTTAAGTTTTCTGTAAGTTTCTTAATCAACTTGACATGGTATTGTTTCCTCTCACATTTATGGCTAAATTATGTGCCGAGTTACTATTTTTTTTAAACAAATTGTCAACCTTTTAGGTTTGACTTAGGAGGCACTGATATTTCCAAATATAAATTTATTTTTTATATTTGGTTATTCCTTGGATAATGTATTGGATATGGATAGGTCACATGGCCTGTATAGGATATTAAATTTCAAAAGAATAATTAGATACAGGATTGGATACTTTTGTCTAACTTGAGTTTCTCTTCAAATAGGAACACATTTCAATTATAGATTTTTTGATGTATATGCGTCTAATATATTTATTTCTGCATCTTCTAATCTTTGCATATCTCTGTTGTTGTATCAGATTTTGTATCACACACTGATTTGGTCCACTGTTGATAGGTTTCAACCATGTCAAAAAGTTAGCTTATTACAGCTTTGGATGGTTTCTCACAATTTGCCTAAGCTTCCTTATTTTTCTTCTTCACATTTCCTTAATTTTGTTGGTAATACAAAAAAATGCATCCTTTGCCTCCACCAATGGAAGGTGAATGGCATGTCATTGTGCTGTTCACCTTGGTTATCAAGATTTAGGCTCTTTAGTTGCCAGCATTGTTTTCTTAGTTACACTGGAGAGAAATAACAAAATTAACAAAAATTTCCTATGCAATATCTTTGCCACTCATGCATTTGTGGGATTGTATAAATATTTTTGGATCCAATTGGTTTTCCTGATCAAGCTGGTCGTATATGAATCCTATAATATAGGATATCAAGGTTTAGTTCAGATGTTTGCCAATTATCTTAGTAATTAGACAGAGGAATTGTTAAATTAAAAAAAATTGCCTATGCATACATTTTGATTGCATGGATTGTTTTTTTTAGTAGTGAGGCAGCAGTAAGTGGATTTCCTGCACTACATTATACTTCTACAATTGCTTGCAAGTTAATTTTGATGACATCTATGATCTACATCCCAAGATTAGTGCTGCAAATTGTTGTGGAAGAAAATTCTTGTTTGTGAGGAAGATGTAGCACTCAATGACTGATATGGAAAACCGATTCACTGAAGAAGTTATTCACTTAGTATGATCTAAGTAAAAATTTTGTACTAGAAAGCTGCTTTAAGAAGCAGTAAGAAAGCCATCCCAAACGAAGCCTTAGTATGATCTTCATGGTTCCTATCTTTTCTCTGCATTTTCCTTTAGCTTTATCTTCGGTTGTTTAGATGTTGATAGCCTTCAACAAAATTCTCAATATTCAGGCATAAACTGCTAGAACTAAAATAAGAAGTTTGGGAGTAATATCTGCAGTTGTGGTATGATGATTGATGTGGCAACACTGAGATATGAGGCATTTTCATGAATGAGTGAACCTCTATCTTACTTTCTTGCTTCTCCAAACCAGAAGGCCATGAACATGAACATATGGGTAGACAAAAGAATGAACAACTTGTATGTCATATATTTGTTTACTTTGAAGATTGAAGTTCATACAAGAATGGTTCTATGTTGAGCTTTTGCATTCACTTTTATCCTGGGTTCTTTTTATTTATTTATTTATTTTTTCAGTCTGTTATAATTATTTAATTACTATTAATTGGATGTTAATACTATATGACTTTTTTTAATCTTTTCCAGATTATAATTTCTATGCATGTGCATTATGATTATGACCTTTAATTCTTGTGCTTGTGGATCCAGTTCTTACCATGGCTATTATTTTTAAGGTTTCGTTTGGGACGGCTTTCTTATTGCTTCTTGAAGCAGCTTTTTAGTAAAAAAATAAAAAATGTTGTACTAGAATAAGAAAATCGTCCCAAACAAAGCCTAAATCAACATAGCTTGCTCATGACCTTTATTTATTTATATTTCTGTGATGGAAGTAGGATTTTGATGCCAAAAAAGCCTTTCACTCCCCCACGTGAGGTACATGAGCAAATCACTCATTCCATGCCGGCCCAGAAGATTGAGATCTTCAAGTCCTTGGAGGATTGGGCAAAAGACAATATTCTGGTACACCTGAAGCCTGTGGAGAAGTGTTGGCAGCCACAGGATTTTTTGCCGGACCCTTCTGCTGAGAGCTTCCATGATGAAGTTAAGGAATTAAGAGAACGCTCAAAGGAACTTCCTGATGATTTTTTTGTTGTCTTGGTTGGAGACATGATTACAGAAGAAGCTCTTCCTACTTACCAAACCATGTTAAATACCCTTGATGGTGTTCGAGATGAAACAGGTGCAAGCCCTACTTCTTGGGCCATTTGGACTCGGGCATGGACTGCCGAAGAAAATCGACATGGAGACCTCCTCAACAAATACATGTACCTTAGTGGAAGAGTAGATATGAAACAAATCGAGAGGACAATTCAATATCTGATTGGCTCTGGAATGGTAAGATTTGTTTCCTAGAGCTTTTTGTTTTTCTGGGGTTAGACCATCTCCAACTGAAAATATCATTTTTCACTCCAAAATATCATGAAACTAAAAAATATTGTGATTCATCTCCAATGAAACTCCATTTTGCCCCTTTTGCGAAGGTAACGATCTTTTTCTTCTTTCGCACGTTTCTTTCGGCAAGTTCGGTAGAGACAAAAATAGCAAAGAAGAACAGTGCAACGCCAAATATTGGCGTCCCACTATTCACCTTCAACCAAATAACGGATGTTTTACCGTTCGGCTGGAGCTCGCGAGCGACGCCATTTAGGCGTTTGGAGTTCGGTTGGAGATGCCCTTATGTTAACTTTATATATATATATATATATATATAATGTTAACTTTATATTTAGTTGCTCCTTTAGTTGATCGATTCATTTGTCTTGCTAATTCTTCATATTTTTTACTGGTTTCTCAGGATCCAAGAACAGAAAACAATCCCTACCTTGGTTTCATTTACACTTCCTTCCAGGAGCGAGCCACTTTCATCTCCCATGGCAACACTGCTAGGCTTGCCAAGGAGCATGGGGACCTAAAGCTGGCGCAGGTTTGCGGCATTATTGCCTCTGATGAGAAACGCCATGAGACCGCCTATACAAAGATCATTGAGAAGCTATTTGAGATAGACCCTGACGGGACTGTCCTTGCCTTTGCCGACATGATGAAGAAGAAGATATCAATGCCCGCACATCTCATGTTTGACGGTCGCGATGATAATCTCTTCGAGCACTTCTCTACAGTGGCACAGAGGCTCGGGGTATACACAGCCAAGGATTATGCGGACATCCTGGAGTTCCTTGTGGGCAGGTGGAAGGTGGGAGAACTCACTGGGCTATCCAGTGAAGGTAAGAAAGCTCAAGACTTTGTCTGCACCTTGGTACCGAGAATTCGAAGGCTAGATGAGAGGGCTCAGGCAAGGTCTAAACCAGCTGGGAAAATGCGGTTCAGTTGGATCTACGACAGGGAAGTAATGATCTGAGCTTCTGGTTTAGTCAGAGGGCTGCAGCGGGTTTCATCTGAGGTCGTGTGTTTTTATTCATAGATCTGTCGCGTTGGATTGTTTTTTTACTTTTTTACAACTACCTTTTTAGAAATTTATGCCTTTGAAATTGAAATTTGATAACTTCTCTCTCTCTCTTTCTGATTATTAATAAATGCACAATTTAGTCCTAAATTTTTATGATACTTCAATTTAGTCTCCTTATTATATATATATATATATATATATATATATATATATATATATATATATATATATATATATATAAACTCATTTTAATCTCAAGGCTAAAAGTAATTGTTAATTATCAAGAAGAAATAAGAAATCATTATGATGATATTCATGAAGAAATCAAAAGTAAAAAATAATTGAAACCCAAAAGATTTGGTTATAGAGTACAAATTGAATTAATTATAACTTTAGCCTACTAGTAACACTAAGTTGTATGTAATATATAGCCGGTGATTTTAGTACTTACATGAGCTCAGTCAGCAATGGGTTTGGTATTTAGTTAAAATATAAGAACGATAAAAGTACGAGCATTGGACTATGGAGTCTGAGCTGTATAAGAAAAGTAGTATAATGAGAGAGGTTACAGATCTTTAGCTTTCATTTTCCTCCTCACAATATTTTTGACATATATTTGTTCACCCTGGTATTGTATAAGGTTGATTTTCTCGAGCTCGTCCTTAGTGCATAGGTTTTCAGAGCCTAGCATAGACTAGTCCACTGGTAGGATTTCCTTTAGGTGGATGCTCTCGGCCTTGTAATTCAATCCAAATCGAATCCATTTTGACCCAAATCTAATTTAATTCCGAGCGTAATATTGTAATTGAATGTCGTTGAGTTGTTTGGGCTTGATTCGAGTTCAATTTAAACTCCGCAGGATCGATAGACATTACATAATCTGTCTCCGACTAATTGGAGTTAATTGGATATCAATTCGTGCCATTTGAAGTCAATTCAAAATTAAATTCATCCAATTTGACATTAATCAAACCTAATTTGATCAAATCAACATCAATCCAATCAAAATTACCCAATTTCAACTCAAATTAAACCAGCTTATCTTGAAACACATCGACGCAAATCAACGCGCTATCAAGTTAAATCGACTCGATTCAAGTTCAATTTAGCGATGGTAGCGTTGCATAGCCCAAATTAACTCATCCTAAACCAATTCAAAGCAAATTAATATTGTCCGCCTCAAACCTCATTCAATTCAATCTTCTCGTTCAATTAATTTCAAATTTAAATAATCTAACCTTTCCTAAATAAGGTGTTAATTATTGACATGACCCAATAACCCATTTAACAAACGGGTCATGTTTGGGTTTTATTTTTCAACCCGTTTAAAAAATGAGTGGGGGTCCGGTCAACCCAGTAACCCAAAATTGACCTAAAATAGACCTGATAAACCCGAATCTCCGTGCTCCGCACTTCCACAATCCCGAACCGCGCATGAAACTAATAATCAAGTTATTATTTCCTCTTTTAATGATGAGCATGTTAATGGGTATAATGTGGGTGTTTCCGGTCATGTTAATGGTTTTGGGGTGACGGTGCATGAGATTGATGTTCCATTGATTGTGGATTATGGTGGCCCTTCTAATGTTGTTGTTGAAGCTGCTGTTGCTGATGATGATATTTTGGCTAAGGATTAAGAGGTTGTTGTTTCTGGAGCTCAAGTGGATCCTGTTGTGATGGGATATCCTCCTTTGGTTTCTAATTGTCCTATTATGGTTTCCTCGTGTGTTAATAATGAGGGTATTTCAGAAGCTTTAAATCCTGAAGCTTGTGTGTTTAATTTGATGAGATGTACAATCTAAATGTGAATCGAATTGTTCATAAAGATATTTCTCATGGTGGTGGTAAACGTCGAAAGTTGAAATCAAAAAATAAATAATAATAGGGTGTTCTCTGCTTTTTGATCTCTCGACCATTCCTCATGTGTGGCTACATGTTTGGTTGATGGCCTTTGGTAATATAGTTATGGGCTTTTTCTGCTTTTGTCTATTTTTGTTCTTTGTTTTTTACAGGAGGTTTTCCTGCTGGCTGTGGATCTTCTTGGATTTGTTAGATGCTAGTTGTTGCCCCTTTGGTTGATTCGGTCCTTGGGTTGGCTTTGATTTTTTGTTATTTTTATGGCTTAATTGTAATTAGTAGACCCAATAGCTCTTAGGTTGCTTTAAAGGTTCTATTTTTAGCTAAGCTTATGGATCTTTAAGGACTTTTAATTCCCCTTTTAATCAACGTGTAGCCTCCTCCGCAGGTTTTAACCAAAAAAGAAAAAAATAATGACTCATAAAACTTATCCAAATGGTTGATGAATATAAATGGTTCCTTATTTTCAATCTAGAGATCATATTCACATAAAATTAATTTGAACAAATAGAAGTATCAAATAACACTCTCAATTATCAATAATAATTCACTTAATATTACTTGGAAAGAATGCAAATAAGAAAAGTAGTTCCTTATTTTCAATCTGAATAAATTTACAAAACTGTGGACCTATAAGGTTTTGTTTGGGGGCAACTTTCTTATTATTTTCTAAAGCGGCTTTTTAGTACAAAAATTTTTTTAACTTGAAATTTTTGTATTAAGAACCTGCTTTAGCGAAAAGTAAAAAAGTCATTCCAAACGAAACCCAATACTACTCCCACGTACAACGATAACTCGTATAACCTCTATGAATACACAATGCCCTAAAAAAATACATCCAAGTATCATGCAATGACAAATGTCATATTTCTCTCTTCCTTTCTATTTACACACCATGTAAAATGAAAAAAGTTGTGTCAGGAGCTCTTGTGTGGGCTCCGAAAATTTGGCCTCGGCCTCCGCTCGCTCTTCTTATTCGGCGAGGGAGTTTTAACGAACTAAGTTCCGAGGTAAATTTTGGAAGGCAGATGGGTTTGTAGATAAGACACTACCCAGAGATTTCGCCCTCATTTTGTGAGGACTTTATGATCTGAGTTCTGGTTTCCTATAGGCGCAAGCCCCTATAGTTAATTACCCCTCCCGATCACGAGAGAGAACTTTCGATTAAGGCTAGTCGTCGATCAGATACGTATAGAGATACGTGTATCTGGCATATAGTAGCAGCAATAGATTGGATACTGATAGAAATTGGATTTGGAAATTGGGTTTTGATTTGGGTACTTGAGAACTGGATTTGGATTTGGGAATTTGGAGAATTTGATATTTAAAGTAGAAATTTCACCATCCTGCACTTAAAGCTGATGGTGGGGGAATGGATGATGGACCCGATCAAGATCCCATGGTTCCGTCATCCCGGGCCATCGTGGTCCCTGGTCTACTTAGTCAGAGGAGGTAGTCGACCCAACCTGACAAAAGGATCCTTGTCGGCAGCCATGGGTTGCTTCGTCCAAGGGAACCTTGTAGACCGGGGTTGAATGTTTGTCTAAGGGGACAAATTTGAATCCACCTTAGCTTACAGAGGGCTTTGTGCCCTATCGATCATATCCTATTGATTCATATCTCAAGGATTTAACGCCATTAAGGAGCGTATTGGCTCTGGCCATAACCGCTATCTGTGGTGCCATTTGGCGGCAAAACCACTCGGTTCAGAGGGCCCCGGGTCATAACCGTTTTACCTGCAGTGCCATTTGGCGGCGAAACTGCCGGTTAGAGGACACGTACCACGCCCTTACTGGCAAGAGATTGTTTGAGAATGGATCCTAGTGATATTTTCGACTAGGCATTTGGCTCTTTGTGAGCTAGAGTTTATTCGAATTTATCCGCCTCGACAAACTGTTGCGGAGGGCGAATGGATTTTGCTTTAACTGCGTTGATGGATTTATTTCATTTTAAATATTTTTGGGATTTTTGGGGGTTTTGTGGAGTTTTTTGGGTTTTTGGGATTTTGTGAAGTTTTTTTTTTTGGATTTTTCTAGGATTTTGGGTGGAGCTTGGAAGATATTTGGAATGGACTTTTGGGAGACGATTGAAAATATTTGGGAACCCCTCCGGTTGAGATCTGCATTCAACACGGTCATCATCGGGGTTTTTGGGGGTCATTTCTATTTATGGATTAAACTTTGTCAACTCTGTCGGGCTGTTGGCAGAGGATCGGGTTTTGTAGGCTTTATGCCTTTGAAAGTGAATTCTTTTGATTTTAGGCTTTGAAGGCCTAATATAAATGTATTAAAACAAATATTCTGGTCGGCATAGCCATATATTTGTTTAATGGTTCGAACCCTGTCGACTTCTATTGACCCATATAGAAGGATCAGTTTCGAACCTGAATTCACTTGTAAACCCGCGCAGCCTAGACGTCACGTGTGTACCAATAACACGCTCGCCGGGGCCCATGCGGGTATTTGATTATATTTTTCCCCTTAGTGTACCTATGTGTATACAAACTACGGTGCACGTGCGGGGGTATTCTTGGAATAGACGCCTTCTGTCTGCTTGTACGGAGGTTGCAGATCCGGTGGCGTGGCGTAGCAGCTTTTTGAATAGAATTATTCGCTGCTTCGTACAGGTAGACTGTCGTGCACTATTTGTTGATTTTCGTAGGCGGGACATAGTGCACTAACGAGTCTCTTGCCTTGTTCTTGTAGATGCTCATATTCGTTGTAGTTGTTTGGCACTTGTAGTACCTCTGACATTGTTATGAGTGGATAGATAGATATATTCCTTCACAAACTGAAATTGACTCTAGGATACTGCATTTACTGAAGTCTTTCTGCATCTACCCATCGGTGGCACATACATCAGTCTTTGTAGAAAGTTTGTATGTGTTGCAGATCTTTTATCCTTGCTTGCATGCGGATCAATGTCCTTGTTCTTTGTTGATGGTTGCTTGCGAGCTTGAGTACATTTGATTGCATGAGTCTCCATCATCATTTGTGAGTGAATGATGTTTGCAGATCCTATAGTCGCTGCAAGTCTTCCTTTTCACAACAAATTTCATATGTATTCCTTTATATTTAGTTTGATCCTTTGTTGGTATGATAGCATCTTGATGTTGATTGAAGACTTTGTCATATTGATGATGATCATGCCACTTTGATTGAATGACTTGAGCCACACCAATTTCATCACTCCTTATTTATGTGATAATTTTTCAGTGATGTTTGCATTCTAATTAGCATGAAGGTTCTTCCACATTCATATGAGAGCTTCATATTTTGATTGCAAATATATTGGTTGGAATGAGATGTATGGATCATAAGTCTCTCATTGCTCTTGGAGGTAATTCATAACTTGTATGGTGGATTTGCTCATTGATATATGCTTGTAATCAAATATATACCCTTGTAACTATCTCAATAAATTGTATGAGTTTCAACATCATTTATGATGGTTGCAAGTTCTTCTTGATGTTGTATAGTCCAAGTTCATGCTCACTATAGTCCCATTGTGTTTGTTTGCAAGTTCTTCTGCATGTTCACTTTCATTTGAATTTGATTTCAATTTGATTTTTATTTCACTTGAACTTAGTCTTTAGGAGTCATTCGAATTTTGTTTAAGTTCAAGTCTTATTGTCCACAATAGTCCAACTCAAATCTTGTTTGAGTTTAAAAGTCCAAGTCATGCCTTTGTTTATTTCAACTCGAGTTCAGTTCAGCTTGAGTTCGACTCAAGTCTTATACAAGTCCATCATTTGTTCAAGTTTGGTTTTGAGTTTGAATTAAGCATTTTATTAATGTCTTTTGAGTTCAAATATAGTCCAGGTATGAGTCTTATTGGATGTGCAAATCAAGTCCAAGTATGGTCCGTCTTCACTCGAAATTTCGGCAGCCTCCCGGCGTCTCCCCCGTTTAGGGGATAACTACGAGAAAACTGGGCCTTTCCCACCACGCGCAATAAAGGCGTGTATGGTAGGTGTCCTCTTGCGAGGGCACCGCGGCCGTGATATTTCTTCCCACCACGCGCAATAAAGGCGTGTATGGGGCTCTGACGGTACCTGTTTAAATGACACAATTTGCTTTCCCCCCGCTCGAGGGTACTTATAAGTGACCCCGCCTCGCCGTAGGTGCCGCACCGGGATCCCTTCCCACCACGCGCAATAAAGGCGTGTATAGGCGGTTTTCCTGTGCGCCACGAACATCGAAGTAGAGTTTAGGCGATTCCCGCCTCGTCGTAGGCGTCGGACCGGGGTCCCATCCCACCACGCGCAATAAAGGCGTGTATAGGCGGTTTTCCGGTCCGCCGCACACAACGGAAGCGAGAATCTGAGTTTAGGACTTCATACCTTCGCGAGGAATGTCGGTGTTGGAGGCTCGAGGATCGAGGCAAGGAGAGGTATCATTCGTATATAGACAATCAATTATAATATTTACAATTAATCAATAACTAAATATAAATAATCATTAATAATTATTAACTAAAATTAAAATTAATTAAATATAGTTAATTAAAATTAATGATAATTATTAATTAATTATAATTATCCATAATTAATTAACAATAATTAATTATGAATAATTATGAATAATTAATAATTAGGATTAAAATTAATCAAATATAATTAATTAAGATTTAATTATAACTATTAATTAATTATAATTATTTATAATTAATAATGACTAATTATCAATAATCATAATTAACCCAATCTGATTCATTATGATTAATGAAATATAGAGCAAAATTTGAGAGATTTTAGCATACATCCTTATTTCCTCCTCTTTACAGTGAATCCCGAATTTGGCCAAAGAAGCTTGTGATGGGGATAATGTTACCTTCACTGTAAGCCAACTCCCGTTCGTGCTTTAGCTCCAAATATCGTGACTCCCGATCCAACAGGAAGTCGTCGAGGGAGCAAAGTCGATCGGCAATGAGGGAGGCAGAGAAGTTTCGGCTAAGGTAGCAAAATGTTCTCTCTCACGGGATCCGGCCGAAGAGGTGCGTGAAATGGAGAAGGTTATCTCCACAGCGAGCAGGCGCCCGTTGTTGTTCGGATTAAAATGTCGAAACTTTCGATCCTACAAGGAGGAAGGGTCGGGAGATCGGCTCGGAAACTGGGCGTCGGCTTGGGGAGGATTCGGCTAGGTAGGAGCTCGGCAAGAGGAGGAGGTGAGCTCTCTGGACGGGATCGGACGGAGAGGAGGCGGGTTCGGCTATGGAGGAGCACGGTTGGTAAGTCCTCCCTCTCTCTCTCTCTCTCTCTCTCTCTCTCTCTCTCTCTCTCTCTCTCTCTCTCTCTCTCTCTCTCTCTCTCTCTCTCTCTCTCGGGATCGAAAGGAGGAAGGGAGGTCGGGATTCTCGCGGGCAGAGGAAGAGAGCGTGGGGGAGAAGGTTTCGGTCGGATGTGGGAAGGTCGAGGTATCGTGAGCAAGCCGCGACTGAAGGCTCCATCTGCTTGGTATTTAACGACGCGAAAGAGCTGCGATCGAGGTCGTCGTTGCGGGATTTGAGCTGAAATCCCGGGACGAGATGCGAGTCCAGCAGCTTTAGCGGGATTTCGGGCGGGATTCGCGAACTTGGACGGCTTCTCGACGGATACGAGGATTCCAACCGAGATTTCAGCAGAAATTATGGATCCAACGGTTAAGGTATGATTTTATTTTTATTTCTTTTGGGTATTGTATAGACGTCAACAAATGCCCCCCAACAAATGTGGTTCGTGTCTGGAGCGAATCATGTTTGTTGTAAGCTTTTTAACCCTGTGGATCTCTAGATATTTGTTCTAGATGTCACACTAAGGCTTTCATTTGGTGGTGATCCAAGAATTTGCTTGGATGTCACACTACGATTTTTCTTTAGTGGATCTCTAAAATTTGCTTGGATGTCACACTAAGATCTTCATTTTGTAGGTCTCCAAAAGTCCACCTTTGTGTTTTGTAGATCTTTTAGATGCACTTATAATCTTCAGTACAGTTGATATTTCTGCTCTTGGTCGTGTAGAGATCTATAGGATAGTGATAGAGTACTTCATACTCAGATCCCTAGATTATTACTTTATAGATCAATGCTAGTAGATAGCATTGTCACCTTTTGCTCTTCTTTTGCCACTGTTGTTACATTTGTTTCTAGCATTTTTATATCTGCTTGCATCTTTCTCAGTTTGCTGGACTCTCGCTTCTCCAGACTTTCTACAGTTACTTCTCGGGCTCGGGTATACTTTCTTCCTTTCTCTTTTTTTTTTTTTTTTTGATTTTGTGCTCGCACTGATACTGCTTTATATTTTATGCAGGCTGCTTACAGGAAGGGGATCCGAGCTTCAGCCAGTTTACTGCTTCAGGAGACTTCAGTTTTGGTACGATTTTACTTTGTTTGTACTGTTCTTTTCTTTCTTTATCTGCTTTCTGACACGTTTTTTTTTTTTTTTTTTGCTCTGCACAGGTTTCGAGAGGAGCGGGATACTTGCTCGTGAGCCACCTCAGGAGACTTCTGTTTCAGGTACGACTTTGTTCTTCTCTTTTCTCCACTTTTTTTGTAGTTTTGTATATATCTGCATGATGTTTTCTTCTTTCTTTCTGATACTTTTTGTTACTTCGTGCAGGCCCCAAAAGTGCAGAATACCTGGTCCTTGAAAGGAGCGGAATGAAGTTGTCGGCTTCCTCTTCAGGCGTAGTTTATGAGACAGATTTCAGTCCTCTGCGAAGGACATTGTACTTTTCTTTTTCTTTCAGCTGATGTAATCTTCTAAAAAGATGTAATTTGTAAACTTGTATATGAATTCTGAATGAATAAAATAAAGTAATTTTATAAATCCATTTGTTGACGAGCTCTCTTTTTTTTTTTTTTTACTGCCCTTGAGACTTCTTTGGTTGTACTCTGACTTGTGCTCCTGGTATTTTAAATATTTATTTGAGGATCTCGGCATGCAGCGCGATGTCGACCCAAATAAATATTTAAAATGCCCCAAGTCTTTAGGGACATTTATAGGTATCATTCGGGATGCTTCTTTTTGTAGTTTTAGACTGAGTCACAAGATTTAGATTCTTGTGTCCTGTGTTTTGTGCTGCGGACATTGATGGAGGATTGCCTGATTTGTCTTTGTTGACTTATCAGGTGATTTTTGTACCCTCGGCCCTATGCTTCTAGCTTTGGCGGGCTTGTTGAAGGAGTAGATGCCGATAACCTAAACCCTTAGGTTTGTATTAGGTCGATGGCGAAAAGTCATCGATCCAGAGCTTTGTGCATAACAGACTTGTTGATGACAGAATCCTCTTAGTTCAGCCTTGGGCTTTTCATGAACTTTGGGATAATTTTCTTCGGTCCTTTGCTTTGTGCTTTGACGGACTTGTTGAAGAAAAATTCCTTCGATCCTCGCTTTGTGCTTTACGGATTTGTTGAAGGATTTGTAGGTTCTGGATTCAGATGATAGTACCGAACGTAGGTAGTATCGTGATCCTTAACCACTTGAGAAGACTTTAATCTGGACCACTAGAGTTCATCAGATCGGGAGAGCTAGAATTTGACAGCTCTTTGTCCTCTGGTTGCTGGGATGGGGGTTCCTCTACTACGGCCTTTCTTATGGCTTATTGAGTAGACGGAGCTGCCAGCGATCCGGCCATATTTGGGCTTGTTGGATCCGACCTCTTACACCCATTTAGGCTTCAGACTTGAGCTATGAGAATTGCGCTCCTCAATGCTGATTTTGCTGAAGTTGGTAGATTTGGAGTCATCCTTTGTGGTTGAAGATTTTGGAGCCTACGAACCTTCAGTAGTTGTTCGAGACTCATCCTTCCACTGGAACTTTGATTCTCCAGTCATCTAGGAGAATTTTGTAGACTACGATCACTTGAACTTGTTGAGTCAAATTTGCCTTTATTCTTTCTTCAGTCCCTACTGACGGGTTGACGAAGTGGGGGTTCCGCTACTACGGCCTTTCTTATGGCTTGTTGAGTAGATGGAGCTGCCAGCGATCCGACCATATTTGGGCGTGTTGGATCCGACCTTTTACACCCATTCGAACCTTAAGCTTCAGGCTATCGAAAGACTTCAAGCTTTTTCGGCTCAATTTTGTAGGAGTGTGTAGCCACAAAAAAAAATCACTTTCTTGACCTTTGAGTCTCGGTTTGTTGGAGAAGGTGTTGTCTCTATCTTTTGAAAGATTACCTGCATATGCTTCGGAAAACAAATATTTGTATTCTTTAGCACGAAAGAATATCTGAATTGACAATTTTAAATATTTATTCGGGGATCTCGGCATGCAGCGCGATGTCGACCTGAATAAATATTTAAAATGCCCCCTGTCTCGCAGGGACATTTCAGCATGGAATAGATTTGAAATATAAGATTTTAAATATTCATTTGGGGATCTCGGCGTATAGCACGATGTCGACCCAAATGAATATTTAAAATGCCCTCTGTCTCGCAGGGACATTTTGGATAGGCTTTTTGTACCTTTGAGATTTTAAATATTTATTCGATGATTTCGGCACGCAGCGCGATGTCGACTCGAATAAATATTTAAAATGCCCCCAGTCTGATGAGGGATTTTGAAATGCGTTCTTGCTATACAAGAGAATTTCAAAAAAAAATAAAATAAAATAAAATAAAAATAAAAATACATGCATGCTCTGATAACTATGCACATAAAACTTTGATAATTGCAAAATACATCAGTCATGAAATTTTTATGCATGATACTTCTTTAAATGTCGACCGTTGATTGGCGGCATAGGCCTCTGACCATTCAGATCAATCAACTTATAAGCTCCTCCTTGGTACACTTTCTCGATGACGAAGGGGCCTTCCCAATTGGATATGAATTTGCCACCAATTTTTCGGTGTGGGATGATTGGTCTTCTCAGCACCAGGACCAATTCCCCTTCTTGAAATGATCGAGGATGCACCATTCGATCAAAAGATTTTGTCATTCTTGCCCGGTAGATTTCCAGGTTTTGTTGAGCTTGTATCCTTAGTTCATCAAGTGCATCGAGCTCTTCCATTCTGAGACGAGCATTTTGTTCTTGAGTAAGCTCATTCTGAATTGCTACCCGGAGTGACGGTAGTTCAATCTCCAATGGTAATACAGCTTCAACACCGAACACTAGAGAATAAGGAGTGGCTTTTGTTGGCGTCTTATACGTTGTACGGTATGCCCACAGTGCTTCTGTCATCTTCGTATGCCATTCTCTTTTGTTTTTGGTGAGAATCTTCTTCAACAATTTCACTAGCGTCTTGTTGAAGGCTTCTGCCAATCCATTTGCCCTTGGATTGTATATAGATGAATATCGCCAATCGATTTTATGCCGATCAACGAACTTGTAGATTTTTGTACTCTTGAATGCAGTACCATTGTCAGAGATTATCCGGCGTGGCACGCCGAATCTGTAAACGACATTGTGGGTGAAGAAATTAATCACATGCTCGGATGTGACCTCTCTGAATGGAGCCGCTTCTGCCCACTTGGAAAAGTAATCCGTCGCTGCCAGAATGAAACGGTGTCCCGCTGATGATGGCGGATCTATTGGCCCAATTATGTCTGTGCCCCAACATTCAAATGGCCAGGAAGCTATTGTTGGGTGTAGTGAATTTGGAGGTTGATGTATAACATCACCGTGAATCTGACATTCGTGGCACCTCTTTACGTGGTCAATACAATCTCTGACCATTGTCGGCCAATAATAACCCATTCTCTTAATTTTAGCGGCCATTTTGGGACCTGACTGATGTACTCCGCAAAGCCCTTCGTGGACTTCTGTCACCACTTTATCAGCTTCCTTGGTCCCTAGGCATCTTAGCCACATTTGATCAAAGGCTCGTCTGTACAACATGTCATTGACAAATGCATATCGCAACGCCCTTTTTTGGATTTGTGCAGCCATAGACTTTTCTGTCGGGAGTTTGTTTTCCTTGAAGTAGTCAATGAATGGCTGTCTCCATTCATTTTCGACTTCAATATCTAAACAATGCCACCACGATTCTGAAGCTTGACTAGCTTTACGTCTCTTGGCCACATGATGTTCTTCTGGATAATTCTCCATAACAATCTGATGGAGAGGTTGAGGGTTAACTGGAGCTTCATCCTACTGACTTGAATTTGAAATTTCTTCTGCCCTCGGGAATTGTAGTAGAGCAGGTTCCAATACTCTACGAGTATAAACCCCGATGAATATAGGACTCTCCTCGTTGATGTTCGCCATTTCTTTGGCTAATTTGGCCAGACAATCTGCTTTAGCATTCTGTCCTCGAGGAACTCGAGCCATTTTGACATTCGGAACTTGCTTTAGAAGCTCAAGGGCTCGTCGGTGATAGTGGGCTAATTCAACTTTGCCAACTTTGTAGATTCCAAGTACTTGATTTATTACAAGTTGAGAATCACCAAAGATTTGGAGATGTTGGATTCTGACATCGATCGTAATCTCCAGCCCTGCTAAAAGAGCTTCGTACTCGGCTTCATTATTGGTCCGAGGTTCAGTCAAACTGAATGAAAATCTCATTATACCTCCCTCGGGTGCTACGAAAATGAGACCGATGCCAGCTCGGGCTCTTGCAATATTTGGAGGTCGGACAGGTCTAATCGATGATGCCCCGTCGAAGTACATTTCCCAGAATGGTAGCCTTTCATTTTCCTCGACCTGCATAATCTGCTCATCGGGCAAATCATCATTTAGCGGAGAATCAGCTGGGATTGGGTGTGCAGCGAGGAAATCTGCCAAGGCCTGTCCTTTCACCGCCTTCTGTGGCATGTATATGATTTCAAACTGCAATAACAATACTGCCCACCTGGCTAAGCGACCTGTCAACGCTGGTCTTGTCATCAAGAACTTCAGCGGATCGATCTTTGATATCAGTGTGATTTTGTGAGATAACATATAGTGGCGGAGTTTCTGAACTGCAAAAATCAGCGCCAGACAATGCTTTTCAATTGGGGAATAACGACTTTCTGCTCCAATCAACCTTCGACTGATGTAGTAGAGCGCATTTTCTTTGCCCTCTTCATTATTCTGGTCCAATAGTGCTCCGAGGGACTCTTCTAGTGCAGCTGTATACAATATGAGAGGCTTCCCCGGAATCGGCGCTGCTAGGATAGGCGGATTCAGCAGATATCTCTTGATGCTATCAAATGCCTCCTGACATTCTGCATCCCATTTGAAACGGACATCTTTCTTCATTAATTTTGAAAACGGCTGGCACCTACCCGATAAATTTGATATGAATCTCCGAATGAAAGCCAGTTGTCCTTGCAGTGAGCGAAGTTGTCGAAGGTTCCTTGGTGGTGGCATCTCCGTTATTGCCTTAATTTTGTTGGGTCGATCTCTATTCCTCGATGACGAACAACATACCCCAGGAATTTGCCGGAAGAGACCCCAAAAGCACATTTGAGAGGATTCATCTTTAGATCAAACTTTCTGATTCTCTCAAATACTATTCTGAGATCTTTTAAGTGATCATCTCGGCCAAGGCTTTTAACAACAAGGTCATCTACATAACACTCTACCTTCTGATGTATCAAATCATCAAATATGTGAGTCATCGCCCGCTGGTAGGTGGCACCAGCATTCTTCAGGCCAAAGGGCATGACTGTGTAGCAGAAAATGCCGATGGGCGTTCTGAATGATGTATATTTTTCATCTTCGGGCGCCATCTTGATTTGATTGTATCCTGACGATCCATCCATGAAGGAGAACATGTCGTAGTTGGAAGTGTTGTCCACTAGGAGTTCGGATACAGGGAGTGGAAAATCATCTTTTGGGCACGCCTTATTGAGGTCCCTAAAGTCAATACAGACACGAATTTGCCCGTTCTTCTTCTTCACTGGGACGATATTAGCAATCCAGTCAGCGTACTTTTCTTCTCGGATGAATCCTGCATCTATTAACTTCTTCGTTTCTGCGATCACCTGTTCTTCAATCTCCAGTCTCATTCTTCTTGGAGCTTGTTTGACGGGCGTTACATCCGGTTTGATTGCTAATCTGTGAACTGCTATGTCAGGGGATAAGCCAGGCATCTCAGCATATGTCCAGGCAAAGCAATCCCTGAATTCACAGAGAAGTTCTTTTATTTCTTCTATTTGTTCCTCGGGTAGGAGTGAACTAATGAAGGTTGGGCGAGGATCCTTCTCAGTCCCCAAGTTGACTTCTCTTAGTTCATCCATAGTGGCTGCTTGCCCACCATCTTCAAGCTCTTCTGGTGCAGGTTCAGCTTCTACGGGCTGTTCATCACAGTCATCAGCCTCGTATGTCTCTTCAGCAACATCATCTTCGGATTCAATTTCCATGCATGTGATGGCGCGACAAATTTCTTTCCGGAGGAATTTTCGCTTGATGAATCCGATACCTTTATATGCATATGTATCCTTCTGCCGTAACGGACGCGGACTCCTTCCATACCAGAGGCCCAAACTTGTACGAAGTTGTCGTTTGGTGGTAGGAATATTGACTTGTTTTCGTAGCATTTTCTGAATATTTCTGGTATTGAACCTTGGTAGGCTCGTAGGAAATAATTCTTCGGAGTCGAGGATCATGCAATCCCAGTCATGATTCTCCTCTTCACGAACTCCCGTGGAATATAGCACATTCTTTGGCACAGTTCCATTTTTACGGGGAGGCAGATAGAGAGTAGCGAGTTCTTCAACCTTATGCACCTCGCGTGAGATGATTTCTTTGAAGTGTTGCAAGGGAACACGTGTGACTACGAGTACACTATCTGAAATTGATAGGCTGTCAATTCTTCTAGAGAACACATTCTGCACCGTGTTCATATAAATAGAATCGTAGTCATAATCATCATTTGAAAATTCAACATGCCTACTCCATTCATCTGTGGACTGGCATACTCTTCGAGATTTGGCAGGAGTATCATCATCTTCATCCGTATCACTCCCAAGATGAGGTACGTATTTCTTTTCTTTTGGAATGGTCGGTGCTTTGGGAAGAGTCGGCGCTGCCTTCTTTCTCCCCACCTGCTTTTTCTCACCTTCTCTTTCAGGTCGCTTTGCAGTCTTTGAATTTGATGCTCTGACTTCGAGAGAACTTGAAGACTTTTGCTTCTTTGGCATGAAATACCGTGCATCTTCATAAACTGTTGCTTCATGAACTGTGAAGGGCTGAATGTCGCCAGAGATCCTGAATTCTTCTCCATCCTTGAGATACTTCATACACTGGTGTAATGTTGATGGGACAATGCCATATTCATGCAACCAGGGACGACCTAGTAGCGCCTTGAATGAAGTATCCGCATCAATCACATGGAATTTAACTTCTGTGTGGAGCTCTCCAAATACAAGAGGGAGCATGAATGGTCCAAGTGTTTTCTGCCCTTTCTCGTTGAAACCATGCACCATCAGCTTATCTGGCCCGAGGTGTTCCACATCAAGACAGAGGGATCTCAGTGCTTTCAAACTTATCAGATTTATGGAGGATCCAGGATCGATCAAGATTCGACTGATGATCAGCTTATCGCTCTCTGCAGTAATGTACAGAGGACGATTATGGTCTGCAGTTCCGAGCATCATGTCCTCTTCGGAGAAAGTAATGAATGATTCATTTCGAGCTTGCAGAACCTCAGTCAAACTACGTTCAGCAAAATATGTCTCATATCTTTCGGGATCTTTGAGAGCCTGAATCAGAGTCTCCCGAAGGTCTTTAGACATTATCAACGCGTCGTATATACTGAGTTGTGCTGGGATTTTTCTCAAATGGGATAAGATATTGTAATCTATCCCCTTGGATGAAGTGTTCTTTTTCTTAAGATCTTCAGAGATAATATCATCGTTGATAACTATCTCTTTTTCCTTATCTTTGTTGGAGATCCCTTTCTTCGGTGGAGGCGGTAGTATATTGCCGCTTCTTAACTGCACTTGAGCAATCTCCTCCGGTTCAGAGTCATTTAATTGTACATTTTCTTCAGAATCAGCCATTGTTGCATCTAGGGACTCATCTATCGATTCAGAATCACCACCCAGATTTACATGTCCCATCCGAGACGCTATGTTAGGGTCCGATTCGTCTCCCTCTGGAAAATATAAATCCTCCTCCGAACTGTAATCCATTGGCAACACCATCATACAGAATTCAGAGGGTACCTCTTCAGTGTATTCTTCTTTTATCGAGGTACTCGACGCCACTGAGATGACCCGACATATTTCTGTTGGAAGAGATTTCTCATCATCTTCTTCAGCTTCCTCAATTTTAAGCTCTGTCATGAAATCAGCGAGCTTGATAGGTCGCCTCACAGTCTGGTAGTACTCATCTAAACTGTTAATAACCCTTTGAGTTGCATTCTTTTTCTCCTTAGGCTTTTTCAGCTTGGTTTTCTTCTTGGATGACTTCTTCTTTCCAGTCTTTGAAGGACCAACTTGGTTGGAAAACTGCTTAGAAGTAGAAGGTCGTACCACTGGCAGTGCCTTTAAATTTATCATTGGCTCAATAGGAGACTTCCACTTTACACACGAAACTCCTTCAAGTTGCTTCAACATTTTCACAGTCTTCTTGGAAACCGCAGTCTCCCACTTTTCTTCTTGAATTGGCTTCTTTTCATTTCTTCTTTCTTCAACCAGGGGTACGGAAGAGGACGTGACCACCCGAGTTGATTCCTTTCTAGGGTGTGACAACACATTGTCAGATAATGTGAGTTCCCCTTTTTGATATTTTCTTTCAAGCCAATCCTTGAAGATGTAGCAATCTTCAATAGGATGGCTGAGCACCCGATGATATGGGCAATAATTTGGGTCACCAGTGTGCTTCGACTCTTCGGGTCTCTTGCATTCAGGCAGTTCTAAACCCGATTTCAATACTTGTCGAAATAATTTGGCGACACTCTCCCTTTTGAATGAATATTCTTTATTCATTTTATCTTTGAGGGATTGGAACATTCTATCACCAGTTCCTATTGCCTGTCTCTGGCCTCCAGTTTGATAAGTCCGTGGCTTATCATTTCCCCCTAATATTAGCTTCGGTTGGGGATTGGGGTTGTAGGCCTGTTTGGGCTTTTTTTGATATTGCATCGGCTGTTTGTCCTTGTCAATATTATAAATCACCTGCTTTTCTCTATCAGCTCTGGAGAAGAATGTAGAGTCGGCCTCACCCCTTCTAGCACCTGGGGCCTTAGCCTTTTTAGGCTTATCAGAGTGATTTTCTGATCTGGACAAATTCAGTTTCTCGAACTTGGCCACTCTATCGAGCAAGTCTTGAAATGTATTGATTGTAGCCATGCACAGGAAGGGTTGCATCTTGTCATCAATGTTTCCCATTAACAACTGTACGGCATGTTCCTCCTCTAACTGCTGCTCACATTTCATGCTCAAATTTCGCCAGCGAGTGATGTATTTAGTCACTGATTCTTCTCTTTTTCTCTTATCTAGAGTGAGGTCAGCGATTGTGATCTTTTTAGTTGCACTAGCGAATCTCTTCACGAACATAGATTCTAACTCTGCAAAGGTCTTCACAGAGTCGTTTGGCAGTTCAGCGTACCATTCGAAAGCAGTTGCTGTCAAACTACTGACGAATTGTCGGAAGAGTAAGGCGTCATTTCCTCCTGTATTCCCACAGGTGGCTTTAAACTGTGCCAGATGCTGTCTGGGGTTGTTATTACCATTGAAAGTGTTGAACTTTGGGATCGAATATCCTTTCGGGTATGGTACTTGGTCGTATTCAGCAGGATACGGACGACCTTTGCCCACTAATTTTTCTGCTTGATCAACGGCTATGATAGCCCTGATCCTTTCTGTTATTATTCCTTCCAACTGTGCAGCAGTCACAGGTTCAGAAGTACTTGCAACATTCTGTGGAGTGGGTTGACGGATGACTTTATGAGCCTCGTGACCACCTTCAGGAATACCTCGTACTCCCGAGACTTGAGGCATCTGAAAATTTGGAGGATCAGCGGGAGGATTGGGCATGGCGCCAACAGCAACAGTTCTCTGCATCATCTGCATCATTGCCCCCATTTGAGTCATCATCTCAGTCATTTTCTCATTTAACTGAGAGATTTCTCTATCTTTGGCCCTCATTTGTCGCCTCATATGTCTTTGCATGTCTGCAAGCGTGACATTTTCGTTAGCAAAGGGATTCTCCTCGGCTTCTTCTCCTTCTTCTTCTGCTTGAGAATGACCACCTCTGCCAGTGGTGGACCCAGCTTCACGACGACGGTGATAAACTCGCCTAATCGGCGGTTGTTGATCATCTTCATCTTCACCCTCATCATAATAGATTTCCTCATTAGTATTGGTGTGTCTCACCATGTAGACCACCTCCATGTCCAGAGTATTATTTATTTCTTGCATTTCTTCTTCTAGGTTTCCCTCCATAAATTCATCCATATTTTCTTCCATATTTTCTTCAATGTTTTCATCCCCTTCGAGGTATTCTTGTATATTTTCACCCTCTTCAAGGAATTCCTCTTCTTCAATGTTGTCTTCCCCTTGTACATTTCCTTCCTCTTCTAGTACTCGGATCTCCGAGCGGCGCCGCCACTGGATTTCCGGTTCCTGATTAGGCACGGGGATTTCTTCGATCAGTGGGCTGCGATCGAAGTTGGTTTCTTCTTTTCGAGGGGATGGAGGGCGATGGGATCCCTTGGAGGATTCTCCAAGGTGTCTACCGTTTGGAGGAATGTCATTATGGGTCCTTTTTGGGGCCCACTTCTGACGTTGTTTGTAGATGGGGGCGGATCTCCGGGAAGCCTCACCGAATGTCACGCCCAGATCAATACTCCTTTCTCTTCTTTCTTTTTCATTTCTCCGAGGCTTTGGCCTCTAGACTTGTTTTCCTTTCCACCGGGACCTTTCAGCGGTGGATCCCTGAACATATGGTTCAGGTGTCACACCCCGATGTTCACCGCGTGGAACATATCTTCTTTCTCTTCTTTCCGCCACAGCAGATAGATGCTCCCTTGGCGGGGTTCTTCTAGTTTCGATCACTAAAGGTCGTTGACACTTCTTCTTCAGACCTTTATCATTTACAGTCTTCAGGACCCGATAGACCCGGGCTGAGAGAGTTTCAGGTTCATTTCTCTTTGGAGGAGCTGGGACCTCCTGTCGTTGCTCCCAGAAAGACTTCTTCAGTTCTCCAGTAGAGCTGTTTCTTTTGATCCACTTCAAATCGGAAAACTTGTTCCGGGTAGGAACGTTGGCCTCAAGCTCTTGGGCCGACAGATTGGAAGGATGAATTGGCAGTTGTTAATGCTGAGCTCGGAGTTCAGCATTCATTTTTCTTCTCTGCATCCTTGTAAGCCTTCCTCCAGATGAGGAGGATTCAGCATCATATTTCCCAGGTGCAGATAACCTGGTTGGCAGGGGTGTGGTGTTTGCAGTCACCACAGAAACTCTTCCACCATTTACAATTCTCCTGGTGGTCAGGGCCTCAGGCTGGGATAGCCTTTCAAATACAGAAATTCTCCCACGAGAATTTTCAGCAACAGGTCGTTGTGCCGGCAGATGCACACGACGGATAGGAGCTTCATCAGCATTGAATCTCCTGGCAGACTTCTCAGCATTCCTACCATTCACAGGAATGGCGGCACTCCTTGCAGCAATCGCCGGGAAGTCAACGCTACCAAACTGGATGGTAGCTCCGGCATTTCCAGTCTCAATAATAGCATTAGCCAGTTGGATTCTGGCTCCTTGTCCCAGCTGGACAGTCATCGAGGTGTTCTGTAGATCCATCTGCATAAATGAAAGGCAAGGGTTAGTAATCAGAATCTGATACATCACCCCGCACTTTCAAAATACAGAGACTTGCACAGAACACAAAAACAGAAATAGACAAAAATGATTAGCATAAGCAAGCAATAAAAATAATTTTAAAACTCTATTGAATGCCAAATAAATTTGTCAAATGACCATTTTAGAAAATTCAGAGTTTTGAATTATTAAACGATCATTTTGAAAGACTCAAAATCTTGAGTATGAATTGAAATAATTGCTACTATAGCTTATGAATGACTAGCCAGAGATGGAAAGAGAAACCAATCCCCAGCGGAGTCGCCAGAAATCTGTGGGCTCCGAAAATTCGGCCTCGGCCTCCGCTCGCTCTTCTTATTCGGCGAGGGAGTTTTAACGAACTAAGTTTCGAGGTAAATTTTGGAAGGCAGATGGGTTTGTAGATAAGACACTACCCAGAGATTTCGCCCTCATTTTGTGAGGACTTTATGATCTGAGTTCTGGTTTCCTATAGGCGCAAGCCCCTATAGTTAATTACCCCTCCCGATCACGAGAGAGAACTTTCGATTAAGGCTAGTCGTCGATCAGATACGTATAGAGATACGTGTATCTGGCATATAGTAGCAGCAATAGATTGGATACTGATAGAAATTGGATTTTGAAATTGGGTTTTGATTTGGGTACTTGAGAACTGGATTTGGATTTGGGAATTTGGAGAATTTGATATTTAAAGTAGAAATTTCACCATCCTGCACTTAAAGCTGATGGTGGGGGAATGGATGATGGACCCGATCAAGATCCCATGGTTCCATCATCCCGGGCCATCGTGGTCCCTGGTCTACTTAGTCAGAGGAGGTAGTCGACCCAACCTGACAGAAGGATCCTTGTCGGCAGCCATGGGTTGCTTCGTCCAAGGGAACCTTGTAGACCGGGGTTGAATGTTTGTCTAAGGGGACACATTTGAATCCACCTTAGCTTACAGAGGGCTTTGTGCCCTATCGATCATATCCTATTGATTCATATCTCAAGGATTTAACGTCATTAAGGAGCGTATTGGCTCTGGCCATAACCGCTATCTGTGGTGCCATTTGGCGGCAAAACCACTCGGTTCAGAGGGCCCCGGGTCATAACCGTTTACCTGCAGTGCCATTTGGCGGCGAAACTGCCGGTTAGAGGACACGTACCACGCCCTTACTGGCAAGAGATTGTTTGAGAATGGATCCTAGTGATATTTTCGACTAGGCATTTGGCTCTTTGTGAGCTAGAGTTTATTCGAATTTATCCGCCTCGACAAACTGTTGCGGAGGGCGAATGGATTTTGCTTTAACTGCGTTGATGGATTTATTTCATTTTAAATATTTTTGGGATTTTTGGGGGTTTTGTGGAGTTTTTTGGGTTTTTGGGATTTTGTGAAGTTTTTTTTTTTGGATTTTTCTAGGATTTTGGGTGGAGCTTGGAAGATATTTGGAATGGACTTTTGGGAGACGATTGAAAATATTTGGGAACCCCTCCGGTTGAGATCTGCATTCAACACGGTCATCATCGGGGTTTTTGGGGGTCATTTCTATTTATGGATTAAACCTTGTCAACTCTGTCGGGCTGTTGGCAGAGGATCGGGTTTTGTAGGCTTTATGCCTTTGAAAGTGAATTCTTTTGATTTTAGGCTTTGAAGGCCTAATATAAATGTATTAAAACAAATATTCTGGTCGGCATAGCCATATATTTGTTTAATGGTTCGAACCCTGTCGACTTCTATTGACCCATATAGAAGGATCAGTTTCGAAGCTGAATTCACTTGTAAACCCGCGCAGCATCCCTAGACGTCACGTGTGTACCAATAACACGCTCGCCGAGGCCCATGCGGGTATTTGATTATATTTTTCCCCTTAGTGTACCTATGTGTATACAAACTACGGTGCACGTGCGGGGGTATTCTTGGAATAGACGCCTTCTGTCTGCTTGTACGGAGGTTGCAGATCCGGTGGCGTGGCGTAGCAGCTTTTTGAATAGAATTATTCGCTGCTTCGTACAGGTAGACTGTCGTGCACTATTTGTTGATTTTCGTAGGCGGGACATAGTGCACTAACGAGTCTCTTGCCTTGTTCTTGTAGATGCTCATATTCGTTGTAGTTGTTTGGCACTTGTAGTACCTCTGACATTGTTATGAGTGGATAGATAGATATATTCCTTCACAAACTGAAATTGACTCTAGGATACTGCATTTACTGAAGTCTTTCTACATCTACCCATCGGTGGCACATACATCAGTCTTTGTAGAAAGTTTGTATGTGTTGCAGATCTTTTATCCTTACTTGCATGCGGATCAATGTCCTTGTTCTTTGTTGATGGTTGCTTGCGAGCTTGAGTACATTTGATTGCATGAGTCTCCATCATCATTTGTGAGTGAATGATGTTTGTAGATCCTATAGTCGCTGCAAGTCTTCCATTTCACAACAAATTTCATATGTATTCCTTTATATTTAGTTTGATCCTTTGTTGGTATGATAGCATCTTGATGTTGATTGAAGACTTTGTCATATTGATGATGATCATGCCACTTTGATTGAATGACTTGAGCCACACCAATTTCATCACTCCTTATTTATGTGATAATTTTTCAGTGATGTTTGCATTCTAATTAGCATGAAGGTTCTTCCACATTCATATGAGAGCTTCATATTTTGATTGCAAATATATTGGTTGGAATGAGATGTATGGATCATAAGTCTCTCATTGCTCTTGGAGGTAATTCATAACTTGTATGGTGGATTTGCTCATTGATATATGCTTGTAATCAAATATATACCCTTGTAACTATCTCAATAAATTGTATGAGTTTCAACATCATTTATGATGGTTGCAAGTTCTTCTTGATGTTGTATAGTCCAAGTTCATGCTCACTATAGTCCCATTGTGTTTGTTTGCAAGTTCTTCTGCATGTTCACTTTCATTTGAATTTGATTTCAATTTGATTTTTATTTCACTTGAACTTAGTCTTTAGGAGTCATTCGAATTTTGTTTAAGTTCAAGTCTTATTGTCCACAATAGTCCAACTCAAATCTTGTTTGAGTTTAAAAGTCCAAGTCATGCCTTTGTTTATTTCAACTCGAGTTCAGTTCAGCTTGAGTTCGACTCAAGTCTTATACAAGTCCATCATTTGTTCAAGTTTGGTTTTGAGTTTGAATTAAGCATTTTATTAATGTCTTTTGAGTTCAAATATAGTCCAGGTATGAGTCTTATTGGATGTGCAAATCAAGTCCAAGTATGGTCCGTCTTCACTCGAAATTTCGGCAGCCTCCCGGCATCTCCCCCGTTTAGGGGAAAACTACGAGAAAACTGGGCCTTTCCCACCACGCGCAATAAAGGCGTGTATGGTAGGTGTCCTCTTGCGAGGGCACCGCGGCCGTGATATTTCTTCCCACCACGCGCAATAAAGGCGTGTATGGGGCTCTGACGGTACCTGTTTAAATGACACAATTTGCTTTCCCCCCCCCCCTCTCGAGGGTACTTATAAGTGACCCCGCCTCGCCGTAGGTGCCGCACCGGGATCCCTTCCCACCACGCGCAATAAAGGCGTGTATAGGCGGTTTTCCGGTGCGCCATGAACATCGAAGTAGAGTTTAGGCGATTCCCGCCTCGTCGTAGGCGTCGGACCGGGGTCCCATCCCACCACGCGCAATAAAGGCGTGTATAGGCGGTTTTCCGGTCCCGCCGCACACAACGGAAGCGAGAATCTGAGTTTAGGACTTCATACCTTCGCGAGGAATGTCGGTGTTGGAGGCTCGAGGATCGAGGCAAGGAGAGGTATCATTCGTATATAGACAATCAATTATAATATTTACAATTAATCAATAACTAAATATAAATAATCATTAATAATTATTAACTAAAATTAAAATTAATTAAATATAGTTAATTAAAATTAATGATAATTATTAATTAATTATAATTATCCATAATTAATTAACAATAATTAATTATGAATAATTATGAATAATTAATAATTAGGATTAAAATTAATCAAATATAATTAATTAAGATTTAATTATAACTATTAATTAATTATAATTATTTATAATTAATAATGACTAATTATTAATAATCATAATTAACCCAATCTGATTCATTATGATTAATGAAATATAGAGCAAAATTTGAGAGGTTTTAGCATACATCCTTATTTCCTCCTCTTTACAGTGAATCCCGAATTTGGCCAAAGAAGCTTGTGATGGGGATAATGTTACCTTCACTGTAAGCCAACTCCCGTTCGTGCTTTAGCTCCAAATATCGTGACTCCCGATCCAACAGGAAGTCGTCGAGGGAGCAAAGTTGATCGGCAATGAGGGAGGCAGAGAAGTTTCGGCTAAGGTAGCAAAATGTTCTCTCTCACGGGATCCGGCCGAAGAGGTGCGTGAAATGGAGAAGGTTATCTCCACAGCGAGCAGGCGCCCGTTGTTGTTCCGATTAAAATGTCGGAACTTTCGATCCTACAAGGAGGAAGGGTCGGGAGATCGGCTCGGAAACTGGGCGTCGGCTTGGGGAGGATTCGGCTAGGTAGGAGCTCGGCAAGAGGAGGAGGTGAGCTCTCTGGACGGGATCGGACGGAGAGGAGGCGGGTTCGGCTATGGAGGAGCACGGTTGGTAAGTCCTCCCTCTCTCTCTCTCTCTCTCTCTCTCTCTCTCTCTCTCTCTCTCTCTCTCTCTCTCGGGATCGAAAGGAGGAAGGGAGGTCGGGATTCTCGCGGGCAGAGGAAGAGAGCGTGGGGGAGAAGGTTTCGGTCGGATGTGGGAAGGTCGAGGTATCGTGAGCAAGCCGCGACTGAAGGCTCCATCTGCTTGGTATTTAACGACGCGAAAGAGCTGCGATCGAGGTCGTCGTTGCGGGATTTGAGCTGAAATCCCGGGACGAGATGCGAGTCCAGCAGCTTTAGCGGGATTTCGGGCGGGATTCGCGAACTTGGACGGCTTCTCGACGGATACGAGGATTCCAACCGAGATTTCAGCAGAAATTATGGATCCAACGGTTAAGGTATGATTTTATTTTTATTTCTTTTGGGTATTGTATAGACGTCAACATCTTGACACATATGCAATCAAGAGGAGCTTTTTATTAGATCTCTGATTATAAGCTGCTTCTAACAGCATCTATATCAGGAGCTTGACACGACTTGTTTTCTTGGGTAAATTCTATTTTGTATTACCGTTTCCTTTTTATCTATAATCAGGGAAAAAATACTTGCATTTCTATGTTCTTGGGTAATTTTAGACTATCTCAACCTATTAAGGGAGGGTAAAAGATAAATGTATTACTTTTCCTGTAGACTTTGCATATTGATCTTTTCACAAATATCCTTGCTTGTTGCTATTTGGCCTCTTTTGAAAGGTAGGAGTTCAGTGTATGAACGCAGGCTCACCTGCATAAATTAATTTTCTTAAAAAAAATTTTACTTGAATGACAAAAAGAATAAGAGAGTTAGCAAGTAGCAGTCAGATAAATGATGCAGGGGCGGAACCAGCCTTAATTTTTAGGAGGGGCAAATTTATAAGTAAAAATGTAGAGATTATATATATATATATATATATATATATATATATATATATATATATATATATATAATTTTAGTGACTAATGATTATTTTTACTTGCATACATATACATTTTAAAAATATCATCAACATCTTATATAATGATAATTATTCTTTAAAAAAAATTAGGTAACAAATTTTAGTTGTAAGGATATTTTTGGATTCTCTTTACTATTTCTTTTTGTATTTGGTTTATCGTTTCCTAACAATAACTCCTCTACGCAATGTGTTTAATTATGCTAGGGGCAATTTCCTAAATACCATAGTATTTTAAATTTTTTAGGGGGACAATTGCCTAAAATTCGTTGTAATAACCCCTATACACAATGTGTATAATTCTGATAAGGGACAATCGACTAAAGATCATAGTTTTTTCTTTTTTTTTTTTTTTTTTTTTTTGGGGAAAGCAATTAATGGGAATTTCGTCCGGGTCGATCGCAAGATCGTCCGGGACGATTAGACATCGTCCAGCTTCGTTTCTATAATAAAGAGTAAAAAAAATTTGAAGGGGGACAAATTACCTAAAAATACATGTATTAAATAATTTTTTTTATTTTTTTAGAGGGAGCAATTGCTTCCCCCCGGGCACTTAAGGGCTCTGCCCCTGCAATGATGTCAGGACAACACTATAATCAGCCTTTCTGGAACAATAAATATATCTGACTCAAATTAACATTTGCTGGTGTAAATAAAGACATCAAAACTTTCTCTTGAACAACTCAAGTGATTTCTAGATTTTCGCCCCCACTTAAGGTTTTGCTTGGGGCCGCTTTCTTACTGCTTTGTAAAGCAGCTTTTTAATAATAAAATTAAAATTTTTTTATTAAAAAGCTGCATTAAGAAGCAATAAAAAAGCCATCCCAAATGACGCTTAAGTTGAAACTATTCACTGCCCTTTCCACCTTTTGGTATACACAGCTGATACCAAAGGTTTATACATACAAATATTAGCTTGGGGTGATTAATTCATGCAAACAGGACTGCTAAAGAATATAAATAGGAAATCATTATAGAATACAAATTGAATTAATTATAACTTTAGCCTACTATTAACAGTAAGTTGTATGTAATCTATAGCAGATGGTTTCAGTACTTACATGAGCTCAATCAGCAATGGGGAGCCTGCAAATAAACACATATTTAGTTAGTCTACCTTCTTGATACTGGAAAGAGAAATGCTTACCAATAGAGTTATCATTGAACTAATACATTCATTAGTACTCGCTTATGTTAAACTCCCTTATGTTTGTTTATTTAGATAATTAAATAAATTTCTAAAGCTCAGTATATAAATAAATATGTTTGATCATCCATTTATGTTCACAAATGTATTTATTTGTTATTTAACAAACAGCTTGCTAAAAATTAATTAAATACTTATTTAATAATGACATTGTTGTTTGTTCGATAACTTATTCTATATTTTTTATATCAATTTTTCTATATCATGTACACTTTAAAAGTTACTTATTTCCTAGAAGAACATGATGAAAATATTGATTAAATAGCAAGATAGACTAAAAAGCTAATTCTATTGCTAATTAACATTTGACAATAAAAATATTAAATAAACACCATATTGATTGGTAAAAACACTTTATTTTGATTTTTTAACAAACATTTGGTGATGAACATATTCAACAATTAGCTAGAAAGACAGATTAAAAATCAAAATTTCCAACTAATCTAATATTAGAAATAATTTTTAGAGAATGATTGTAACTGTTGATAAAAAATTATGAATGTATTTATTGATACTATACTGCGATATATTTAGATATTTTGGATTTTGTATATACTTAGTTAGGCTCAATCAAAGCTCATTTATAGCTTTAAGAGATTAAGACAATTAATAAAAAAGCTTGAAAAATAATTTAAAATTTGGGTAATGTTCAAGCTTGGCACAAGCTTGATAAGAAAATAAATGAATAACTTTGAACAAGGTAGTACTTGACCGGTTTGGTACATTTCTAGCATTGTCAAGCATGGCTCAAACTCTTAAGTAAATGAACAAATTTGAACAAGGCAGTAATACAACTTTACCTACGAATGACATCTTAGATTTCTTTGACTAAGATGAACCTTACCTTAATAGAAAACTCTTATAAATTCACAAACTAATTTCTGGAAAATTAGAGTATAGTAAATGGCTAACCTTGTTAACACCAGAACCACCAAAACCACCAGAAGTGGGGATTCTTCTATGAACAATATATTTCTTATCCACTATGCCAACATTTTTTGTTATATCTCCCTAACAGAAGAACTCAGGTTATTGCCTTGCCACGATTTAATAAAACATAAGATTAAAACACATATAAATTAATTACCTGAGCACAATTTCCGAGCTTAAAATCCACTCCCAATGCAAGAATTAAATCATTCTACAAAAGGAGAAGAAAAACAGGAAGAAATTTTAAGGATTCTCCATCTTTTAGCATTTTGAGAATGCAAAGTCGCATATAGAGAGCATATATGGTCTCATATACAAATGTATGCACATCCATTATTATAGTTTTGTATATAAAGAAAACAAACAAAAATAATTTGTGCGTAGTACTGGAAACAACTGACATGCCTGAATCAAATGCCAAGAACAACGCCAGGCTGACTTTGAAAAGACAGGAGCCCTCATTTCTAGCCACCTATAAAAAACATGAAATTTAATATTCATCAGTAGATCCTCACTTTCTAAATAGTAAAATCATATCACAAATATAGCTAAATATAACAGCAGATAAAATAGATGGTAAATGGAAGGCATACACATTATATTTCACATTATAGTTCTATATGAAGATGAGAACAATTGGAAAGAAAAGAAGATTCAAAACACAAAAAAAAAAAAAAAACATTGTTTTTTTCTTTTCTTCTTTAGTTAGGAGAAAGTCAAGCAATTAAGGAAATGGAAGAAGCTTCTTAATCACAAATCTAACAAGGAAATGGAAGAAGCTTCTTTTGGTAGTATAGCATTACTCAAACAAATAAAAATGCAAAACGGTCTATCTTACAATAACCCAAAATAAGTTTAAGGGAGAAAATACCTGTTAAAGTTCCAATTCCTTGTACGCACGGTATTTCGATGATGCATCTCAGATTTGCTTAAATCCAACTCAGGTTGGGATATTTCTAGCCTTTCGCTTTCAACAATGGATAAGTAACTGCAGTTTGAAACAATTTTTATGTCAATTAAAAAAAAAAAACATTCATGTATTTTACTTAGAATATTCTTGTTCGTCTCGATCATCAACGAGACTGCTAAGATTTTCAGATCACAGACTACTAAATTAACAAAACAACTAATATCCAACTTTCAAATTCAAACACTTCAAAGGAATAACTGAAGCGGGCATATACCGTTTAGGATTGAAATAATCCACTCTGAGGTCTTCATCCCAAAGGAAAATGTAATCATACTCTGAAACTACATCAGGGTGTAGGAAACGCTTAGCAAACCACCTAAACCATAAAAGAGAGTATTAAACATGTAAAATGGCAAAAAATTTTCTATATACATATTGATTCTAGAATGACTGTCTGCATAGCACAATATGAAATACCATTTTGTTTGGTTGGCTGTAGAGATATGCAATACCCTGTCAATCCATTTCAAGTCTCTCCATCCGTTTACAAAACCATCATAATGAAAAAGCATCACAGTGGAATCAATGGACAAGAACTGAAACATAGAATCACAAAGATTATAAAAATAAGAGTTCATAAGAAAAAGAACATGCCAATAGAAAATTATACAATATACCTTCTTGACTATTTTGTTCACTATTTTCTTTTGCTTTATTCCAACTGCCATGGCCAACAAAGTCTTTGGTGGATCATTATTTACCTGAATACAGCATGAACTATAAAAGGATCGTAATGCCAAAAAAATAATTAAGTATAAACTTAAAGATAGATCATAACAATGTAAGATCAGATTTTCAAGATGATGAAAGTTTTATTAAGTGGTACATTAAGATAAAAATAGCCACTATTTTCCAAGTACTTTTTTTCTTTATTATCTTCCGTAAAATAGCTCTTTGCGTTGAAATATTTTTTATTGGTGTAAATATAACTCATTGATTTATTAAGAGAAATAGTCGTGATGTTTCTCAAGAATAATGAATCAACCGAACTCATTATGAAGATAATTATATGATGACTATTGCTTCAACAGATGAGTTATCACAAGTAATTACCAAATCAGAAAATAATTCAGAAAACCAAATATTGGATTATTGTTGTGATATCTTAATCACTAAAGGTTAAGTGTTGACTAAGTCAAAAAGTTCTCATCGTTAATACCCTTTACACTAACCTTTTTCTTTTGGGGAAGTGCAAATTTCCACAGGTGTTGCATTTCCAAATTTGTTGTGCTGATTATAATTCCTTGTGGTAATGACTCGCATGCTAAAGGCTTCGATTGATTCTAGAATAACAAAAATCATAGCAAATAAATTGGAAGGATCACAATTACAAACAACATGATGGATAGAAAGTGCAAAATACCTTCCAATCAGACCAGTCTTTAAAAATTAGGATGAGTTTCAATCATATCATGTTAAATCATCAGAAAAATAAGCTAATCACAATAGGTATAGCAAACACCAAGGTACCAGAGGTAGAATAAACTTAAAGAATAACAAAAATATAAGGTTTATAATAAAACTACGCTTTGTGGAAGGATACCTGACAGAATTTGGATTCTGTGGTCTGATCTGAAATGGAAAGCACCGACTTGAATGTTTTCTACAAAGATGTATAGATAGATATTCAAAAATTAGAAGCACCGCAGTTATTTGAATATACTATCCATTCAGTGAAGCAAAGAAGAATAAATTTTATTATCTTAAGTCAAAGCAAGAAAGGAAGAACGTTCATTCTCTCCAAAAATAAGATATTAAAGGTCAACCAAGGAAATAGAAAGGAAAGTATTCAACAAAATTTATGTAAATAGGAGGTATAGATGTTCCAACTAAATCTTAAAAAGGAGACAGGCATCTCTTCAATTCTACTCATCATACAAAAATATAATACCACCACATATCTATAATTCACACATTGCATATAAAAGAAAAATCTTTCACAAAGAGAAGCATTACACATAAGAAAATTATTGCAACTAAAGCAGTCCAAGCACAAGATCTCTTGTTTGTGGAGCCTTTAAGTTTAGGAACCTGCCAAAAATGATATAAACAACAAATTAAAATACCATTACATTACAATTTGCAGGAAGATACAATAATAAAAAGTTTCATTTAGTTTATTACATAATTACTTTCAACTAAAGTACTTTTACCAAAAGTTGACATCCTGAATGCTCTATTCTGCTAATCAAATCTCTACAATATATGACTGAGATCTCAAATTTATTACAAATATCGGATTGATTAAGATATGAAAAAATCTTCTTTGTGAGCTATAAGATGAGCTATAAGATCTTTTAATTTTAAAAGACATTGTAGAATCCCGTGGGATTTCAAAATTGATTCTATACTTTCAAATTCATTTCTTATAAGCTATAAATAAAGCTTTGAAATAATTTAGTATCCTGCACCAACAAGCAAATAAGAAGAAGAGAGAAAGATAAGCGAGGGTGGTTTGTGAGATAAAAGAGGAATTTTTTGGGTGCTTGAAGGAGAAGTCTTCAACTTCTTCAAAGGGAAATGGCGGGCCTAGTTATTTTTTATTCCAATTAGAGGAAAAGCTTTTGGTTATAATAGGGAATACTCTCATTTGGACTTCTGTAGCAAATAAATGAAGAGATTAGTCGTAATAGCAAAAGTGTTTTCTTCTCCACATCAAACTCATCATCTACATAACAGGTGGTTGTGTTCTCTCTAAATTCCTGACAAATCTATCTTTATCTTCAACTTCGCATATGATCTAACATCTTATGTACGTCTTTTAATCCTTAACAATTATCTGATATCCGCAACTATGGACTTAGGTGGAACGATAGTTAACATAAAATTTGTGCAAGCTTTTATCTGTCTTATTGTTCTAATTCGTTTCTTGTCTTCGTTTATTTCGTTCGTCGCTATTTTTCATCCTAACATATTCATCTCCATGGATTTATCAATATAAACCTAGAAGAAAGAGAAAACGAAAAAAAGGAAGCGCAGAAGATGAATCCCACATCTCATAATTCCAAAGCGAAAAATCAACAAGGAAAATAACAACAAAAATAAAATAAAATCAATTGATTGAAGCTCTCACCATGAGGAGATGAGCAAAAGATGAAGTGGAAGAGCAGAACAGGGGTGGCAGGAGAGCTTAAGAGCTGAAGTCCTTAGTAGCAAAGAGGAACCCGAAAAGACCGATAAGGGTTGACAGAGAATACCAATTAGATATACAAAAGATGCTCTGGTTCCGGTGAAGACGAAGGATCAAGACAGAGATGGGAGGGATGGAGATAGCTACAGCGTGGAACGTTCAAATTGCTACGCAGTCAAGAAACAGGGGCGGGCGGTAGAATGAAATCTGGCTTCAGTTTGGTTTGTTAGGATTACTTTACTTTATCAATTTGAAATAAAAAATATATATACAAGTTTGGGACAGCTTTTTTACTGTTTTTTTGGACAGTTTTTTAGTACAAAATTTTTAATTCAAAAATTTTTTTTTTATTAAAAAACTGTTTTAGAAATCAATAAAAAAATTGTCCTAAACAAATCCCTTTTCATCTAAAAAATAAAGAAAAATATTTGATGCCACCTCAGCATCATATATGGTTGCAAATGGATAAAAAAACTTAATAAACTATTTATGGCTCGGCTTAGGACTCATTCATGATCGTTTAATTAACTAATCAAACAATTTTGAATATTCTGTTAATAAATGAACAAGTTTAAATAGTTCGGTATTCGATTCATTCATGATCATAAATAATATCATTTAAATTTCATTAAGAAGTTTGGTTAGATAATTATAAAGCATTTTGGTTTAAATTTATAGGCATTATAAGACTTTTGGAAAACCACTTGGATGAAAAAAAAGTAGAGGAAAAAAAGGGGTTGACTTTAATGATAAAGACTTCCAACCAACTATTTTCAATGCTTCATCCAAATCAAATCTTTCATAGATGGCCATATAAGTTCTTAGGTGAAGGTGAAATACCTCCCTTATATTTTGTATGGTTAAAATTTAAGAGTTAGACTTAATAAGTGGAGATTTTTTAACTCGCTCGTTTGAAAAAAAAATATCTTCAATATTAATAACGAGATGGAAGTATATAAACAAGCAAATCAAGGTGAAAGCATTATTTTTAAATTTTTTATTTACTATTAGAATATTTATCATTACTTATAGAAATTTACTATTTTATGGTATCATGTAGTAGTGTCAATTCGGGTCAACGGGCCAGGTTCGGGTCGAACCCGGAACTGACCCGGCACTATTCGGGTCAATCCGAACCTGACTCATTTTTAAAAACGGGTCAGGTTTTCGAACCCGAACCCGACCCGATTCGGGTTCGAGTCAACCTGACCCAACACGAATGACCCGGAGTTGACCCAAAATTGCTAGTTTTCGGGTCAAAAATCGGGTCAATCTTCGATTTTTGGGTCAAAAACGGGTCAATCTCGGGTTTAGGGTCAAATATGAGTTTTCGTGTCAATTTTGAGTTGCTGGGTCAACCCGAACCCGACCCGATTTTTAAAACGGGTTGATTTGTTGAACCTAAACCCGACCCGTTTCGGGTTCGGGTTGACCCGAACCCAGATTTTTCCGGGTTGGATTCGGGTTGTGTCAAAAATTAACACCCCTAGTATCATGTAGGCTTCGAAAATCCTTGGCAAGTGTGATTATATAATTAAAAAATGCATAAGATGAGATATTGGTTACATCAATCAGTCATCAAAGAAAGTTTCCTAATGTTTTATTTTCTACTTTAGGTTGTCCATCAATTTGAAAATCAAAAGCAAATGAGAATTTTAATTTAGAGCCAAATAATTTTCAAAAAGTCTTCTAAAAGTGCAAAATAAATTTAACTTTACATCTAGAAATGATGGTTTATGGAAGGCCATATATTTTTTTTTTTACAACCAAAATGGTTCTCCAAGACAAAACACAATTTACAATTTACTCACATGAAATCATATTAACAATATATAATTTTTTTTTTTACAATTGGGCAAGAAACTAAAAATCCTTTTTTAATATATTTAAATAGTGTCTTAATAACAATTAAGCTATATTTCAAATGATGCCTCAAAATTCCATTACAAATATAATAATTTAATATTATGTTAATATAATAAGTTCAAAACACAAAGCAAAAATAAAATGAATATGAAATACTTATAAATCAATACCTCATATTAATAAAGTTAAGAAAATATTCACAATTGTAATACTTGTGATTCTTAATGTAGAGCTTAATGGCTAACGTTAAAAAATTAATAGAAACATCTAATTGTGAAGAATGAAGAAAATGGAGTAGCTCAACCATAAAAAATGAAATAGAAATTAATTAAATTATATAATTGTATAAAAGAAACTATAAAACTCAAATGATATTAAATATGAACTAATTAAATTAAAAGTTGAATTTAAAACTATAACTCAATATATCATTCAAATATGAAAAAGATATAAATTAGCTAAATAAATTTATTAATGGTTGAGTTACTATGGATTATTTGATTATTACTATATCTTTTTGTTATATAGTCTCTTCAACTACAACTTAAGCTGATATAATTTGAGCAAAATCATCTCATGATATGATGATGCTTATATATTTCGCTGAGAATTATTTGTCACAGAGAGGGGGGGTAACGAAATAGTCTCTTATAAAGTTGATTTCTAGCAATGACTTATGGAAAAGAAAATTAGATCATAGCATCCACGGGACCGACAATGAGAAATGAGTTCATAAGAGAATTCCCGAAGTCTCTTAAATCTCGTAAAAGAGAGGGTAACGAAATAGTCTCTTATAGAGTTGATTTATAGCAATAACTTCTAGAAAATAAAAATTGAATCATAGCATTCACGAGATTGACAATGCGAAATATAATTCTTAAGATAACTCCTGAAGTTTCTTAAATCTCTTTAAAGAGAAGGTAACTAAATAGTCTCTTACAGAGTTGATTTCTAGCAAAGACTTCTGGAAAAGAAAAATTGGAGCTATAATTATAAGAAAATCTTTGATGAATCATCTCTATAAATTGGTTAATTCATGGAAATGTCTAACATCAATGAAACTTTTAGGCATTGGCCAATCTAAGACCGCTTTAACTTTGGCAATGTTAAGTTTTTTCCTAACTATAAAAATGATAAATCCTAAAAATATATTTCAGTTTGTAAGAAAAAAATACTTTAAATTGATATATAATTATAGATTGAGGCAATCTTCAAGAGCTTGAATCTGCGGATTTGCTTAAATGATTCTTATGCACAAAGAGAGCATGCATATTTATTTATAAAGCAATTGGCTTCAAGGAAAGCATCATCACCATTACTATTTGTTGACAAATTATAATGATTAGTAAGAATTGAAAGAAATGAAGAGCTTAAAATAAGATAGCTACAATAAATTAAAGTTAGAGAATTTAACCAAGCCAAAATATTTCTTAAATATTAGGGTTAAATAAGGTGCGTCAATATTTGTCACAACCATGGTTTTGAAAATCAGACCGGACCAGCTGGTTCCACCAGTTCAACCGTGAATCGGTAATATGGTTGGTTCGGTACTCTTGAAAAATCGGGCTAGCAACAAACCGGTGAAAACCGGTTTGATCCGCCTGTTCAACCGCCCGATCTTTGAACCGGTTCAATTAATTTAATAAAAAATAATTTTTAAAATATTAAATTAATTTAAAAATGATATAATTTCAAAAAAAAATTAAAAATATAATTTCAAATTTTTCATAATATCATTTTTTTAATTCTAGATAATCATACCCACATGATTCATTCACCCTATGTGGACTCTTAGCCTATGAATACAAGAAAATGTATATAAACAACATAGCATAAAACAAGTGATGTAGGACTAAATAACTAGTAATTTCTAGTTTCAACAATGAGTGCAAGATAGACATTTCTAATGGAAATTATTGAAAAAGTGATGTATGAAATATTCAAATAAAAAATAATCATAATAATTTTTGAAGTTCTTATATATATTTATTTATTTATATTTGTATACTTATAATAATTCAAATAAAAGATAATTATTTATAATTTTTAAAGTTCTAAAACTTGTCTTAAAATATGAAATTAAATGATAATAAGAATAATATAAAATCTAAAAAAAAATAATATTGCATGACTTTATAAATATAATTTTATAATGTGAAATTTATATATAATTTATAAAAGTAAAATTATACCAAAATATATAATATAAATTATTAATTATTTATATTAAATATATATTTACATATAAACTAAATTTTTATTAAATATAAATTAAAATCAATTATTATAGATATTTAAATTTAAATTTAAATTTAACAATTATTTATATTTAAATATAACATATAAATATAATAATTATATATATGTAATTTTAAAATTATGTAATATATTATATATCTATGAATTTTATTTATTTTTAGTCTCAAAATTCTTAGAATGATAAAATTTTTTAGATTAAATTGACATTATTATTATTATGTTAAATCATTAATTTTTTTATAATATTATTATTTATTACATCATCTAATTCGACTCAAATTCGATGGATCGAACTGGTCAAACCATGAACCTCTCATTTTACCTGTCAATTATCCTTTCCAATTTTCACAACCTTGATCACAACACAAAAATCCAACCTGAATCATATATAAAAATTCTATAATATGATAACAAGATCTAATAAAATAAATCAAATTTAGATCAATCGCAATGAATTAGTAAAGAAAAAAATTATTCTAAAAGTTTTTAAAGATTTAATAAAGAAATCTTTAAAACAACTTAGCTGTAAATATTACACATAAATCCATTCGAATATAACTATCTAAAGCATAAGAGAAGCAACAACTTCAAAATATCTTAATTTTTAAAGAATTTAAGAAAATATATATGAGACAAACTATATCAAACTTTTTTCTCCATTTAAATCTATAAAAAATATATAATTTCTAATACTAAATAAAGTTTCGTTTGTGACAACTTTATTACTGCTTCTTAAAGCAGCTTTCTAATACAAATTTAAAATTTTCATACTAGAATTATGCGTTGATGCTAGGTCGACCGGGTTATCCCCTAACCGGGATGATCTGTTTTTTATTATTAATTTTCATACTAGAAAGCTGCTTTAAAAAGCAGTAAGAAAGTCATCCCAAACAAAATCTAAATCTTTTTAAATCTATCTCTATATCTACTCTCATCAAATCATCAAAAGACCGGTGTTTTATATGACCCATCCATCTAAAACGACTCTTCCTAATCTTATTTACCACTAGAGCTAAGGTGATTAGATTTTCTAGTATATATATATATATATATTACAGCACTATGATACATACCAAACAAATCCACCTGAGATAAAAAAAAAACGATATGTTGATTTGTGCAAAAGAACAAATAGGAAGAATTATGCGACTTTAAAAAACATATGAACTCTGGAGCAAAGGAAGCAATGCCATAATAATTTGAATAAATCTTCAATTCACTTGTAACTTACACTATTTTTTCCTTCTGCAATATAGCTAAACTATTACCAAAACCAAATTAAAACAAGATACCTCCTTACAGCAGAACTCCACCCACTTATCAAAATTGGTCATCCGCTAAAACAGCAAAGCTGGAGGCAATAATGGTTACACGCTTTCCAGTAACAGCACCGCAGCAAATTCTTCAGATCCACGAGGTTCTGCTGCTCAAGCTAATTTTCTTTTCCAGAAGCTGAATCAAGGCGTTTACAAGAGATGTTACAAAGGGAAAAAATAAAAATCCCTTAACTTTATGGGAGGTAGACCCTGTGGAAGTTCCTCTTTGTGAGCTTCCTCCGGCATGTAGGACACTTCTTCTGCTTTAAGATTGCAGTCTCAATGCAGCTACGACAGAACAAATGACCACAGATAGTGGTCGAAGGCTCATTTAATGAGCCCAAGCATACAGGGCATGTTATATTATGTTCCTTGCTTGGTGCTGAAGCCTCCCACGTCGCAGGATTTGGCCTCATTTCCTTATTTCATAACAAGATATTTTGAGTTTAGAACAAAACTGAAATAACTTCTCAGTGCCATATCGATCAAGATAAAACCGTTCATTGATATTATAAGACAGGAAAACAGCTTACATGAATTATTCGCCATGGAACTGTGCTTCTTTTATTTAATATGCATTAGTAAGTATATGAAACAAATTTGATAATAAATTGGAGTTGAAGGACTTGCAAGAAATGTTCTTGTAAAAAGGAAAATTTGATATTCTAACAAACTTGGCCATTCAAAATAGACAAACAGGTAGAAATAATAACAGAAAAATCTTCACACGCTTTGATATTCTAACAAACACTTTTACAACAGACCTTAATGGTAATATCACAATAAACAAGATAAATATTCTTCTCAGTGCCATTATGGGGCTGTTAGATTGGATGTTTATAGAAATACATGTTAAAAATGCAAAATAATTAAAATGATTGCATTATAAAAATCCATGAAGTAAAATTAAACGCAAATTTTTTTCCTATGTATGATATATTTTCAATGCATTAAAAATTCACTGGCGATGGTCAAGAGTAGCGGTGATGAGGGTGGCATGATCAACTGTGGTGGTGATGAAAAGTGGGTGGCATGCGAATGAGGTTGCGGCCAACGACATGTATAGTAGCGGACTAGAGTTGTGAGCTACAACCACACGGGATTTTTAAGTCAAACAATTTGGATAGTTTCCTAGGAAGAGTTTTGGGTATTTGAAACCACTCAAAATTATGTTTTACATTTTGTTTGCCACAAACCAAACACGAAATTAAATTGCAGGAGAAAAAAATATCTTACACTCCTAATACTTTCAACCAAACAGCCTCTAAAATTCATTTCAAAACATGGTTATTGCAAGTTTTAGAGAAGAGGTATCAGAACAAAAGTTAGACTCTCCATCCTAAACTGCTAATTTATTCTTAAAAGAGCTACATAACTGACCAGGGAATAGCTTTCAAAACCATACAACCTAGTTAAGGGGTGGAACTTGAAAGGAGTGCAATATTTAACATGACTTCGACCTGTTCAATAAGACAATACTCTACACATCTAAGAGACAGCTCAAGGATCTAGGCAGGAATGATATTATAAATTCCTGCAACAGATAGAAAATCAATTTCCCTATACATCAAAGGAATATATATTCTGTGTCAAAGGAATATATGTTTATTTGGTCAGCTAACAAAATGTATGCACTAGTTAAATACTACAGCAATTCGGATTGAGCAAGAAGATCCAAAGGAATAAGGACTGGTTTAAGTTTGAAGTTATTTAGATTTGTTATAATCAAGATAGCAATACTATTTCAAATAGAAGTCTAGTCTTTTAGATGCAGTATTTGGTTAAATGTTGCATCTTTAAGAATGAGATTTTCCTTTAATGTTTAAACTCAATTCAAACATTATCGTTGCCAGATCCTGTGTCCTAGCTGAGAAAAATGGATGGTTGTGATAGATAGTCAACAACCAGCACAAAATTTGTTGAATAATGATAACATGAATCATTTAATACATTGTGTTAATGCTAGGGCGTTCCTTAGAAGAGACACGTTGTATAGCCTGAATACAGTGAGAAGTGTGCAATGGCCGATGGTACAGTGTTACATAGGCAAGGGTTTCAAGGACGGATGTGGGCAAAGAAGCTAGTCCATGAAACTAAAGTTTGGATAGGAAATTGAATTATAGGTTCCCTTATAGGCAAATTAATGGAATTAATAAATATTAAGATTCATAAGAAGATAAATATTCTATGCATTCAAGAAATTAAATGAATATGAGAGAAGGCTAAGAAGATTAATAGTTTAAGTTTTAAACTATGGTATGCTGGTAGGAGTCATACTAGAAGTAGCTTAAGTGTGAAAAATGGTACTAAATTTAGATTTGGGATTTGGCTTATGTTAAGAAAAGTAGAGCTTGACCTAAAAATCCTTGGTAAGAAAATATTAGAAATGATTTTTCTTTATTAAATTTAAATAAGAATTTGACTTTTAAAAAGGATTCATGTAGTTGACCCCACGTAGTGGGATAAAGGCTTGATGTTGTTGTTGTTGTTTGTTTAAACTCAATTCAAATTTCAACTAATTCGTGAGTTCAGATAATCAAAATCTATTATTAATCAATTAAAATTACTATAAAATCTGTCATGGTATAAAATCTTAATATGACTCATAAAATTTTACATTTAGTAGTAATATTTTTGTGCTAGCTCATTTGCATGCCACCTTGCATAAAGAGCAAAGGATATAAATAGAAATTGTATATCTTCCTAATTTTCTTATCCCACCATGGTAGTTATCCAACCTGTTTGACCTTATTTAGATGTGTTATAATCAAGAAAGCAGTAATATTCAAATAGTATTCTAATCTTTAAAATGCATTATTTGGTCAAATGTCATCGTAATTGGAATGATGATGCTAAATTCATCAAATAATTAATGATGATCAAAACTTTTTCCCTTTTATCTACTCTAAACCTTCAAGATTAAGAAAATCCTGATTTTAATTTGGCCATATTTTAGATATCTTAAAGACAAACAGAAAAAAAATCTAGTCATAAATTAAAGTAAATTATCTCAATGTAAATATTGAGTTTGCATTTGATCATTTTGGCGGCCATGCCTCATCAGATTCATAAAGAAATCGAATCAACATTTATTGAAAGATAGACATGTAAGAGATGCATTATTACCTTCGGAATGCATTTTTCATTTGCATTCAAATCGCAATCAATGATTGTTCTTCCTGAAGGAATTGAAGTATGCAATTTTTGGATACTAAGTGACAAAGTTGTTACTGGTTCCTCCACAACTCCTAAATTAATAAATTCGTAAAAATTAGTTTTTGAAAAATAAATTAATTAGAAACTGACATACATAACGACGTCCAAACAACGACATAAACAGGAGTTCAAGGCATAACCATAAGAAAGTAAAACACAACATGCCGGTAACACATTTGTATAAAGCAATAATATGAAATTGTAATCTGACCATATTTTCTATGGGTGTCAATATAAGACCAAACATGAAAACCAACTCAAATTTGGCACAAAAAATACAGATTTGGGTTAATCCATGTATGATTTCAATTAGATTCCAGTCAAATTCCGGTCAACTTAAGTGACTCGAGAAAGTAGGTTCACATCACCCGAACATAAAGACTTCGATTTTTTTTATTTTAAATATGAAATTATAGAGATTTGTTATTTCATCCAAGTTGTGTTCAAATCAGGTAATCATACTTATTTCTGTTTGGGTTGACACTAACATATCACAACGTAAATATTGTTTTTGTAATATCAGGTTCAGTCGGATTTATTATATTCATGCTTATCGTTTTTTTTTTATATCGAACCCAAGCCCAAACAGTGAACTTGATTTGACAACACTAATAGTTTTTATCAAAAAGCAAGGGCGGAGGGAGGGGGGGGCAAGGGGGGGCACGTGCCCCCCCAAAAAAAAATAAAAATCTGCTTATAAGGTAAGCTCTTCCTCTGCGAACTGATTGGCCGGAAGCTTCCCAAAAGAACAAAGGATAAAGGTTTTAGGGATAATGTGAGCGTGAGAGTGAATGATCTTGTAATAAGCAATTGGGAAGCAAAGACATGATAGAGAGAGAGAACAAGAGGTAATTAAGCTGTACAGCTTTATGAGGATGAGGAGATGGGCAATAGGGGCCTGGCCATGAATTATCTGGCTAGGCTGATGGAGCATGTCCTTTTCATCTTTTTATTTTTTTATTTTTTTTATTTTGTAATTTATATGGTGCAGATGTTTAAAAGAATGTGATTTTGGCTTAGAACTAAGGTAAAACATTGAAGATTGCTGTGAAGAAAATTCTTTTTCTTTGAGAGCAAGGAAAATAGATTCTGATGGAAGCAAAAAAAATATGACATAGACAATTAAAAAAAATTATGTTCTCTAAATACTTCACGGGCAAAGGAAAACAAAGAGACTAAAATATTTTTTTTGCTTCTTCACCGAAAATATATAACCATAGAAAACACAAGTAGTTTTTAAAATTGTCCGAAATAAGAAAGATAAAATAAAATAAAACAACTAAATTAAGTGTCGTGTTGCTTGGTTTGGAAAAAAAAAACCAATAGACTCAAATTCAAAGATTCATGGATAGCAGCTACAACGACTGGCCTTTCTGCTCGTATGCGGCGTAGGAGCAGATCACTTGAGAATTATATTTAATATTATAAAGAATTACATTTTTGGATAATAATTGAAAAAAAAAAATTAAAACTGTCTATGCCGGTCTCAAGCCAGAACAAAAAAAGTTGAGAAATTTTTTTAATAAAATATTTTAGGCCCCCCCTCAATAAATTTTCTGGCTCCGCCACTGTCAAAAAGTATTATAGAGTAAAGTATAAATCATATATAACACATTAAAAATTAAGGATAAGCAATAAATATATATATCAACTTAATTTCAATTATATTTCAATATATTATAAAATCTAATTTGTTTTGTTTGGTTGGACGTAAGAAAAATTAAGTAAATATTTTTTCTTTTGTTTGATTGGAAGTAAACTGAATCTAAATTTTGTATTAATATATTTTTAAATATATCATTTGTATTAATCTCTGATGCACCGACACTTCGTTTTAAGAGGGTATGCAGTGTCGGACACGGACACGCGTCAGACACGGCAAGGACACGTGTCGGACACGTCATTAGTGTGTCTCATTTAAAAAAAAAAATAAACCGGACACGCGTGTGATGTGAAACGTACATGCGATGATGGAGTTACTTTAAGAAATTAAAGAAAGCAATTGTAGCATAATAACCCAAAATAAAATTATCATTGTCATAAAAGAGTGATCCTTAGAACTCTTAATTTTTAACTTGCTTAGGCAAAGTGGAGCAAGATCAATCAACCAAACAATTCAAGAAGCACAAAGAATAATTGTAAAACTACAATGGCCACAAGAATCCATAATTTAATAATGAGAATTTTCACCTTTGGAGCCCATACGCTCAACTAGTCTAGGCTTTAGCGGAAGAAGAGTCTCCACAGTAGAAGCGAGGTCACTCCAAGGAAGAAGGAGCATAAGATCGTCGTTCTTGGATAGGTGACCGGAGTGGTGGAGGAGAATTATCCTGAGTGCTTGCTGTGGTTGCTTGGGGGAAGATTCCAAAGACAAAAACTGAAAATTCCTGCAGGAATTTCAGTTTTGATAGAGGTGGGAGGGAATTAACTTGATGGATTCAAATTAATCCAAATGGGTTTAATGGGGCGGTGAAGGGGGAAGAAATTTGGGCTGAATTTGTGGTGTTCATATGTCATTTGGAAGGAGAAAGAGGCCCACTATGAGTGGCCGGCCCACTAAGGAGGAGAGGGAGAGATTTAGGAGTTATGAGAGTGGGGCCCAAGTTTAAGTAAGAAATTCTATTAAATCTGAATTTTAATTTCAGATTTAATTGGGCCTTAAGTAACTTCCCAATTTGGTTTAATATGAGAGGGAAAAGAATTTCAAATTTCAAAATAGCTCTAAATGTCATTAATTACATTGCCTTAGGATGAATGCTTGATTAGGCAGGTAATTAAATCACAGGAATTGGAGTTCACGGCTTGGGCAGGGCTTGGATTGACCGACTGCAAGAGAACTGCAGGTAGACGGGGCTGGAGGCTCACGGCTGGCTGTTTAGCCGTGGGGTTGGGAGCAGGAAGAGGAGGGGTAGTTGCACGGGAGGATTACCAGGCCGGCTGCCCAAGGATTGGAGGTTGGACGGGCCGGCGGTAGGCAGTCAGGTGCATCAATGGCTTGGGTGGTGGAGCCTGTGGATGGTCGTGGGGCTTCAATCAGCGGCCTGGGATGGGGAGGGGAAGGCGGCAGCAAGGCTGCTGGCCGACTGGAGGCGGGGCAGCTGCAGGTTGGCGGCCGAGCAGAGTGGGGGCAGCGGGATTTTGAGGGGATTAGGTTGTGGGGAAAGGAAATTTCAAGGAGATGTTGTTCCGGATGAAATTCCCTTGAACTATCACACCACTTGACTATAAAACAAACTAAGAGAAGGCCTAGAACTCACAAAGAGATCTAGCTCCTCTCAAAACTCACTAAGAGATTTGAGAGAGGGGTTGTACTCACAAAGAGAACACAAAGCTAATTTCATTTCATCAAAAATTGCCATTACAATGCATGAGGCCTCATATAAATAGGCCAAAATGAGAAAATAAGAAATGACACAAATGCCCTTCCGGGCTACATAAGCGACTAAATGTCCATAAGGGCAAAAACGGAAAAACATCAAAATAAAATACGCTACTACATAAACATGACAAAATACAAGTCATGCTCGTGGCCGTCGATCTCCGGCGTCGAAAATGCTGACGATGTCCTCATCATTCTTCCCAGGTGGGAGAAAACTCGACCCCTTCGAGTAAATAACTATGGAGCCCTCGTACAACTCTAGTAGATCTGGGTCTAGGCTCTGTAGCTCGTCCAAGTATCCTCTACCTCCGGTGTCCCTTTCCAATGAACTCAGTATCTTTGGCACCCACTTTCCTTTGGGGAAATGACCTCATCATCTAGTATTGCTTCGACCTTCTCCGCTATAGGTGAGTAGGGTAAGTTGGGGAGTGGAGCTAGGCTGGGGGGTCTCACCAGGTGGGGTCACACAAGGCTAATTTAAAGAGTGGATTTTGGGGTTAAAGATTCGGGTCCTTCAAAGGCTAACAAGTCTTCTATATTAAATGTAGGATTCATGTTAGAGCCTCAAGAGAGGTCCAGTACGTAGGCATTACTATTAACCTTTGAGATTTCCTTAAAATGTTCGGTATTTCGAGCATGCAGCTTCCCTTACCATCACAAAGTCTCCAACTTTGAATTCTTTGGACCATCCTTTGTTATCAACAATAATTTTAGGATGGATGTTATTTTGTTCAATTTTCCTTTTAATTTCGATGAGTAACTCCTGAAGGTGAAATGCAGATGCAAATGCAAGAGATCGGGTGTGCATGATGAATGACAAGACTCATGAGCTTACAAAAGTTTAAAACAACAGACAAAATAGGAAGACAACAGACTACAACACTCACACAACATACTAACTCACACGAACACAGCTAGAAAAGTGGACAAGTCACAAAAGAGTGGTTTTAAAGTGTTCGATCTAATGGAACGGGTGTAGGGGGAGCAATGAAGACATCCTTAGCTAAAAGGGCCTCTCCGTAGGGCATCTTAGCTCGGGTCACAGACAGTCTCCCAGGGGTAGTAAGGTGATTGAGTAAGGTCAGCCAACTAGGAGATGGAAGGCCCTTAACAGGGAAAGACAAGGATGTAGCGGGCACAATGTAAGAATCAGGAGTATGATAGGACGAGGGGTCATCACTCTCTACCATAAAAACATAGCCCAAAGAATCACCAGCAGGTATGGGACTCAAAAGTCGGAGTATCGTGTCCAGAATAGATGTGAGTCCAACATGAAAGTGTGGGTTAATATTCTCATTCCAGTCGGTAGGCAGAGTGATGGGGTAAGCCCAATCTGGAAGGACAAACTCTTTTAGAGGTAAATCCAAAGGGACAACTCCAAAAATAGGCTCCAACAAGTCAAAAGATGACTTCTGGTACAAATTAGGCTCGAAAACTTTCCGACTCAAAGTACTGTCTTCCAAAGTAAAATCAGATTTGGTTTCAATCCTAAGACCCGTAGGTTCCGTTTTACTTGTATCAGGTGACAAATCCGATTGACTTACTTCCAACTCGAGATTATCTAAGTCGTCATCAGAATTATCCAAGATTAAATCAAAATTATCCAAATTATCCGGAATCATCTAAGTAGGTGTTACAACTAACTCGGGATCTTTCAAATTTACATCCAAAGTGTTCGAAGTCCGGTTGGTTTCCTCCGAGATCACACTACTATCATCCAAGCATACTTTGTCCATAGACTTATCCTCGAGGAGACTAGGATCGGGGTGGGTTAAGGGGTCAATATTTAAAGGTTCTTGCTTTCCTAGCTCAGGGTTTAAGTCATCCAGGGAGTCTGATTCTATCTCTTTAGTTTTATCCTCAAAGAATTCTTCGTTATCGATAGTATCCACGAAATGGGTGTAGTCAGTCTCGGCTTCAGCAGATTTCTTCTTTTTACTGCAGTTCTTTACTAAGATGACACGTGTAGGGTCAACGGCTGGGGAGGCTAAAGGTTGACTAAGTTGGCCAGAAGTTATTCCACGTGGGGAGTCATAAGAGATTTGTTCAACACAAGACCCAGTAGAGGTTCGTCTATTTAGGTTAAGTGAAGACCTAAAGGGTGGGGCAGCAAACCGGAGGTTATTAATTGGTAGGTGGTCTTTACCACAGTAAGGTCCACGGGTTGTTCCAGCAAGAGATGTAGGGTGACGGTCACTAGTAGAGGGTCAGTATTTCAAATTAAGTTCTCGTCTCATGTCTTTCCAAGTAAGGTACTCACCGCGAGACTCTCTATGATCTTCTAATTTCATCCAAAATTGAAGAGCTCGACCTTTAAGTTGAGACTTAGCGATGCTGATCTGGTGGGACTCAGGGACATGACATGATTCAAAATATTCCTCTAGTTGTCTAACCCATTCTCTAAGGTAGTGAGGGTCCGAAGAACCATCAAAGGTAGGCAGACGATATGGTGACGCTAGGTGAGGTCGAAGAGACCTAAGTTTAGGTCTCGGTTGATAAGCTGAGTGGGGCATGTAATCGGAGTGGGGATAGTCAATGGGTTTTTCTGTCATAATTCTAGTCATATTGCCCACTAGGTTAACGATATCATCTAAGCTCTTTTGGAGTCTTATCGGATCCATTGAAAAGTGTCAAGTAAAGCTCAAAGATGAGTGGGTGTAAGGGACGTCATCTAGACTCTAAGTTAGGCTCACTTAGACTCAGTACAGTGGTGCAGAAAAGTTTGGGCAGCAAACCATAACAGTTGGTGAAGAAGCCTAGGTGTTTAGGATAGGTTTTGGGGTGGAGGAAAACACCTAGATGCCGCGGTAGGATGCTCCTAATACCTCTATAAGCTGCTGGAATCCTAAGGACAGCAACCTAATACAATGAAGCAGGTTGGCTAAGTGTTGGGGCGGGTTTAGAAGGTTGGACAGCACCTATACTTGCTGAAATCTGGCTCTTAAAGCTCCTAAATACACTGAATTGCACACAAAAAAAGGCACCAATAGCAGCAGGGAAATTCAGGACAGCACTCTGAACAAAGGTCTAAGTCGTCTAGGTGTTATAGGGATACCACTAGGGTGAGAACAGCACCTAAACACAACTTTAAGTTCACTAAAAGGTGCTTAAAAGCTGCTGGAATAGTGCGGACAGCAGTTTAAACTAAGGATATAATTGTCCTACACACTTAGAAATGATATGGATTCAAAGGCAGCACTAAGACACATGAATATACCAATGCAAGATGAAGTAAATGATGCAGATTTTTCTGGACCGCAGTAGGAAAACAACAAACAAAGCTATTTAAATGATGTTATGCATGCAAACGAATAGAGGCAAGCTAACGTAGACTCCTAGGATGCATCTAGCACAAGCAAAACATGCTAGCCATGCTCTGATACCAAGATGATGTGAAACGTACATGCGATGATGGAGTTACTTTAAGAAATTAAAGAGAGCAATTGTAGCATAATAACCCAAAATAAAATTATCATTGTCATAAAAGAGTGATCCTTAGAACTCTTAATTTTTAACTTGCTTAGGCAAAGTGGAGCAAGATCAATCAACCAAACAATTCAAGAAGCACAAAGAATAATTGTAAAACTACAATGGCCACAAGAATCCATAATTTAATGATGAGAATTTTCACCTTTGGAGCCCATACGCTCAACTAGTCTTAGGCTTTAGCGGAAGAAGAGTCTCCACAGTAGAAGCGAGGTCACTCCAAGGAAGAAGGAGCATAAGATCGTCGTTCTTGGATAGGTGACCGGAGTGGTGGAGGAGAATTATCCTGAGTGCTTGCTGTGGTTGCTTGGGGGAAGATTCCAAAGACAAAAACTGAAAATTCCTGCAGGAATTTCAGTTTTGATAGAGGTGGGAGGGAATTAACTTGATGGATTCAAATTAATCCAAATGGGTTTAATGGGGCGGTGAAGGGGGAAGAAATTTGGGCTGAATTTGTGGTGTTCATATGTCATTTGGAAGGAGAAAGAGAGGCCCACTATGAGTGGCCGGCCCACTAAGGAGGAGAGGGAGAGATTTAGGAGTTATGAGAGTGGGGCCCAAGTTTAAGTAAGAAATTCTATTAAATCTGAATTTTAATTTCAGATTTAATTGGGCCTTAAGTAACTTCCCAATTTGGTTTAATATGAGAGGGAAAAGAATTTCAAATTTCAAAATAGCTCTAAATGTCATTAATTACATTGCCTTAAGATGAATGCTTGATTAGGCAGGTAATTAAATCACAGGAATTGGAGTTCACGGCTTGGGCAGGGCTTGGATTGACCGACTGCAAGAGAACTGCAGGTAGACGGGGCTGGAGGCTCACGGCTGGCTGTTTAGCCATGGGGTTGGGAGCAGGAAGAGGAGGGGTAGTTGCACGGGAGGATTACCAGGCCGGTTGCCCAAGGATTGGAGGTTGGACGGGCTGGCGGTAGGCAGTCAGGTGCATCAATGGCTTGGGTGGTGGAGCCTGTGGATGGTCGTGGGGCTTCAATCAGCGGCCTGGGATGGGGAGGGGAAGGCGGCAGCAAGGCTGCTGGCCGACTGGAGGCGGGGCAGCTGCAGGTTGGCGGCCGAGCAGAGTGGGGGCAGCGGGATTTTGAGGGGATTGGGTTGTGGGGAAAGGAAATTTCAAGGAGATGTTGTTCCGGATGAAATTCCCTTGAACTATCACACCACTTGACTATAAAACAAACTAAGAGAAGGCCTAGAACTCACAAAGAGATCTAGCTCCTCTCAAAACTCACTAAGAGATTTGAGAGAGGGGTTGTACTCACAAAGAGAACACAAAGCTAATTTCATTTCATCAAAAACTGCCATTACAATGCATGAGGCCTCATATAAATAGGCCAAAATGAGAAAATAAGAAATGACACAAATGCCCTTCCGGGCTACATAAGCGACTAAATGTCCATAAGGGCAAAAACGGAAAAACATCAAAATAAAATACGCTACTACATAAAAATGACAAAATACAAGTCATGCTCGTGGCCGTCGATCTCCGGCGTCGAAAATGCTGACGATGTCCTCATCAGCGTGTCCAGCTATTGTATAATTAAATAAATAAATAAAACCCTAATCCCGTTATTTCATATTAGCCGATTCACGCCCGAGTCTTCGTCTTCGCCTTAATCTCATATTCCTATTTGTATTCGTGGTCTTCCCCAGCGATTGAGGCGAGCAGCGGTCAACTGGAGATAAATCGCACCCTTGGTCTGTCGATCTTCCCTTCCGGCCGTAAGCAACAAGCCATCCTCCTTAGTTTCTATGCGCAACTGAGCGAAGCCGACGCCAAACCATAGAAAATTTTTCAAACCTGTAAGTTGATTTCATGAATTTGTTATTTTTTCTGCATTCGTCATTTCTCTTCATTTATCAATGATTCTGTAGATTTGTGATCAGAAGAGCATATTTTTTAAAAGTATTTTATTTGGTTTGGATTAAAATTATTCTTACAATAAAAATTTATTTATTTAATGTGCTTTCACTGCGCTTTTGTTGCGCTCTCATTCTTACAATAAAAAATTTTTGTTTGGCAATTGGTCGAACCCCGGCAGGGGCAGCGCCCCCCTTGGAACCCTGGCTAGCTGCAAATTTTTAATACAAGATGTTTTAAACTTTGTTTGGCAATTTTTTATTATTTTATAATATGCCACCCAATTTATTAAGCCTTTATTTATTCTACTTCAACTGTGAATTTAAAAGCAAAATGAACTCTAGTGCAGGTGGGAGTGGTTCAAAACAGCCATCTATAGAAATTGATAAGTCATTATGGATTCATATTACAAAGTTAGGAAAAACTTTTGAAGGAGGAGGGAATGTGTCATTCAAATGCAATTATTGTGGTGGCACCTATAAAGGATCTTATTCTAGGGTGAAAGCACATCTACTTAAGATTTTTAGCCATGGAATTAAAATGTGTCCTAAGATTACTACGTCACAATTGATTGAATTGAATAGACAAGTTGATGAAGTTGAATATAGGATCAAAAGGGCACTTCCTAAAGAAATATCTTTGTCATACCCATAGTTCATCCCACATTTCTTCCTCATCTGTTAGAATTGATCATTCCTTATCATATAGAAGTTAATGATATGATTTAAAGAAAAGAAAAAGAGGTGCCAATAGTGCTTTAGAGAAGGCTTTTAACATGCAACAGCGAGAGGAATTGGATGGCGAAATTGCAAGGATGTTTTTTTCAGCTGGACTTCCTTTCAACCTTGCAAGAAATCTTCATTACAAAAATGCATTCACTTTTGCATGCAATAACAACCTTGTAGGTTATATACCACATGGCTACAATGCATTAAGATCAAAATTATTGGAAAGGGAAAGAGCGTATATTGAAACATTGCCTGAACTAATAAAAGGTGTGTGGAAAGAAAAAGGAGTCACTTTGATGTGTGATGGTTGGACTAATCCTCAAAGAAGACCACTCATTAATTTCATGGCCGTTACAGAAAATTGTCCAATGTTTATTAAAACTGTGAATTGTGAAGGAGAATACAAGGATAAATATTTTATTGTCAATTTGATTAAAAAGGTGATAATCATTATTGGGCTTTCAAATGTTGTGCAAGTTATAACAGATAAATGCACTGGTGTGTAGAGCTGCAGGATTGTTGGTGGAGCAAACTTATCCTCATATATTTTGGACTCTATGTGTTGTACACACTTTAAATCTTGCTCTAAAAAATATTTGTGCAGCAAATAATACAGAGGCAAATGAAATCATATATGCTGAATGTCATTGGATAATAGTGGTTGCAGATGATGCTGTTTTGATAAAAAATTTTCATTATGAACCACTCAACGAGACTTTCAATATTTAATGATTTCTCACATTTGAGAATATTAGTTGTTGTTGAAACTCGTTTTGCCTCTGTAATAATCATGTTGAGAAGATTCAAATAAATAAAAAATGCTCTTCAATCTATGATGATTAGTGAGAAGTAGTCTTGCTATCGAGAAGATGATGTTGGGAAGGCAAAGTATGTGAAAGAAAAGGTCTTAGATGATTTGTGGTGGGATGATGTAGATTACATTTTGGCTTTCACTAATCCGATTTATGGCATGTTGAGAGAGGCTGACACAGATAAATCATGACTACATTTGATTTATGAGATGTGGGACTCTATGTTAACAAAAGTGAAAGAAATTATGTACAGACATGAAAGAACGTCACATAATAAAGACTCAAGTTTTTGAAGCATTGTCTATACCATTCTTAAAAATAGGTGGATCAAAAGCAACAACCTCTATATTTTTTGACCCATTCATTAAATCCAATGTACATTTATATTCATCTTTTAAATTAATTTTAAATTTTTTTATAAATGAATAAATAATTTTATATATTTTGTATTATTTGAAGATATTCAAGTAAATAATGGTTTCAAGAAGACCCTCAAAGTGTCTCACCACAAAAAAATTTAGAAGTGTCAAATATGAGAAAGATATGTTTGAAACGATATCTCCCAAATGAGAAGGAGAGAAGAAAAATTAATATAGAACTTGCAAAATTTTTTAGATATTTAGAGAATTTTGGTGATTAAGAATCTTTGGATAGATGGATGATGGATCCAAAAATGTGGTGGTTGATTCATGGAGCTTCAGCACCGCTTCTTCAAATCATAGCAATAAAATTTCTTGGTAAAGTATCATCCTCTTCCTATTGTGAGAGAAATTGGAGCACATACTCATTTCTTCAATGAATGAAAAGGAATAAAATAACTCCACAACGGGCTGAAAATTTAATTTATATACATATAAATCTTCGTCTTCTATCAAGGAAAACCCCACTTTATATGACAGGAGATAATAAGATGTGGGATGTTGCTGGAGATGAGTTCGAGTGCCTTGATGATATGGGATTATTGAATGTTGCAAATCTTTCTCTAGATGAACCATAATTGGAAGCAATGATATTCAATGATGATGATATTGAAGGCCAAAGACCAACATCTGAATCTAATTCTATCATTCCCTCTATTGAGTAGTTAGACCTTCAAATTATCAAAACTTTGATGTATTATTGCTTGCCATTTTTAATATAATGTTACATTAATTTCTATATATTATATTAAAAAATTATTATGCCGTGTCCACACCGCACCCGTGTCCTATATTTTTAAAAAATGTCGTGTCTCGTGTCTCGTGTCTCGTGTCCGTGTCCGTGCATCATAGGTATTAATACATTCTTTTACTTTTAAATTGAATTTAGGCAGATCAACTACTACATTGTCGGTGGGTTCAAAAAGTTTACAAGATCGACTAGGCTGTGAGTGCAAAGAGGTCAACATGATCGTGACATAGACAGGGATGCGAAAAACTGAGATGCAAAGTGGAGGGATCGCGGTGATGGCCTCATCATCAGTGTGATTGGGAGTAAACGATGAATTTGGAATTCACCCAATCTGACTCAATTCCATATTTATCAAAAAAAGCATTTTTTGAGGTATTCTAAATTCCTTAGCACTTAAAAGTGATACTTTTGATTTATATTCATAACTAACACTTAAATATTCTAAACTCATGTATTATACATGCAATATTCTAATAATATCTCAAAACAAGCTGTCCCCATAAAAACTTCAAAATGCCCAAAAAAAACTTTGTTGTAACCCTAATTGACTTAAAAGCATACATAGCATCGCAATCTTCATTGCCACTAACTGTAATGTCTTCTTCAAAAGAAACTTCATCATCAATTAAAAATAGCTTTCCATACTAGCTCATAAGAAAATATAGTTCAATAATATTGTGTATATGGGCTGTGTTGAGGTGTCTCGACAATGCTGGGGTTTGTTAGGACAATAATTTCAATATATTTCATGTGTGTGTGTGTATATATATATGTGTGTATGTAGGTATGTTGTTTTGAGGTGTCTCGACAATGTTGGGGTTAGTTATGACAAAAATTTCAATAGATTCATGTACATATATAGGCATGCATGTATATGTGCGTGTGCGTAGGCTAGAGTGGTTGTTTTAGATTTCTTAAGATTTTAGATTTGACCTAGTACGGTCCACAACCTATTTATGGGTCATCATTAGTTTCCTAAGGTCCTTGAGCAGCTTCTGAACAATTTAAAGTTAACTGGGCCATGGATAACCCAATTAAACTCACAAAGCCAACCAAGGGTTTTCTTTGGATTTTTGGTTTTTGACTTGGCTTCAGCCACTTACAAACAGGCTCTTAAAAGATTAACAATGTTCCTAATGAACTCCTAAGGTCCTTGGCACCACCAAGCTGAGCTCGAGTTGATTTAATCTATGGATCTCAAGAGTCCGATAAAAGGTATGTGGTACCCTAAAGTATTAGGTTTTCTATGGCTAGCCAATGCTATATCATTAGGAATCCTTTTAAAGGGGTCCTATAAGAAGGATCTATGATAAAGAAAGGATCCTCCGAGCTAAGGCTAAGCACATAAATATTTTGTCAACCTCATTCAAAAATGAAATCAAGAGGTGGTGACATGATTCAGCTTCTCTCTGCTACTCAAGAAGAAAATATTTTTCAAGTTATAGTCCACTCACAACCACGACCATTTCACTACAAACTACAAGAGACTAAGGAAGAGAAGAAAAAAGAAGTTTAATGATTTACTCCGAGGGATTAATTAGAAGTGTATAGACAATCTAAAGTAGACTATGTAAGAAGTATAAAAGGAATGATTTGTAAGAGGGTTGAAGATAAATCCAAAATGGGACGAGTTGATACTTGTGTAGTGGTTTAATCAACCCCCCATGGGTGGTCAGAAGAAAATTTAATAAAAAAAATTGGCAAACCTCGGCATTGACTGGCGGATACTATAGTCCCTAGGATGTCTTTTGCTCACTTAGGCAATATTTTCTTAGTTGGTGACAGACTAAAATAAGTACCACGAAAGCCTTAGGCTTGAATTCTGTGTCCCAAGTGATTCAGAGGGCTACTTATCCTACCCACACTTTAGCATCCGATGTTTCATCAAAGTTTAGAAGACACTCCTGCAATCAAAGAACTCTAAGAATTACTTGTAGAATCCACATTGTGGATTACAATAAACCTTTTTTTTTCTAATGTTCTTAAGTTGAGGTCCCCAATTCAATCTTTGTCTTCATTAAGTAGGAAGATATCGTGAATAAACTCAAGATGGTAGACACATTCCTGTTACAAAAGCCACTATTGTTAAGTAGCATGCAAAAGGAGAGAACACAGAGATGAATAATTATGAGGAATATGCACTAGTAGATCCTCATTATATTTTTAAAAAGATAACCAAAGAAATGACGGATAAACTAAATGTTGGTCTAAAGAAGATCAATGAAAAAGTAGCAACTAAGTTTGATCTTGAGTGGGATGTTCTCTTAGATGATGTATTAGCATATATATTTATGGTCGACACAAGAGAATCCTTATAGAGGGGGCCAATAGTGGGTCATTAGTGTTCAGGATGTTGCTGTTGAGAATGGTGCTTGACTGTGACATCACTTAAAATAAAAAGTGAACAGATTTCTAGAATATAGAAAAAATGAAAGAAATGAAGACTGCTATGACTTCACTTCAGTGTAAGGTCTCAATGCCACGACGAGCACGGGTCGAGTTAGATTGATCGGAACTTGTTCATGTGGTTGAGAAAGAAAAAAATAATATTGGTCAATGAGTAATTATGAGGAATATGTACTAGTAGATCCTCGTTATACTTTTAAAAAGATAATCAAATAAATGATCAATGAACTAAAAACTGGTCTAAAGAAGATCAATGAAAAAGTAGCAACTAAGTTGGATCTTGAGTGCGATGATCTCTTAGAGGATGTATTAGCAGATATATTTTTGGTCGACATGAGAATCCTTATAGAGGGACCGATAGTGGGTCATTGGTGTTCAAAATGTTGCTATTGAGAAAGGGTGCTCCACCGAACCGGATGCGATGACTGTGACTCACTTAAAATAAAAAATGACCAGATTTCTAGAATATAAAAAAATGATAGAAATGATGACTGCGATGACTTCACTTCAGAGTAAGATCTCAATGTCAATGTGAGCACAGGTCAAGTTATATTGATCGGAGCTTGTTCATGTGGTTGAGAAAGGAAAAAATGATAATATTGGTCAATGAGAATGTCGCATGCGCATGCATGTGTTGGACAAATGTCAAGTGTATTCACGCTCAATACAAACATTAAAGGAGATCCCTTTCTCAGCAACTGCATTCCCACAAAATCTTGGTGCAACCAAAAAAAATTACATTAAAATTGCAAACTAAAAGTCTTCCTTAACATAAATATAGACTAACACATATATAATATAACAATACTAGAACACAACACCTTACAACTTAAATTAATATAGAGAAGAAAGATATAGATGAGGTGGGAACCGTGGATAGAGAAGAAGAGGTAAGAAACCGAGACGAAATAGTAGAGGGGAAGGGGAAAGGAGGCTAGCTTGCAAGCTAAAACAAACCACCAGGTTTTACATTCCAAAAATCATCACCTATCTTCATAAAACTGTCACAAAACAGCCTCATTTATAGGGGAGAAAAAAAAGGAAAAAATAATTAATACATGGAGTTAAAGCACCACCCAAACTGCCACTAGAAACTCCTCGAAATCTGTAGCAAATAGGAACTGAGGGGACAATAGCCAAGGGGAAAACAAAGCATCAAAACAGAGGCCAATGGGCACAGAAACCGAAGGGACAACAGCCCAAACCAAAAGGATAACTGCCAAGGGGAAAACAAAACAACCAATGAACACAAAAATTGAAAATCAGCTTAGAGAAGTTCAAACGATTGTTTGGAAATTCCAAACAGCATACACGGTAGGGAATTCTAAATAGCATTTAAGGAATTCCAAACAGCACACACAACACCTTGATTGCATCAATTCTCCCATCATGGAGAATTCTCATCTCCTGATGAGATCATCTCAAAATTTTGAAGATGCGGCATTTCCATTTCCTGAATTAACGTGTCGTACTTTCTTCGGATGATCTCCTTTTCTTGCTCAAATTCAGAGACAAAAGTTGAAGCTTCCTATTTTTATATCATTCAGCACAAAAATGCTTTCTCTTATTTTGTAAAGCTCATTCTGAAGTGGATCAGTAAAACATCCTTATGACGAAACTCATCTAGTTGTTGGAATTTTCTCATCTGTAATAGATGGCAAAGAATGTTGACTTTTAAAATTTGCATGATCAAATTAATCTTGGGACTCCTTTGCATCATGACTTGAAACTTTGTTTTTTTGATTGATTAGATTATCCATTTTTTTTGTTTTTGACTTTTTTTAAAGGAAAACTTACATGACCTAGGCTCTAATACCAAATTGGTACAACCAAAAAAATTACATTAAAATTGCAACATAAAAGTCTCTCTTATCATAAACATAGACAAACATATATATATTATATCACACGCATCACCTAGTGAATTCCAAACACCTTATTAGGAATTCCAAATAGCACACACAGCACCTTGATTGCATCAAACTTATCTTACTAAGAATAACTACTAGCTCTATTAGACAACCATGCATGATTAAATAGACAATATAGGCAGCTGGGATCCATAAAATGTATCTTTAGAGCATTAAGTGATAGAAGGAAACCATAGATTTTTTACAATTAAAAAAAATGAACACACACTACAGATTGTGTTGTATGAAACAATGAGGCAGCAAAAATATGCAGTAAGAAATACTTGGCAATCACAATAATCTTCTTCAGCTAAGTTTTAAAATATTCATTCAATCAATATTACAACTGCCATAATGATTCAATCAAAATAATAATAGGTTAAATCATCAAGTGGCCATGATAACACATAATTATTAAATATAATTTGACAGCTTCAACATCATCTGGTATTCACATCACAAAAATTCCTTTTTATTAGAAATTAAAAGAGAACAAAAAATACTTTTGTGATTCATCCAATAGTACTATTCATTATCTGATGTTCAAAACTAAAAGAAAACAGCTACTACTGATGCACACAATGGTTATAGTTTATGATAGCTAATAGAAACATGTTGGAATAACATAAGCACCTTAAGTATTTCATTAAGCATCAAAGAGCAGAAAATACTCAAACAGATTACATATATATGGGGCACACACTAGCCATAAGAAGACCAACCTGATTGCCAAGTATTTGTTTCCATGCCCTCATCAATAACAACTGTAACTGGCCGTTTCCTCCTTGACTGGCTTTTGGCCTAAAGATATTCCCCAAAAAAAATAATGAATATACAGCAAGACTGACAAGTAACATATAAAAGGATAAATATAAAGAAAACTTATTTCGGGTTGAGGATGTACTTTATGTATCATGTAACAACATATATGTGACAAATGAATCAACATACCTAGCAAATTACTGGATCATTGGAAAAACAGGCTGTAGGAAATGAGCATGGATCAAGGTTGAAACCTACCGGAGAAACCCACGCAGAGGAAGGTAGCAAAATGACATCATCATCAGGTATGGCATCTGCATCAATTGGTGAAAGAAAGGATCCAGGAGTTCCCATAATAGTTATCTGCTCATGCTGCAGATCAATAGGAGCAACATCATCCTCAAACTGCCAGCTTTCAGCAGGACGGTCATTCAGATCAACGTTCAAAACCATCTTTAACGGATTTCACTATCAATTAAGTCCCTCCTTGCTTGTTAAGACAATGAGCAAAGCATGCTAATCACTAGAACAAAAACAACTTATCAGTGCTACAACAATCTCAACTAGTCAACTATAACAGACTCTAGAAGAGGCAAAGCCCTCATATTCCAGACACAAGGAAAAAGATGAAGCATAAGGGTAAAAACCTTCTGTGAGTATTATTAGAGCCTTATAACCCCAACAGGGAAAAAACACGAATCAAATTCCTACCAATGGATCGAAACTAGAATGATCGATATCTAAAAAAACAAAAAAATAATAATCTTACAAGAATATAGATATGATGATGATGAATCAAAGTAATCAACCACTCTAAAACTTATGATGCAGCTAAAAAAAATTAGGTGGAACAAACAGCAAGTTGATAAACTTCCAGACTTTAAGCCCTGAAGAATAACAAGTCAATAAAATAATTTTCAATGAAGAAAATCATAATACGCATCGCGATCAGGCCGTAACACATTGAAATACGTAGAAAGATAAACGAGTCAAACCAAAGCAAAATCTAACTTTTAACCAAACATTCAGTACACATAATCAAAGCCCTTCAAAAGAGAAAGCAATAACAAAAAGGCATGGGGGCTAAAAATCCCCAACAGATTGAGATTCGACGGAGAAATGACATTTGGAAGCCGAATCACTCACCCGACTCCTAATCAAATTAACAAGTCGCAGAACCATTCGAGTAATAAAGCAGATAAAGGGGAGGAAAGAGAGAGAGAGAGAGAGAGAGAGAAACGGACCAGGTTAGTGGAGAAACGGCTTCTAGGCACGGGTCTTGGTCTCGAGGAGGTCCCTCTGTACAAATAAAGATGGAGGTTTCAACTCCGGCTCTTGGTTCCCGAAAAAAGAAGGATTTACGAGGAGATCCTAGCCGAATTCAAAGCTTAGGGTTTCATTGTTGGGAAAGAATTTTGTGCGCGAGCAATGAAGAGAGAGGGAGAGAGATGGATGGAATGAAAAGTGAGAACGGGCGAGGGTTCTTCCCCGCGGAAGCCCGCCGACTGTTTCCTATAGAGTAGAGTCAATATTTCACACAATTCGAATCCGATACGAAAATTTCGGGTTCAGTATTTTCGGGTTTGGGTTGAAGATTTCAACCGATTTGAAAAAATAGGTCGTGTCTGGGTTGACCCAAAAATCCGAAATCGACCTTTTTTGACCCGGATCAGTTGTTCCAACTTTTTTGTCCCTTCCGTCGCGTCAGGTAGTCAATCGTGTCTGACAGTCACTTCCTCATATCAATTGCTATTTCCAGTCGGTGCCTTGCGTCACTCTGTCGTAGCGCCCGTCAGTTACTTGATCGCTGCATTCTTGATCGCGTCCGGCGTTCGGCGTTCGCCAGGCAGCCCAGGCCAGCCATGCACGTCCGTCAACCGTCGGCTCGTCAATCCTTGCCTCGTCGTCCGGTCATCTCCCTATCGAAAGAAAAAATAGTGACGGGAGCTTGGCAGCTCCGGAGCTCCCTATCGGAAGTAGCGACGTGAGTTCGTTTCGGCATCTCGCAAAATAAGAAAATCCCTAAATCTGTGTCGGGTCGGGTTGACCCGAACCTGAAGCGGGTCGGGTTCGGGTCCGAAAAAACCGACCCGTTTGTAAAAACGGTTTGTGTTCTTGATGACCCGAATACTGTCGGGCTAGTTCCGGGTTCGACCCAAACCCGACTCGCAACCCGAAGTTGACACCCCTAGTATAGAGAATATTGATCAGTTCGGCTCGGTTCTTATTTCTTTGTTTCATGTTCTTTTTAGGGAGAGATTATTCATGCGGTCATCAAATAATTTGGAGATAAATCAAAATGCATCAAATCATCTGATACACAATAATACACAGCACGGATACACAATTTAAAAAAGATTTGGCACATCATGATTTACTTATAGATTGAGTCCGTGACCGCACAGAATAATTTCACCTCGTTGGGCCAGCATAGTCTGCTTGATTTATGAAGGTCAAAATGAATAATAAGTTGGATTTAACTTCAGCTCTGAATCTAATTTGATACCAATCAATCTGAGTCCGACTTGTTTAATAAAAAAATAAATCTGTTGACAACTTTTTTTTTTAACCTGCTGACAACTTAAACGATCACTTTTAGGCAAGGATTAATTGGGTTGAAATTTCATACCCAAATTCAACCTGTATATTAAGCGGGTTAATTTGAACCTATATTTTTGAAGGTTGAGTCTTAGGAGGTCATTTTTTTATGCTTTTACTTGATTAATTCTAAATAAATAATAATAATAAAAATACTTTTTTTAATGGTCCAATCAATATTATTTTGTATAGCTATATTTAAAAGTGTGAAATTTTACTTCGATGATAGCAATGCGAGGAAGAAGATAAATTGTTAGAATAGACGTTATAAAGGGAGGATGGGCCCCACTACCTTTCACATTATTTGACCAAATTGCAAAGAAGAGAACAATGGACTTATAAGGCCCGAGCTTCTTTAGCACTAAGCCCATGGAAATTTTTTATAGGGAACTTCCTATAATTTGAACTTTATTAAAAATAAAAACAAATTAATTTTTTAGATAATTATTACTTGTTGAAATATTGTGATATTAAAGAAGATAATTTATTATCTGAACTTCAAATAATAATTCGCATAACATGTTATAGTTACACTTTTTTTTTTTAAAATGTTATAGTTGCACTTATGATATAAATTATACACCAATAATATGATGGTATGCATACACAAAAAAACAAACATAATATCTTAACATCATGTACAATGAATAATTCATGATAGTAAAAAATTGCCTCACTTCATTCAATAAATAGTTCAAATAATTATTGATATGACTCTAAAAAAATTCATATGATATACATGAATCTCAAGGCAATATTTGAAATGAAATGTTTTGAAACTAAAATCATGAAATCCAAATTTGATATGCTTATAATTGAATCGAGAGGATCGACAAGATGAATCCAACAAGCTTATGATCACTCAATTCGGACAACATTAATACACTTAAATGCACACAAAAATGCTTCATGATCAAGAGAATTAATATAAACCGCACGACAGAATGTTTTGGATTCTTGTTCAAATTACCAAAATATCCAACCAAAAACTTATAAATAGAGCTCATTTTCCACATGATGAAAAGGAAAAAAAAAAAGAAGAGAAGTAGTTAGCTCTCTTAAATTTTCAATTATCAATGACGACCACCACCGTCATCGTCAGCGATCACCGACAATAATTGCCTCTATTTTCATAATCTTATCAATATTTAACCCTATAGTTGGGCTTCAATTGACCTCTTGTGGACATAATATTCTATAATCCCTATAAAAGAAATCAAGCCATGTTATTAGGTGCTAACTGTCTATCTATGTACATTTGATTTCTGTAGTCCCCCTTAAAAAAGACCAGGCATATATTTTCAAATAATCTCCTCTTATTTGTCCTGTGAGGAAGGAAGGATTCTTCTATCACCTATTCTATAGTGGAATTTTCAATTGGGCTAGGCCCAATTATTTTATTTTTCTTTCCAAGTTTTCACATAATTTTTTTTTTGTCTTATTATTTTTATCTGTGCTTACAAATTTTTTGTATAACACTAAAACATAAACACATACTTTACTAGCTCAATTTTTTTAGCATGTAATAGTTTGGTCCCATCTACTGGAAACTTCTCTTTGTTGGGGGGCAACCTTTGCTACAACCTCGAAGGATCATTCACTTCAATGTCTTGAGAATAATTCTAGTGAGGTAATCCTTTTACCATGAACCATTATGTTGCATATTTTGGACTTTATGCTGTGTTGTTTGAATTATTCATAGATGTACTAGAACTTCTTACTCTCCATACATACTCATTTCCTCACTTAGGTCTCTAGCTTAAACCCACTATGACCTTCAGTAGGGTTGGATGTCGCCAACAGACAAATTCAGAACCAACAAAACTAAGAGATAATATTTAGAATTAAGAGAGAACTCTAAGAACTATTTTAAACATGAAGGTTTTTGCTTGCTTAACAACCAGTATCTCTTAATAGACAAAGGAAAGTAAGTTAGCTATTATAGAATAGTTGCAACCCCGGAAGAAAAATCAAAGATTTTTGCTGAGGTGAAGAAGATAGTTATTGTGAACTTTTAGCTGACAAAAGATTTTGCAATGTGTACTATGACTTTGAATGGATGCCAATTACAAACAAAAGCTGGTCTCAAAAAGTTGTTCAGCTGTAACGTGATAGTAGTGGTAGAAGATGCACGAGGGCCAAAACGCTCTTTATGAACTCTTCTTCTACAAATTTTCCTGAGAGATTTGGATGATCTACAGTGATGAGTTCTAGGATGAAAATTGTTCCGTAGGATTTTGTCTTTTGTTTTTTGTTTAAAATAATAATCCAATTAAGGAAATCATTATAGTTGTTTTAACTTTTAAGAGAATTGGGAAGATATTTTGATACCTTAGAAAGTTTTAAAAACACCAAAAGAACCATTGGAAAGCAGTAGAGATGGTACAAAAAAAAACTTTGTTACAAAGGAATGTAAATGAATTTGATAATTTACATATATCTTAACATGAGATTATCACAACCACAAAAACCAATAAATTTTGAGTCAAAGAACATCTTCAGAATACTAAGACATATAACCTTCGGTGTTTAACAATTTGATGGCATACCCACTTAACATTTTGCCTCTATATACATATCTAAGTGGCAAATACTCATTATATTGATAGTGATCATCTTGATAATTGCAAATATGTGTACTCAACAAAAGGGGCATGATTGACCCAACTAATATGAAAAGATTCTAGGAGAGGTTTGAATTTCAAATTAGTTATAATGATGGTGTCTATTGAAATAATATTCATCATGATTCCCTCATCTATGAATAACCTAGAAGTTCTAATAATATGTACATGCTAAAGATGTTCTTTTTCTCCAGCCTTGTCTTATTACGCACAAATCTTCTTATAAATGATGAGTGAATGTAAGTGGATGTGACTTAAAATTTTTGGTGGAGATCCAAGAAATTTAAGACCGTGTAATGGTGGCTAGGCCAAGGTGCCTAATTTAGAATTATTTTGGCTATCTTGAAATATGAGATTGAGGGATGATTTTAATAATCTTTGTGGGCTTGAGAACCAAGAAGTGTTAGAGAAGTCTGTGAAGATTAAATCTAGAGATTTTGTGAAGATCAAATAAGTTAGAATATGGTAGAAGAAGGAGAACAAAACTAGGCTAAGGGGTGCCCTAATTTGGCCAATTCTTACAAAGAGGCTTGAGAATTTTTTTAATTCCTATAAGAGGGGGGAAAACCTATAGCTACAATTGTTAGAAATATCTCTTACCAAAGGATTAGCGACGTCACTTTGAGGCTGGTTGACCATTTTAAATAATAAAAAAAATCCTTAACTCTAAAATTAAACTAATTAATATGTCAAAAGATAAATCAATAACATATATAATAGGATACGATAACTAATTCACATTGCCCCATAAGATTAGGATAAGATAACTTTCACTGGTCCTTATGAAACCTTTTCATTTAGGCGTACACCTTTTGGCTTAAGCAATGCCCCTACAATATTTCAAAGATGTATGATGTCGATATTTTTTGAATTAATAGAACATGGTATTAAGATTTTCATGGATGATTTTTTCAGTCTTTGGAACAACGTTCAATATTTGCTTAGATCATTTAGAATTAATTTTAAAAATATATGAGGAAACTAACCTTGTGCTTAATTGGGAGAAATGCCAATTCATTGTAAATGAAAGCAATTTTGTTAGACACTAAATCTCTGAGAAGGGTATAGAGATTGATAAGGCAAAGATCTAAGTTATTGAGAATTAGACACCTCCTACTTCTATTAAGTAAGTTTGGAGTTTCTTAGGTCATGTCAGATCTTATAGGCGTTCCATAAAAAAAAATTCAAACTTTACCAAACCGCCATATCATTTTCTTGAAAATGATATACCTTTTGATTTTGATTTTGATTGCTTAGCTACATTTGAGAAGCTTAAGAAGTGCTTAGTTACTATTCTCATAATTATTTCATGTCAATGTTTTTTTTTTTTTAATTTGAGTTAACATGTGATGCTAGAAACTAAATACGAGCAATTTTAAGGCAAAGGCATGAAAAGAAATTTAATGCCATTTATTATGCTAGTAGAACTCTTAATGATGCCCAGATTAATTATACAACAAGTGAAAAAGAGTTGCTAGCAATAGTCTTTACCTTTGATAAGTTTATATCTTATTTAAACGCCATCAAAGTAATTATTTTTATCGATCATTACACCATCACATACCGGTTAACCAAGAAAGTCATTAAGCCTAGATTAATTGGGTGGATTTTACTACAAAAATTTAATGTAAAAATTTTGGATAGGAAAGATTCTATAAATTTGGTGGCTAAACATTAGTCTAGATTAGAGAGGGAAATTTTTCGTGATGAAAATCTATTTTCATTGCATTCTTGAAGGATGTCTTGGTATGCTAGCATTATTAATTTCATTATTTATGGTGTTATCCCCACTGACATGTCTTACACCCAAAGGTGTAAATTCATGCACGATGTCAAATTATATTTTGAGAATGAGCCTTCCATATTTAGGAAGTGTAAAGATTAAATTATTACGTTGTATGTCCCTAAAAAATGAGATAGAACACATCAACAGTCAGTGTCATGATTCTGAGTATGAAGGACATTTTGAAGTATTTAGAACTACTTCTAAGATCTTTTAATCTGAATTTTTATTAGCCTACCCTATTTAAAGATGTAAATGATTATGTTAAAAGATGTGATAGATGTCAAAGGGTAGGAGATATTTCTAAAAGAAATGAAATTCCCCTTAATTATATGCTTGAAGCTAAAATTTTTTATGGTTGGGGTTTAAACTTCATAGGTCCTTTTGTTCAATACTTTAGAAGTCAATATATTTTGTTTTGATAGTGTTGACTATGTCTCTAGAATATCAACTCATAAAATTGATGCTCAAATAGTAATTAAGTTTTTAAGGAAAAACTTATTTTCTAGATTTGGATTGTCCAAAGTCATCATAAATGATAGGGGTAACCATTTTGTAACAAGGGTGTTTATAATATTATTTTTAAATATGGAATTAAGTATATGATAACAACTATTTTTCTTCTCCAAACTAGTGTTCAAGCTAAGATCAATAATAAAAAGATAAAGAGAATTCAGAGAAAAATGTTAGTTTGAATATGAAAGATTGGTCATTGAGATTGGATGATGCACTATGCAGATATAGGACTGTTTAGAAAACTTAAATTAGAATGTATCCCAATAAATTGATTTTTAGAAAAGCTTGTCATTTGCCCCTAGTGTTAGAATACAAAGTTGTATAGATAGTAAAAGAATTAAATTCTAATCTTAAGAATGCTGAAGAAAAAGGTTGATACAGATGAATGAATTAGAATAATTTTAAAAAGATGCCTACAAGAATGTTAAGTTATATAAAGAGCAAATTAAAAAAAAATAACATGATCATAAACTCATTAAGAAAGAATTTGAACCTGGGCAGTAATTCTAGTTGTATAATTCAAGATTTAAATTATTTCATGGAAGCTTAAGTTAGGCTGGTCAGATCCGTTCATTGATATAAAAGTGTATCCTTATGGAGCTAATAATGTTAGAGATCATAAAACTATCCAAAATTTTTAGGTTAATTATCATATATTGAAACCATATATAGGAGGTGATATTAATCACCTTAGGATTTATGTATAGCCGGCTCATCTTGGATAGAATTTTGGCATAATTTGGTTGAAGAAAATAAACTAGAGGTGTTTGGGAGACAAGCCAATTTATCCTCTTTGTTTGCTATTAAATTTTGAGTGATTGGTGTTTTGTTTTGTGGTCAGAAAACCTTCTAGTAAGATTTCACCTGAGTTACATCAACATTGTGTGTGTTAGTATTGATTTAGGGTGTTAGGAGTTAATTTAAAAAATTCAGCCCAGCACCACAGCTCTACAGGGGCAGAACCAGCAACACAAAAATAATTATATATATATATATATATATATATATATATATATATATATATATATATCACAAAAAGTTATTTTAAAAAAAATTAAGCAAGAAAAATAAAGAAAAAAGGTGTAATTAAATTGTAATGAAAAACATGAAAGAAAATATTAGAACTAAATTTGAAGAAATATATAGACATTTTAGGATAAGTTAGGACAAAAGAATTTTTTAGGGGAGAGAAAAAAAATAATTTTTGAGGGGCAAAAATATTTTTTTTGCTGTGGGGGGGGGGGGGGGGGGGGGGGGGGGGGGGGGGGGGGGGGGCAATTGCCCCCCTAAGCTCCATGTGGTTCTGCCACTGCAGCTCTATACCCTGAAGTATCATAGCGCGATAGCAATTATTTAAAATTAATTAACTCGGCCATGCCATAGCGCATGAGAAATCTAGCACTGAAACACCAAATATCCTTTTAAAGTGCCGCAGCATCGTCAATACAGCATTGCAGTGTTGAGCTACCCAATTATTTTGATCCGATGGAGCGTCACAACTCCTTATCTAGCACTACAGTGTTCAATTAAAAAAATTAATAGGGTGAATGAAATGATGTGGAGGCAGTCTCTTTGTTTGCTACCATGTGTCAAGCATCACAATGGTCTCATAGTAAAAAGAATGTGATTTTAATTCCCTATGTGAACGTCACAACACTACCTATCCCTAGCATCGTAATGCTAGTACCCATGTTGATTAGATTGACTCAGTACCGTAAAGCTACATAAGCCAGCTTCGCAGTGATGGTTAATTTATAAATAGGAATTGGGCCACCATTTCAATTTCACTTGCACCTTTGCACTCTTAGAGCCTCCATTTGTTTGTGTTTTAGATTCCTAGTTCATTCTTTCTTGCTAGAGTGGCACATAAGATTTCTACCAATATAACGAGTGATGGATCCACTTCGTGTAATGCATGTAGATTCGTTAGTGTTGCTATAAATGAGTTGTACAATAGTTTATTTGGTAAGTTTATTATTCTGGAGCAGGGGTTTGATAACCCTAGGTGGCGGTTATTCAGATTCAAATAATAAAGAAAAATTAGGATTTTCTAGTGTTCCAACCTTGTCCTACATATGACTGTATAGTCAGGGGATTCTTTGTGAATGCAAAGGAGCACCAAAATGAATGTATTTATATATGTGGTAACTGGGTTCCCTTTACTCTTGATGTAATAAACCAAGTTTTTCAAACCCACTACTTTCAATTTAATGGTGACGAGTACATGAATTTTGCACAACTACTATAAATTAAGAGGAAGTAATTAGGTTCCTGACCTAGAGAGACTGAAATACCCAATAGATGAGAAGAGATAATAAAATCATTAATTTTTTCATGTCAACACTCACCCATGAATCCAAAGCCTTGCACTACTTCATTTCTGCAAAGTTTATGCCTAGTAGGAATATAAGTTAAGTGATGAAGGATATGGTAGTTTTAATTTTTTTTTTTTTTTTTTTGTATTAAAAATGAAAAGACTATTGATTTTTAAAAGTTTATCTTCTACTCTATCCAACATATGCTGCGGGGTCAACATCTATGGGTTTAGAGCATCCTTGTATTGTTTGTGAGTTGTGTGAATATGTAGGGAAGTATGGAACCCAAGGAAGGAGCAGGTCCTGCATGATTATGCTCTAGCAAGGTCCAAAATCGCGTTGTTCAAAATTTCCTTATCAAAGTGAGGAGTGGGATCGAACCAACCAACCCAATTCATCCAGTAATGGCAGACTTCCAGGATAGAGTTGATCTGATTGGTGTTTCTGTTGATCACTTTGAGGAGCAACTAACAGGCCTAGAATAGATGATATACGCCCGTTACGACCATATGATGCTTTAGCACCAAAGGCAGTATCAATACCAGGCTGACGACAACGCATCTTTGGTTGGCATGTTCAGGAGATGGGAGATGGACTCCCATGGTCATTATAACACATTTCTAGGCCCACCCCCTTTGAGATGTACCCAGGAGCAGAACCTTTGTTAATATAGTCAACATGAACAACACAGGCAATAGGAGTAGGGAAAGCTTGACTGTTATTATTGTTATTGTTTTATTTTTATTTTTTTTAATTTAGTTGTACTTTTATTTTATTTAAGATTTATGTTATTTTGGTTTCATCTGTTTTTTGTTATTTTTTATAAATTATAATTTAAAAAATAAATATAATTAATTTCCTTATTTTATGATAAATTACTTGCCTTACTATATTGCAATTTTTTGCTCGAATTATAAAATATAGAAAATTCAAAATTAAAGTCCGTAAGTATTGAATAGTACATAATTTATAATTTTTTCTAAATAAAATAGTTACAAGTAACAATTAATCTTTTCATTTAAAATTAGTAATTCTGAATAAGTTAAATTCTTAGAAGTTACTTAATCATTTGACTACTTATAAAAGACTATTGAGTTTTAGGATTAATGTAAATTAACTTATTAGATTAATCCTAAATCACATTAAAAGTAAGTATGTAGAGAATTATGAAATATTTAACAAACTTTAGAAAAGTATATTAAGTGGTGGCAATAGATAGGTATTTAAAATAATATAAGGTATTTAACAAATAAATGAATAGAGTTAAAGTGAAAAAAAAAAGAGAAAAAAAAAAGACTGAATACTAGAATATTAAAAATTTGTACTTGTAATATCTAGCCCCACTTAAAAATAGCAAGTTGAGGCAATAAATAAATATTAAAAATTATTATAAAGCACTTAGTCAAATTAAAGAAAAAGAAAAAAACTAATAACTAGAATATCAAAAATTGATATCTTCAATATCTAGCCCCACTTCTATGCTCCTAAAAATGAATAATTAGAATCATAATACTTAAAAAAAGCTAATAGGTAGATCAAAGGATTAATTAAATGTGTAATTTCATTAATTCTGAACATTTTAGCAAAACTGAGTAAGTTAGTCAAAATTCTTTACTAACACCATTAGGAGTCTAATTTAGAAAGAATATTAATTAAAAATGAAGGAATGAGATATTATAAATTATTTTATTGAAAAATCTTCCGACTTATGTAATTTATAAATACTTATATTATTACTTTAATTATATTCAATGCAAAAGATATTTTATCCCAATAAAATAAACATTACTTGAGAGGACAAGTAATATCTTAAAATTTTGAGGAATTCGATAAGAGAAAAATTACTATGTCTAAATTATGATTATTCTGCTTTTCTTTCTTATATATTTTGTGCACAAAACAAATTAAAAATTATGAAAATTGAACTAGCACTGCAATACCACAAACTCAATGCTGTAGCACCATATCTCCCCCCAACATCGCATCACCACCATTGCAGTGTCGTAGCTGAGAGGCCTCAAAAAAATTGCTGGCAAGCTTAACGTTGAGGTTCTATCCAAGAAGTGTCGCAACACTAGATAGAGCGTAACAGTGTCAAATCGCTCAGCACCGTGACAAGAGACAGTTCAGGCTTCGTTTGGTTATTTGGTACTTTTGTAAAAGACAGTTTTAAGAAATTAACATTGATTCATAAAATGAAGTTTTCTAACGGAGAAACATATATAAAAAGCCTTTTCAAAACAGCAGAAAAATGAAAGAAAAAGAGTTATTTGGAACGTGATTTGACGAACCAAACAATAAAGAAGAAATTAATTTGTCGTTTTAAAACGGAATAAGCACCAAAAACTTCCAATCAAATGAAGCCTCAATTGATAGTGCCGCAATGTCATCTAGCCAACGTCACTTCAGTTATTTTTTATTGTTATAAATAGCAGCATTGAATTTCATGTGAATGAGCTCATACTTTGGAGAGATGTGTGTGAGAAAGACTATTATGGTGGGGATCTAGCTCTTGTGCACTTGTGTTAAGTCGTGTATTAGTGTAGATTAAAGTGGAGGGGTGGAAAGGGGTTATATACTGTTGATTTGGATCACTTCTAGCCTTTATTTTATGGTTTGTATTTTATTTTGTTAGTAAAATGAAAATGTATGTGATGTTTAGTTGTATCTCCATGCGTAGATAATCTCATTATTCTGAATCTATGATTATTTAAGAATCATGAATTGCATAGAGTAGGATTGATAATTAAAATTTACTTCAAGCTATTTTTAATTCCTCCAAGCTTCATTAATTTAGTTTATGTATAGGCTATACATAAACTTAAATCTAGTGTGATCTAGAGTCTCGAAAAAGAACAATTAGAGATTTTAATAGGTATCTTGCCATAACATAGACATGTGGTGCTTAAGGTTATGAGATCTTAAGGAGATAGTAAAACTGTAGTTAGATGGAATCCTAATAATACTCCAACAAGCTTGAGAGAGATGATGAATACTTATGATCTGATTCACAACAATAATAGGTATTAAATTACTCTTATACAAATATGCATTTTTTAAATAGCATAGGTTAAAAGCGTTTACAACTAGTGAATTTACCTTTTCCAACTGTAGCTTTTTATTTTAATTTGCACAACCTCTTTTGAATCAATCGGCTGAATAATTAGAATATTTTCGTTAAGCAGTACTAAAGTGAATTTAAAAAATCTTAATTCCTCTTGAGAACGAAACTCTTCTTGTTATTTTATTAGTTTACATGACACGTGTACTTGCGGGGAACAATATTTACACCTTACCAAATTAAACAATATTTAGATGACTAAGTAGTGCGTAAACAGATTTTGTGAGTATGCTAGGATTGACGGTGGAAGATTGGGGAGGAGTTAGGGTGGCTAGAGCTTCTTAGAGGGTATGAAACTTGAGAGCTCACCATGAAATTTAAGGAATAATTGCAGAGATAAGGGTGTATTTTAAGTGATGTAATGTGATATAAAAGGTTATGGTAAGAGGTGAATATGTGATGTTGAGTTTGTTAGGAGAAGGTTTGGAGTCTAAAGTCTTTTGTATATGAAGTAATGAAGGTATGTGAAATTTAGAATTAAAAGAAGAATGTGGAGCCAAATACTTGGAGGGTCGAGGCCATTATGTGGGGCATTGGTAATGTGTGAAGGTGTTTGGGAATGAGCAAGGATGTGGGTGTTTTCATATAATTAAAAAAAGTTATTAAATAATCAATGGACTAATAAAATAGTTACCTTACTATCCAGTCAAATCGTGATTTTATTCAACAATTGAAATCAAGTTGCGCTTTCACTGCCCATTTGAATCTTCTTTTTTAAGAGTTTTCTTCTAAACTTATTATCCTAGTCTCAAGAAAGAGAACTACTCTTCATCAATCATTCAAAGGGGATAACTAACACATGGATATGTTGACTTGTGCCTCTTGCCATATGGATCTATGAAGTATTCAATAAAATAATTTTTATTATTCAGCATCCTCCTTTAAAATCTATAAAATATGCAATCTTTATTTACAACATCAAGAGATGAATCAACATCCTCAATCTCCTTCACCACATCATCTTCCATCTCATTATGAATGACAAAATCAATATTAAAATCCTTTTCATTATCCTTCTACTCATTTACATAAGTACCACAATCAACACATTTATTCTCATTATCCGTATGTACAAATCATTAAATAAAATTACCATTGTATAAAATTTTAATTTCAATGTTAGATAATTATTATTTTTATTTAAATTGGTTATTCTTCAAATCCCTAACTATAAAAATCTACTTAAACTAATTGGAGCGGGCATGAACTCATTTATATTGTCTTTTATGTACCTCCACTTGCTTTTTTTCTTAGTGCGACCACCATGGTCTCCTACAATATGTGTTGGTCTATTTATTCTTTACAACCTTTATTAGGAGAGTCTAACAAGAAGTATATATAATAAAATTATAAAAATTTTCTTCATCAGTTACATTGTAAAGCTAATAATAACCTATGAAAATAATTTAAACTATTGTTAAGAGTTTATTGCAACTAATTAACTTAAACAACTATTTCAAATATTATAACATGCTTATTATTTATCTTTATCCATTATTGATAATAAGATATATTTCCTTGTGAGCACTTTTACTTTCAACTTAGCATCCTAGGAGCTTTCTCTCAAATATATTCAATGCATGTATTCCTTAGTTTAAATATTATTTCATAAGTCTAAAATTGCAACCATATAATATATCTACTGAGAATTTATTGACCTATGGCTTTCCTACCACTTTTCTTTTTCTCCATCAAAACATTTCCCTCATTGTGGACTAGATACTTGTTCGATCATTTTTGATGATAATCTTCTCCATAGGTATCTAGAAAGTGCTTCTTCATCTTCAAACAATGCTAAAAATCTTAGGGGTTGTTTGGTTGCGGCCAATATTTAGAGGGTACTGTAAAGTAAATACAGGGTTTTTTTTTTTTTTTGTGTTTGATATGATATAAAGTATATGTAAAGTAAATAAGTATTTAAAACTCCTTGGATAATGTATTTTTGGTGTATTCCAAACCCGCTCAAATCGGACGAGTTATGAATACAAAATTCTGGAACGCAGGAACGGGGCGCACGTGACTCTATGTGTCCGTGTCTTCCTCACGAAAGAAATCCAAGAAACAGCTTTGTTCTTTCTCCTGAAATCCTCCTCTTGCATGCGTGCTCGTCTGTCATCCTCATCGTGTTTGATTGCTCGATCCAGGTGTTTGCTCATCGTGCTCGTCCTTCATCCTCAGTGTTGTTCTTCCTCGGAGTGTGCAATGAAGTCCAGCCGTTCGGGAGCATCTCGCAAAGCCCAGACGTTCGTCTATTCATACCTTGCTTACCAAGGTTCGTCTCTTCCTTTCTTCCTTCTTATTTGACTTGTTATTACGATAGATGAAAAGATTGGGTTGTTCTTCTGTGGTTTCTTCCTGCTGTTTTGCGAATTTTCATATGAAAAAAATTGCATTTTGCTGTAATGGAAACTTTTTCTTTTTTCACTTGGAATCTTTTGCATCGCTCATTTGTAGGGCTCTTGAGCCATTCTGTGAAATTTCTTTTATGTATTGGAGAAAGAAAGGGATTTGAAAAATGGTGTTTGTAGGATTCTTTCTGACTTTAACATTAGGAGAAAGCATTTTTTTTTTAAATTTTGAATAAAGAAATAGATTGCATTTTGATTTTCTACATATTTGGTTATTTTTTCCCAATTGAAATCTTTGGTTATTAGTTTTGGAAGCAAGTTCTGTAGCAAAATTGTTAGGTACAACCTTTTTCTTTTTGGAAACTTATAGATCACTATAGGTAGCTATGGATGAACAATTACAAGATGCTGAAGATCAACTATCCAATTTCGATAAACATTTAGCTATAGATGGAACACACATCAAAGTTAGAGTTCCTAAATCGAATGAATCTTCATTTAGAGGAAGGAAACCATAACCAACATAAAATGTTTTAGTAGCAATTAACTTTGATTTGAGGTTCACCTATGCTCTTGCTAGTTGGGAAGGATCTACTCATGATGCAATAGTGCTTAAAGATGCATTATAAAGACCAGATGGATAAAAAGTAGTAAAAGGTACAATGTATCATTAAATTTTGAATGTTTTAATAATTAGTAACACACCCAAAGGATGTTGCTGATTTGAATATGCCAATTCCAAATTATGTTTAGCTGGAGAAGGTATGTGGTGAAGGGCATGTAACTAAAGAGTGGGCCAAAGCTGGTAATTCTCAAACTTCACTTGGGACTCAGTAAATATGTGTAGAAGACGACAACGAGTTAGTATTTATGGAACTTGGTGGGATGTATCTCTAACTAATGATTGGCCTGATGTGGAGATTAAAGAGGAATCCATAAGAACAAAAAAGAGACCATTAAGTTCATCTACACTAGCTAGTGCCTCCAAAAAGAAAAGTAAAGTATCTGTTGTTAATCGAACTCTCCAAGAATATATTGTGTTGATGGTCGATAGTTTCAATCAAGTTGCAAACGCTACACAAAATACAACTACAGCAAGAACCTCTTAAGAAAAGAAAATGTTTACTAAACTTATGACTGAGCTATCAATCATACCTGGATTTTCTGAAGAAGAGGTTGATACATTATACAACAACTTATAAAAGAATCCGACAATGATACAATTTTTCCTCTCGAAGTCTATGGAGTCGAAGGCTAGATGGATGTGTAGAGAGTTAGAAAAATGATTTGTGATGTGCAAATTGTTAGCACTATTAGTTATAATAGCTTGATGTTTTTGGAGTTGTTTTGTGTTATATATATAAACATTTTGCTCTATAATGCCTTCATATGTATTTTGGATTTATAAAACATTGATAATATTGTTCAGTATGTTTGATTGCTCATTGAATAGTGTTATTGCCATTCCATTTAAATAGTATACTTTAATTCCAAAATTAATTAATTGAATTGTTGCACTCATATTTGATATTATTATGTATTCCAACAATATTCAAATCTTTTGAAGCTTGTTTTTTTGAAGCCTAATTGAACCTATGGTTCACATATAGTCCTTTTTTTCCAAATTATATGAATAAAGTTCCTATGTTCTAACCTAAATAAGAAAAAATACATCAACACTAACCTTTATAATAGGCATTGAAAGATATCGCTTTAAAGAGCGTGTTGGAGGCTTTGATACGAAAGTGATCAAGCCAAAAGACAATGTCGATGGCTACATTCATTCTAACTTTGAAATCGTTGAAGAAGATGCATGAAAGAGAGAAATTTGAGAATTACTCTTATTAGAAAATTCACATAACTATGAGGGAGTATTCTTCACATTTTAATAAAAGAGTTGTTTCATCCAAAATGAATTTTTTGGTACATTTTCCCAAATAAAAATATAAGAAGCATATTTATTGAAATAGATGCATTAAGATACACAAAATCAGATTTTCCTTGTATTATAAGAATAAACCTTCTTCAAAACAAGCTTTTCTGTATAAAAAACACATACTAAAAAGAATGAAACTCCTGATACATAACCTCTTCAAAAATATATTAACCTTTGAAGATATTACTTTATGCCATACTATCCTCACTTCTTTCCCCAGCTGAAGCAGCAAAATTTCTGGAAACATTAGAATGTTTTTAAAGTTAGATAACTTACCAATTAGTATTATACCAAATGAAATAAGACACTTACAGTGGGCCTGCTGCTAGCAGTTTCATGATGGTAACTATTGAGATAAAATGAATCATCAATGATCATAGGAACTTTTGTTGCACTACTCTGCCTCTCTTTCTGCACCTTGTTGAAGATGTCAGTAAAGGCTTCACCCGATGATGGATTGCTCTCATCCCAGTCACCAAACTTCGGCACAGCAATGCCTTCTTCAGGCTGTCCATGAGAAATCAAATTCATCCATTTAAAACTCTCAAACACATACAATATACTCTGTAATCATTCCTTTTTCATTCAAGCAAGGCATAAATGAAGATGAAGCAAAGAAGTAACTATTACTGATTCATCAGAGCGACTGCTAACTTTCAGTGGAGACCTTCCTGGAGTGCTAGGAGCTACAACGTGGCCACCTTCTGGAGGACTTTTCTTTTCCCAGGGAGAGTGTCCCCCAACTTTGTTTTCAACTCTTTGATGATGATGGTGGTGGCGAAGAGGATAGAGCCCAGCTCTGTTTTCATGGCTTCCGCTTGTTCCGGCTGGCCGCCTTTGAGGGGAGGCTGAGTTCTTTCCAAGGCTCCCCTTTGGGCCACTTGGGTTGAACATTGTCCCTGATGTTATATGCATCGGTGGACTTTCAGAGTACTTCCATTTAGATGCCTGCGACCGTTTGTGCAATCAAAATTTACATAAGAACTTATCTATCTATATATATATCAAAAGAAATGACGAACCTGTTCATGCAGACAACCACGATATAAGAAATTGATGTTTCATTTGGGATGGCTTTCTTACTGCTTCTTAAAACAACTTTTTTAGTACAAAAGTTAAAAATTTTATTAATACAAAAGTTAAAAATTTTATACTCAAAAACTATTTTAAGTATAAAAACAGCCATGACAAACGAAGCCTGAATCTTAAGGAATGATAGCACCAGGAATTATCTTATCATTCTAGTTAAAATGAAGTGCTTTGAAGCATTTTATGTCAAAGTGAAAATACTGAATAGAATTAGCTTCAAAATATCTCAGATGGGAAATAAAGGAAAACTGCAAAAAAAAAAGGAAAAAACAATCCATAGTGTATAGACATATTTTGGAGAGCAGCATTGATGATATTTTTCTTCTCCGAGTATTTCCAATCACCAAATGGGAAATTGCCCTTCATGAGAGCATTACATTAGATGAGTTTTGTTTCCATCTTTAAGCCTCTAACACTCCTTGATTAATAATAAAAAAAGGTGTTAGACCAGATTTAGAATAGAAGAGACGTGCGATTAACAAAGCCAATCATTTAAGAAGAAGAAGAAAAGATCAGAATAAGCATGTTAATTAGGCTATGTTAGTCAGGAGCTAAGGTCATGCAAACCATCTTAGAATCTAGGGCTTTCTAATTCAACTATGATGTAATACACAACACACAAGGGTCAAAATTCCCAATTCACTGCCATCAATTAAAATTATTTTGCATAAAAATTCAAGACCACAAAATAGTACATGTCGAACAAAAATTACATCAGAAACAAAAAACCTAAAATTTATGAAATTTGACAAAATCCACCAATGATGACAAACCAAAAACTCTAAAAAGAGTAAAAATGATAAAATAAAATAGATCACCAAAATAACAATCTAAGCCTCGTGCTAGTACAGGGATGCAACTTCCCTAAAATTTGATTTTACCCCTTGCACAACACTAAAAGGATTCACATCCAATATGTTGCTCAACCGTGAGCCGATATGCATATACCAATAGGTTGCTCAATGAACCAAAGGTAATGATTTCCTATGAGCTCAGGATGAATATCCCCTACTTGGCTTGACCAACATGTTGTGAGTATCTTTGCAATTACCTTATTGGTACGGTAACTTTTAATATCAAATCGAACTCAAGCTAATAGGCCCCATGAGCCCAAAGTGATGACTCCCACGAACTCAGGTGATGACCTTTACCCGAAACACCCGATATGCAATAGTTGCTAACAAAATGAAATGAAGATGAGAAATGTAAATCCTCGTCATGGCGATGATCGTATCAATTAGACTTGTTAGAAGCACTTACAACTTAAAATGAGCTCAACAAGTTCAATTTAAGAAGGTTCAATTGCAAGATCATGATTCCAAGGTTAATTAGCCAACTAAGCGTGTTTAAGATTTAGATTTAACAATGATTCAAGAATAGTGAACACAAAAGCAAAATGAATGATGATTTTAATTATAGCATTTCAAATACATTTTAAAATATTATGAAAAAAATCATTCAATATTTTTCTATGATGTGAGGGAATTTATGATGTACAAATATTTTATAATATCAAAATATTATCAAAAGACATGACAAGCCCCCAACACATAGCCGACACATGTAAAAAATGCCAACAAAGTATCCAATTAAAAAATAATAAATAAATAAATAAATAAGTAAATACACACATGTTGAACACACGTATTGTCAATTGAGTAAAATACCAATGATGGGAACGATAGAACCATGGAAGAATCAAAGAATAATAGGAGTCTTTTAATCATGAAAAGCATAACTTAAATGTCTTTAATAATGAATTTGTTTAGATTCTCTCCTTATTCATTATGTTTATTTTTTCTTTTCATAAAAGAACAAATTAACAATTATATTAATTAGATTCGATATCTTCTTTTCTTTTAAGCTTATTTAATTTTATAGAAGAACAAAATTTATCATTTGAACATCTATATGACTTTTAGTCTTCCAAAGTTTCTTTAACATGGCAACAAGAGCATCATAGATGGGGCACTTTCTCACAAAGTATTCAATTAAAGAGTTCAACAAGTTGGAGGAGCCTAGAGGTATAAATGAGTCGAGATGACTCAAACTTAAGTTACAACAAACTCAAGCTTGGTTCATCCATTTATTCCCAAGCACAAGCTCAAATCAAGAGAAAAAGTTGTGGTTGCGATTGCTTCAGAAGGATCAAAGAGACCTCCGACTTGAAATGGAAGGGAAACCAATGGCGGGATCTCAAAAGAGAAAGCATTAATGAGACTAACAAGCCTAGTATTCAGGAAAAATCAAGTTAGGCAGTCAGAAACCCTAGATTTATCTCTTAGAAGTTCTAAAACTTGTAACTCTTGAGATTGGGATCATCTTCAAAGAGGCTAAAATCGGATTGAAAAGTATGCTCTTGCCTTGCCTCCAAAAGAAAAGAGGGTCTAATAGAACACTTAGTCGTAGACCATCTAAGAGGAGAGAAATTTTCGCTCATCAAAATACACTACCTAAAAGATAAGAACACCCTCAATCCTCAAAAACTAAAACCAGGACGCCCAATTATTTATTAATTTTTTTAAGAAAATCAATATGAACAAGAACAAATTTGATGCAGATAGAAATCCATTTAAAATTCTTAACACTAAGTTGTAAGCCCTCTATCAACTAAATTAATGCCCATACAACACCCAATTCATGGCCACATAAGCACGTTCCCAAATTAATAATACTTAAATCAGAAACGCCCATTAAACCAGTGACGGGTAAAATCACTGTGCATCACGTAATCGATTTCCCAAACATATCACTAAGGCACCGAAAAATTGGGAGTCGAAGCATTTTTTCAAATCCTTCATGATTAGATGCAACTGTTGGAAAAAAAATCCAAACATTCAAACTTTTCCCAAAGTTACGTAATCACAATCCCTGATCATAATAAACAAAAATAAAAATAAAGATCAAAATTGTCCTGCTACAATTCGGCAATGCACCAACAATTACCAGAAAAAAAAAACCGCTAAAAATCATAAATACAGCATTCTTAAAACAAAAACAGCCCACCCCAAAAGTCTCTGCAAGAAAAAAAAAAACTTACAGACATCGAGGAGACGAAGATCCGAAGAGGAAGAGCTCCGCTCAAAGGGTTCAAATCCGCTTCTCTTCCCGTCCTCCCCGTTCTCCGATTGAAAGAAGAAGCATACTTCCCCGATTATAAACAGTGCAAACAAATCCAGAGACGAAAAGGGCGAGAAAGTGAGAGGCTTGACTCCAAGGTCTGATGGAAGAACCCATTCCCGCTGATCGATCCCCATCAACTCGTTTCAGCAGGACCGACGATGACTGGTTTTTCAATGAAAAGTTTTACCAATTCAAATTCCTTCTATCAAATCAATACATAAAATTATTTAAAAAAAAAAAAAAAAATCAAGTGACGTCATGATTATGAATGCTTCTTTATAATAAAATATATCATTTCAAATATTTATAAGAATTAATTATATCATTTATAAGATGCCTCCTTCAAATATTTATATCATTTATCTGACACATCATCTAACTGTAATTATAAAAATTAAAAAATAATAATGATTAAAGGCTTATATCAAATACATATGTCAAGAAAAGAACAATAATTTTTAATTCAAAAAATATATTGTATAAATAATTTAAGCTATACTTTTCTTAAATTTATTTAAATAAATTTATAGCAAGTTAATATTATTTTTATTTGCTATCAAAAATTATCTTGATCAAGTATGAATTTCGAGATATTTAAATTGAAAACTTTCAAAATTAAATTCGGGATAATATGAACTCTAATTTCAACAAGTGATAGTCAAACTGAACGTCTCAACGAGACAAACCAACAACATCAAAATCGGTTTAATTTGAACCCAAAATAGCACAAACTAATAGTTTTAAGCATATTTTAAAGCTTCATAATCTTAATTGAGTGATCAAATGATATCCAAATATAACATGCTTATAGACAAATCGAGCGACTCGGCAAAACCAATCTAACGAGTCAATGATTGCTTAATTATGATACACTCAAGCATTTAAATGATGAACATACACTATTATTGAGGGAATCAATATGAATCATCCGATGGAACATTCCAAATTTGTCTCAGATCTTCTTCATATCTATAAAGCTTGATACTGTCAAAATATACTCCATTGGACTTTTACCAGCTTATCATCCCTAGAGGTCCAACCAGCTACCGCCGCAAGACCTTAGCCTGGTTATCGTCACCAGACCTTCACCCAACAATCGTCATTGATCCTCGGTCCAGCAGCCACCATCAAGTCTCCTCCCTAATTTTCATTGCCCGCTAGCTATGGTCCATTCGGCCTTCTTCACCAACAAGACTTGGTCCTTCTAACCTATGTCGCTTGCCGACTACGTCATCAGATCACAATCGTCCGACTATAACCCCTCCTATCTCAATTGTCCAACTATGATTCCTCCGTCCCCGTCGCCTATCTACGGTCCATCGGACCTTCATTGCCCACCAACTATGGTCCTCATAACATCATCACCTGACTACGACCCTTCTAACCTTTGTCGTCCGCTGACTACAGTCCTCAAACCACCATTTTTTATAACCAATAACAAATAACAATGTAATCATTTCAACTAGGAATGACCTTGTGATTTTTTCCTCCTTTTTAAGGTTCTCACGTAAAAATTCTAATATCTCGTATGACTATTGCACCCCCTCTCTCTCTTATCTATTTGTGTGTTGGATCTTCGTACAAAACTACGACATCATCACAAATATTCTGGCACGCAATCACTATTCAGGTCTAATTTTATATTACTTTATTAAATATTTTTATTGTTATTATATTAAAATAAAATTTCTCATTAATGTATTAATTTATAATGTCCCATGACTATTTCTTCTTCATAGATGTCTCTTTTTATGAACAATTAACAATTGAAATAACTTTTTTTAATAAATTTATTATTATATGAATTTATTCTATATTTATTTAATCGTTATAACTATTTCATTATTTTTTTAATTTCTAAATATAATATTATAACCAATAGGAAGGCCCTAATGATTGGGAATTTGCTTGTTTCTGCGTGTTTGGTGATTTTGGTTATAGAGAGCTGGTCTGCAAATGGTTCATGAGGCTTCAAATTACAAATAAAAATATAACATAGAATAGTGACGCTCTTTGGCTCTTTTAACGGTCAAAAATAAAATTAAGGAAGAAATACACACATAAAATTTTAAATTTTAAAAATTAAAAATTTACAAAATTACCTTCGAAGAACTCTTCAACACAATAATTGATTCAAGGTGGGCGTTTCTGTAAAACGCATGAAGCCGGATAAGAAGTTGACTCTCTAGCTTATTAATAATCTGTGAAGAAAGCGAGAAACCCCTTCAAAAAAAGAAAAAAAAAAGTATTTTATGAATTTATTCTATATTTATTTAATTAGTATAATTTGATGGATGATGGTTAGATAATTGGCAATCTACTTGATCATTTTCGCAGTAGAAAGGGAAATTGGGCGACTAATAAGATATTGTCAAGCATCCATCATTAGCAATAATTTTGATCGGGCACGAATCTCGAGGCAAAAAGCTAGCCAGAAAATTCAAAAATTAAAACAGGGAGCACCTGAACTCCGATTTTAGCGAGCTTATAGTCAAACTGAGCGTCTCGAAAATACGAGCCCAACGACACCAAGATCAACCCAATCCGAGCCCAAATGAGTCCAAATCAAGGGCTCAAAGCGCCGTTGGAAGGTTCAAACTACAATTTGAGTTACCAAACAATCTCCGATTTTAACGAGCTTGTACTCGAATCAAACGGCTTGACGAGACGAATCCAACGAGCCTAAGACTGCCGAATTCCGACGTCATTAAGGCCCTCGAATAACCAACGAACGGTGCACGATCGTAGGATTTAATATCGGCCGTCCATTCAACCACTCCCTATTCGCCCCTGATCTCACGCCTATTTACGGGCCATGCCACTCCAGAAAATCTATAAATAGAGCCCTCATTTCTCATGAGGGGGGACTTGTCACGACCCGACCCGATCCGGGACGGATCCCGCTCACACCGGGCCGCGACAAAACCTTTTATCCAGGATCTGGCTTTGGAATTTGGTTCTGAACTGAATCTTCCAAATATTTAACTCAAAACAACACACAAACTCAGAACAACAGAGCTACTATAAGTCACCAAATGCAGCGGAACAAAACATCTATATTTTTCTTTTCCTCAAAACAATCATCTACAAATACAGTACATGGCTTTTGAACAGAAAGAAAGACATAACAGAAAAGTCATGACTGTACAAAAAAATCAAAAGGTACAAACAAATACCTATACTGATCAGACTCTGAATCTATTCCTGGACTTCCTTCCCTTTCCCAGAACCTGAAAACCACCAGAAAACAAGAGTGAGCTCAACAGCTCAGCAAAGCAACAAACCTCTAATCAAAATTCTCAGAATCCAAAACCAAACTCATCAGACAGAAATCAGATCAGAAATCGGAACAGAATCGTACAGATATCAAATCGGACATATCAGAACGAAACAGAACAAATCAGAACAGAATTGTACGGAAACAGAAGTCGTAATACAGAACAAAATCAGACATATCACATCAACAGAAGCAGAAATCAGAATTTCAGATCATATCGTATCAGAATTTAATTTGCTTACAGAACAGATACGGAAAACAGATATCAACAGAACAGATATATATTTAATAGCTAAACTAAACTAAACAGAATCACTACGGATTCTGACCCTTATGTCTCCCATGTGCTCACGGCACCAGAAATTCTCTGAGTAATTAATAACTAAGTGTGCTCACGGCACCAGAATAACAGAATTCCTCGGATCCGGGACAGAACAGAAATTTCTCCAACTTGAGCTCAACTAAGATTTCCCCAGACACTAACTGAATCTCATAGGATCTAGGCCCCTTATAACTCCCTTTTTATAGCACATACAGATAGCATTTCAATTCAGAAGAAATCCGGGCAAATCAGAAATCAGACAAAAAATCGGGCAGCACAACGGCAGTAGACAGAATTTACACAAAATTTCCTGCAAATAAAATTTCACCAAATTCGCACAGAATATAGATAATCACATTCCAGAACATTTATTCTACTGCACAGACAATTTACAATTTCACAGAAAAATGTAGTCTACGAAAAACTTCGCCGAATCAAAAATACCCGGACAAAAATCTTCGGAAAATAATCAAAATGTGCACACCCGGCACGTCAACAATATACAGAAAGTTACGCGGTAAAAACTGAACCAATCAAAAGATACGGACGAAAAACAGTAACAGAAACGAAATCCGGACAGAAAATACCGCCAAACTCGACGGTTCTGAAAATTGAGAAAGGCGGAATGTGCCTTACCTTGCGTACAGCAAATTCCTGAACAGTCTCCTCGGACGAAAACAGCTCCGCGTCGTCCGAAAATCAACTTTTCCAAAAGATTCCTCGACTTTCTCTCTCCTCAGATATTTTAATTTTTATTTTTTTGATTTTTCTCTCTCTCTTCAAAACGACTGAAATCAGCTTTATAATACACAGATCGGCCCGGTCGATCGCCAAATTGTCCCAGGACGATCAGACCATTTTGGATCGTCCTGGACGGTTCCCAGAACTATTTGTAGGCCGATATTTTCTACAGTGCCAATCGTCCTGGACGATGTCCAAATCGGCCTGGACGATATGTACAGAAAATCACCTGGAGCAAAACTAGGCACATTCTGGAGCAAAATTTCAACTGATCGTCCCAGGACGATCCAGATCGTCCTGGACGATCCTGGAGCAGATTTTTGATATTACAGGACTTAAGCAAGAAGAGAAGGAAGAAGCTCCTCCTCGACCACCGCCGGAACCTCGCCGGACCACCGCAGGAGCCTCGCCGGAGCCTCGCCGGATCATCGCCGGAGCCTTGCCGGACCACCGCCGGAGTTTCGCCTCACCACCATTTCAAGGCCCGACCTTCAGGCCCGACGTGCTACTGAAGGCCTGACATTCAGGCCCAACGTTCTGCTCAAGGCCCGACTTTCAGGCATGACGTCTTCATCTGAGGCCCTCACCTTCTCCAGAGGCCTTCACCCTCACCAGAGGCCCTCACCTTTGCCAAAGGCCCTTTCCTCCACCAGACTAGCACCTGACGCCGTTGCTTTGTTGGAACACCACCTGAGGCTTGGACTTCTGCTGGGCCACTACCTGACGTCCAGAGTTCTACCAAAGTACCGCCCTACTACGACAGTCTTTTTGACCCCGGTCTTCTACCGACTACGGTCCTCCCGACCTCCGTCGCCTACTATGCTCACTCTGACCTCCATCACCTGACAACAGTCTTTCAGTCCCCAGTCTCCTGCCGACTAAGGTCTTCCCGACCTCTGTCGCCTACTATGGTCCTTCCGACCTTCATCAACAGACAACAGTCTTTTTGACCCCGGTCTTCTGCCGACTACGGTCCTCCCGACCTCCGTCGCCTACTATGGTCACTCCGACCTCAATCACCAGACAACGGTCTTTCAGACCCCAGTCTCCTGCCGACTGCGGTCTTCCCGACCTCCGTCGCCTACTATGGTTCTTCCGACCTTCATCAACAGACAAAGGTCTTTTTGACCCCAGTCTTCTGCCGGCTACGGTCCTCCCGACCTCCGTCGCCTACTGTGGTCACTCCGACCTCCATCACCAGACAACGGTCTTTCAGACCCCAGTCTCCTGCCGACTACGGTCTTCCCGACCTCCGTCGCCTACTATGGTCCTTCCGACCTCCATTAATAGACAACGGTCTTTCTGACCCCGGTCTCCTGCCGAATACAGTCCTTCCGACCAAACAAACATGTATATGTAACTCCTACTATGTAATGCAATCTATATGATGTACATTTGCTACAGCAATCCAAGGCCTTCTCCCAAGGAAGGGCCTCATTTGTAATCGACTACAAATACTAGTGGATTCATTCAAACTGGGCCAGGCCCCGTGGTTTTTCCCCCTTTTCAGGGGTTTCCACGTAAAAAACTCTGGTGTCTCTTATGAATGCTACACCTCTCACTTATCTAATTGTGTGCTGGATCTTCGTACAATGCTAAGACATTAAACTATATTTCTCTACCGCCGCGAATACTCCAGGACGCAACAAGCAAGATTCTTGTTGAGTGATGGTCGCGAGAATGTTTGTAGTTGGGTGATCATTACTAGTCAAATGTTTATTCTCTTAATATGAAAGAAGATCAAAAGAAAAGTAAAACAGGCATAAGATATTGATGATTGAAAGATATCGAGTATTGTTCATTAGCCTGTATTCGGTAATATTTGTTAAGGAACATGAAAAGTTGGGTTGTGTTTAGCAACTAACTTGGGCCTTCTCCGTATTGAAGGGTAGACTTAGTGATCATGAAGGTAGGTTTCAAACTATAATAGTTGATAGATGTTAGACATCAATCATTCATAAGGAGTATATGACATTCAATGATGAATATAAGATGTCAGATAATGGTTGGCAGTTGAGTCTGCCATACTCTTATTATGAGAGATCAAAATAACAAGCATCAACGTTAATCAACGTTTATGGTTTGCTCAATCATTCTATTGAAAGGAGGATAGAATATGAGATATATAATATGGTTATTAAACATCAGTATTTGATAAACATTAGGCATTGGTCATTGGTATGTGTTGGATGATGGTCGACGAAAAATATTAGAAACTAGATTACTTAGGAGGTTAATTTAGCTGTTTTCCTAACATAATGGAGTTGTGAATAATAAGATTGTTGTTGAGCATTAGTAATTACTATGCTTTGGCATAGAGTGCTAGTAAGCATCAGATAATAGGTGAAAAGACATCATAATTTAGAATATATCCAGTGGTTACTATGTTGGGAAAGTAAAATTACATAGCAAAACAGAAATTTCCACGAAAAGACAAAACACCAAGATTTACAGCGGAAAAATATGAAACTGAGAAAAAACTACAGAACAACACCAACATTAAAAATTTCACTATGAAAATTTAGTAGAAATATTATAGTTCACTCTGTCATTATCTCTCTTCACTCTTCCACTGTCCTCTTACAAGACCTTAAACCACCATGGGACACAACCCTTAATGAAAATAAGCTCGATCATTATCCTAATAGAAAGAGAGATCATTTAGCTCGTATGACGATATAAGAGGTCGCGAGGTGTGACAAATGTCAAGCAATTGTCATTGATAGATGGCAGAAGGTCAATGTGGAATATCATGTGAGAGCGATGATGTTGTGTGTCAATATTTGTCAATGAATGGTATCAAGTGATAGAGATGGCAGGTGTTGTTATTACTTGACAATCAATATTTGATCAGATGAATTTTTTGATATATCAATTCTTAATAATTTTATTGTATCATGCATTAATGCAATAATTACTACTTCAAGCTTTTTTAATTGTATTGAATTTGTGAATAATCACAATTTCAATGATAAGTTCACTCTCTTATTCAAAAATAAGAAAATATTGTATAAATTATTGAACTTTTAACAAAAATATAATACAACATTGAAATCATTTAGAAATTAAAATATATATATGAAATAACTAAATAAATATTTTTTTATCTTGATATTTTTTTATTAAAATATCTTGATATAATTTCGGTGCAAGACTGCAACCAATGCAGGTGGTGGATTGGGGATTTATGAAGTGCAAGTAAATTTTTTGGGGCTCATTCATATGAGCTATTATTAAGTGCGGAGTGCGGACGGGAGAACCGTCAGCACAAGCACTGGGTACCCAGCGGTACCGAGTGCGGGTACTGAGCTGGGTACCACCAATGAGGTGACGTGTCACATTTTTATTAGTCTCCAAACGCACCCCACACTCCGCACCTAATAATTTCTCCATTCATACAGGTTATGAATGAAAAACAAAATATGCTTAAATTATTTCTAGTCGTTGTGGTGGACTAAATTGTGAATTCCCAATATAACTATAAAAAATAAAAAATCTCTAATTATTGTCACCTCTATTATTTATTTAAAAAAAGACTTAAAAGACCACTTTGACACGCAAAAAATTTGATCATTTGCTTTCATTAATGCATGAAAATTTAGGTCGTAATCAAAATTTTATTTGACTATTCTTTTTCTATGACTTTTTTATTTTTTATTTTTTTGAAATTTTTATAATGGGAACTTATTTCTTACAAATAAGATTTCATTTAGGAAGCTTTCTAACTTCTTTGCATTTTCAGATCGTAGCTATAATTTTTGTTTGGTCGCTGCTTTTTGGTCATTTTAATAAAATTTTAGACTAGAAAATTACTTTCTACAACAGTTTTAAAAATTAATTTTTCTAAGATCAACTTTACAAAATAATAAGAAAGCAATCACAAATAAAGCCTAAAATTGCTAATGTATGATAGCATTAGGAAAGCAATTATTCGATTTTTAATAATATGAATAATAGTTTTCAAAAAAAGAAGAAACTGCAATAACCTTACAACCATCTAAGTAGACCTGTCAATATTGGACCCGACCCAGAAAACTGACCCGTTTGCAAAACCTGGTCGGGATCGTGTTGACTCGGAAACCCGGGAATGACCCGGAAAATGGCCCTGCTCGAATCTGCCCAACCGCGACACCGCCTACCCGGGTTGCCCGCCTGCCCCAACGCGACACCACAGTTGCTGCATGCTGCCGACCTGCCGACCGCCATCACACGCTACACGGTTGTCGCGCGGCCCAGCGCTGTCAATCTTGTGCGGGAACTCACAAAAATCAAACCGAAGCGGGTTGGGTCGGGTTGACCCAAACCCTAAGCGAGTCAAGTTCGGGTCCAAAAAATCGACCCGTTTGCAAAAATCCGACAACGGGTCGGATTGACCCGAACCCAAATAGTACCGGGTCAGTTCTGGGTTCGACTGAACCCTACCCGTTGTGAGACCTTGTTCCCTTACTGTTCCTCTCTGATTTGGATTTTTTCTCTCAGGATCGTCCAGGCCGATCGGTACTGTATAAAATATCGGCCTGAGAATAGTTCTGGGAACCGTCCAGGACATTTTTTCTGGTCTGATCGTCCCGGGATGATTTGGCGATCGGCCGGGCCGATCAGACAAAGGATTTAAAGAAATCAGCTCGTTTTGATGAGAGAGAAAATATTTTATAAAACAAAATATCTGTTTTGAGGAGAGAGAAAGAGAAAGGGAAAAGAGGAAAACCTGGTTTTGGAGGCCGCGGAGCGCTTTTCGTCCGACGCTGCTATTGGGAAAAGTGAAGATCTCGTGGTAAGGACTCCGAACCCTATTTATGTTTTCAAAGATATTGAGTTTTGACCGAGTTATGATTTGTTTGGTGTTTTCGTAGTCGACTTTTCGACGTGATTTGGATTTGGCACAACTTTCACCGCACAACTTTTGATATGTTATAGATATGATTATTGCACACGATTTGACTGTATTCTACGAAGATTTTACCGGTCGGAATTGATTCTACGCGATTTTAATCGAATAGAAAATTATCGGGACTTGATTTGATTTGATTTCTATAGGGCAATAGTCTTGTATTGATGTCATAGACCTTCGCCTGTAATTTGGAAAGATTTGGAATTTGTGTCTTTTTGCAGGATTTTTATGTAAATTTGACCGACTGCCGTTACGCTGCCCGATTTTCGTATGATTTCCAAATTTTTTTTGGAATTGATAGATTGAATTGATATGTGCATGACTATTGATATGATTGTTTTAGATTGCTTATATTGAATTGACTATTGACTATTGATACTGAAAGACAAGTGGGAACATGGTTGAACGTTGGTTGGAGATAGACTTGACCTGTACAGGATGGTGGGCCGACGGGCTTTCCTTTAAATCATAGATCATGGATCATGGATCATGGAGGGAGTTATAAGGAGTTTTATACGCCGACGGGCGGCCGACGGGCAAAAGAGTGACGACTCTTCTTGATAGAACCAACGTATAGACATCTATAACAGCAATACAGATTCTACAACAGCAACATAGCCAGCGTTTGTACTTGTTTAGTAAGACCATTGAATGATATGCATCGATTTATTGATTTCCGATTTGATTTATCGAATTGATTTCATTGATTGATCGTTGAGCATTGCTACTACTATTGATTATTGATCATTGATATTGATATGGACTACTATTGATTATTGATCATTGATATTGATATGGACATGGACGGCATAGATTCATAGACTCATTGATACCATTGATGCTTCATTGATTTGACTTGCTGCTGCTATTAATTTATCGTACGGATTCATTGATTAGATTGATTGATTGATTTGACGGATTTATTGATTTTATTATTGATCTTATTGCTTTATCGTATTGATTTTACCGACTTGATACTAGAGATTTGCTTTGATACGATAGATTGGTTCGATACGATTGATTTGATTGATCGACGGATTCTCTTGAGATTTCACGTACTGATTGATTGAGCTGGATTTATCGATTCGCCTGCCGCTGCATTGACTGGCTTTATTGACTATTGGATTTCCGTTGCATAGATTCATTGACCATTGACTGATATGATTTGATTGACTGACATGCATATTGATAGCATAGCCGTGCTTTGATTTCAGTTATAGGTATTAGGTGACCTGCTGGGCTTTGTAAAGCTCATTATATGTGGTTGCTATTTTCAGGTCAGGGCAAGGGAGCAGAAGATAGGAATTGATCCAGATCTTCAGGTTTTTGTCTTTTGATTGATTTTGATTCTTTTGTACTCATGATAGATTTCAGTACTGGTGATTATAGTTTAGTTCCTGAGTATTGTACATGATTTTTGAGATGAATCGACTTGTATATTGATGTTTTAAATTTCATAGATGTTTGATAGACTGGTTAATTGAAGGTTTTAGATAACTCTGGTAAATTGTTTGAGTAATTGATTGACATTCTTTCCAAGTTTGATCTTGGGGCATCACACCCGTGACCCAAAATTGACACCCCTACATCTAAGGATCCGTTTGGGAAGACTGTAGCATTTCATTGATGTGGTTGTAAAGTTGTTGTAGGGAAAATAAGTTTTTTTTTTTTTAAGTTATTAAAAAAAAAAAACTTTCTAGTACATATTTTTTTTGGAAGCAATAGGCAAATGAAACTGTGGACGCATTGATGAAGGGTAATAAACTAATAATTCAATATGGTTTTGGTATATGAGTTTAGCTTAACAATGAATCCAATCTACGTACACCTTAAATAAGCACTTTAAGACATGATTACTATTGACACATCGCCAAAAATCATCTTGATTAGACATAAATCTCGAGACATTTAAATTGACAACTTTCAAAATTATATTTGGGACCATATGAACTCCAATTTTAGCAAACTTATAGTCAAATTATACCTCTCAAGGAGATGAACCCAATGACACCAAAGTTGGTCTAATCCGAGCCCAAATGGGCCCAAATCAAGTGACCAAAACATATTGGAAGGTTCAAAGTATAATTGGACGACCAAATGATATCTAAATATGGCACGGTAATAGCAGAATCGAGCAGCTCGACGAGATGAATCCAACGAGTCTAAGAATGCTCAATTCGAACATCAGTAAGGCACTTAAATTCTTGACAAATGCTCCATATTATCTAGGGAATCACTAGGGGTGTCAATTTCGGGTCACGGATCGGGTTTGGGTCGAACCGGAACTGATCCGACACTAATTGGGTTCGGGTCAACCCAACCCGTTTTTACAAACGGGTCGATTTTCTAGACCCGACCCGCTTCGGGTTCGAGTCAACCCGACCCGACCTGCTTCGTTTTGATTTTTTTGAGTTCCCGCATGCGACGAACAGCGTGCAGTGGCGCGACAAGAACCCAATGACGAGAAGGTTAGTCGGGGCAAGCGGGGTAGACAGGCAGCCTGGGTATGCGGGGCCGCTGAGCAGGCAGGCAGATTCAGGCAGGACCGATCAGAGCGGGCAGAGCCATTTTTCGGGTCATTCCTGGGATTCCTGTCACTACATGAAAAATGCTAATTACCGGCAAAAAAATTTTGCCGAAAATTCTGATGAATTTTCGGCAAATTTCCAATGAAATGTTTCTGTAATATTTCCGATGGCATTTAAAAATTTTTAGGAAATAATCATATATTTATAATTAAAAAAAAGAATTAACTAATTTAAATTAACTAATTAAATAATTTAAATAAACTAATAATATTAACTAATTTAAATTACCTAATCAACTAATTTAAATTAATTAATTAACTAATTTAAATTAACTAAACTAATTAACAAATTTTGCTTCGCGGCCAAGAAGTTGGGCACTAGATATCCTCATAATTATTGTAAGATTACTAGAAAAATATTCCATAATATATGAATTATTCATCACCTTTGTATATAGTTTCATGCAAATGTTGCATTTTCATTCATACTTGATGATGGTAACTGACCATGTAATGATTGAAAAAGTAATAAATTAATCAAAAGTTTGAAAGCAACAAAAAATTTTGGGGGTTACAAAAATAGGAAGAAGTGAGCTTTAGATAGAGAGGTAGAGAGTTATCAAAGAATTTGGGAGAAACAAAAATTTGGAAGAAACAAGTAATAAATTTAGAGCTAATAAGTTTAAAAAGAATAGGAGAGTTACACTTAAACACCATAATGAAGAGCTTTTTTCATTAATAGTGCCAGCTTTGCAATTCTTATTTAAACCCATATAATATGTGTAGATGTTGATATGAAAATTTAAGCCCCTTATGAGATGTCAATTGCCGTATCAGCTTGGTGTCATATTTTTTAAGGAAGGCTGTGTGGCTTCCCTTAGAGTAACCTTGATGACAGAGGTGGAAACGGCCATAATTTTCAGAGGGGGCAAACATATAAGTAACTGTTCGCATATATGTCGAGGGTCCAAGGGGACAGCTCCCCCTGGCAGGGTTCGATCTGCCCGGTCAGGTCGCGGGGTCAAGGGGCAGCGCCCCTGCAGCAATTACCCCCCTAGCAACAAAGGGGTTCCGCCTCTGCTTGATGAGTCAACTTAAAATAATATTTGTATTGTTGACCTCGATTTTGGCTCGAGCGTGCTCGAGCTCGTTTGATTGATTTAATTGAACCCCGTCGAGCCCAATTCGAGCTCGAATCGACCCGACTCGAGCCGGATCAGACTCGAATGCGTTCAATTAGACTTGATCAGTTCTCTTTAGTCGTGTCGCGTTTAATTTGTTTTGAATTGATATTTATTTTGAATTTGATTTTGTATGATTAATTTCGTCGCGCCGGCTCAGACCAAAATTGACTCGAATCGAGTCAAGATTGGACTCGAGCCTAGCCCAATCTTAGCCCATTTTAATCTAATTCAGCTCAATTTAATCCTATTAAAATCCATTTGACTTTCTATGCATTTTGAATTTACTTCCTTAATCAGGTAATTATCTCAACGGCTCCGATCAAATGAAATCCCCATTTCGGCTGAAATCCCGCGTCTCAGCGATCTCCTGCGGCTAGAGCAGACCTCGAGCGGAGAACGGAGCCGTTTTAAGAAACTTTCGGAAGCTGGGGCAGGAGGACGACGTTTAGCGGGCTTCCTCTTTCGGTGACGAACTCAATTTACTCGAGACGAAGGCTTTGAGCTGGGATTTCGCTCTTTAGCTCTCTCCCTCTCCGGCTCTCACTGAGGTTCTCCCTCTCAATTTCGCTCCCACACTCTCTCTTCCCCGCGCCCTGTCTCTCTTGATCCGGTTCTTGCTCACGGTGACAAGAGGAGACCTCACGCCCAAGCTCCCTCTCTCTCACGCATCTCCCTCTCCCTCTCGCGCCTTGCCCCTCTCCGTCCCTGCCTTGTTCACACGAACCCGACGGACCGAGCCCAGCAAGAGGAGCCCGAAAACTCCTTGCTCCCTCTCCATTTCGCGAATCCCGACCGAACTCAACAGCCACCCGACGCCTGGACCGACCTGGACTTCGTCTCCTCTTCCTTTGCCGAGCCGACTACCTTCGCAGCAGGTATATCTCTATCTCCTCCTTCTTTTCCTTCTTCTTTTTCTTCTTCTTCTTTTTTCTTCTTCTTCTTCTCTTTCTTCTTCTTTTCCTTCTTTTTTTTTCTTCCCCTTCTTCTTCTTTGTTTTTCTCTCATTATGCTTTGCTTCTCCTTCTTTTTTCCCTTCAATCTTCTTCTTCCCACTCTCTACTTTTATTTGTTTCTAGTTACTTCTATTGGTAGAAAGACACATTAAGGTAAGATCTTTGCAAGTCTTGGGGTGTGTATGTCATCACACCCCTTTGTTCTCTTTATCTTTAGTAAATGCTTCCATGCTTTGTGATTGATTTTATAGTGGCTTATGTAATTAGCTTTGGTATGATGTGTTGATTTGAGCAAATAGGTGGTGTTGGAAATCTATTTATTTTTGTTCATGAAACTTGGTTTAGAGACTTAGGTGTAAATCCTAAAAGTGTATAAGAGGCCATTTTGGTTTTCTATTAAACCATGCATATAAAGTGTTTGGTGAAATGCTCCCAAGAGAAAATCATAGGTGTTTGCTTGCATTGAGGCCTTGTATGTTGAGCCCACTCATATGGAAGTTTACTCAAAGTGTTTCCTAAAAGCTTATCAACAAAATCTAAAAAAAATGGATTTGATAACTTGATGGGATTGTGATCTAATATGCGTATAACCCCTTTCATATGATATTTTGTTTCATGTGACTTTGCAAGCATTGTACCTCAAGGGTTTGATAAAATTTTGTGTTACTTGGTTGGTGGTGATCCATGAAACTTAGACTCATATTGAGTTTGTCAAGTAGATATTTTTGTAAGCATGCTTAGTTTGACGATATGCACATAAAGTGTTTGTGCTAGTGCTTAACATTGTATTATAAGCGCTCTCAAAATATACAACACAAGTTCCATCTCATTTAGAATGAAATAATGATAATCTCTAGTTTTCTTTTGTAGCCATTAAATGACCTATTCTATGTTCTTATGCATATTCATGTTCCAAAATGCTACACAAGGATTTAGCCATGTTTATGCTTGGAGTAGTTTAAACTTACAAACACGTTTCAATATTATTAGCATGCTTGAGAATGTTGGTTTATACACTTTGATTGGGGGTTATGTCTATTCAAAAGATAGTTTTTGTTTTGTTACAAAGTAGGGATAGGCATTATTGACGCAAAAGCTTTGGTTCCATTCTTCTTTGCCTAAGTTTTATGGGTTAACTATTTGATAGAATGTTTCAAAGAAGTTTCTCTTGAAGCCTTATTTTGAGAAAATTTAGTGGCTAGAACTATGTGTTCCTTCTTTCCAAAAACAAAAAAAAAAACTTTATTGCTTGGCAACATAGATTGGTTTCCAATTCTTCCATTACTTGCTAGAACATTTGTTATTCATGACATTATGGCATTTGGATTAGTTTGTTTGTGAAAAGTATCGGAAAGAGAGTTTTATAAGAAAGCATGAGTAGATTTTCTTTTGCTCATCTTGACTTAATATGGAATATTATATTGAACATGTGCCTTACGTTACAACTATTGTTAAGAGAATAATGTTTGTGAAGAAAATTTTACATGGCTAAGCTACGAAAAGGAAAATCATTGGTAGTTATATTTATGCCTTCGTCTCACCTACCATTGTAAAGACAAGTCGGAACAAAATGAAATCTTTTTTTTTAACACTTACATATCTCATAAAACATAAAATTTGGATTTGGATTTGTGGCCTTTCAATCATAATCCATTGTTTGTTTTTTATGATCTTGTTTGTGAGCTTGACATGCAAAGTTTCTTTACACACATGGAGTTTCACATTGGGTTTTGGGATTTAAAGTTTTATACGAATGGTAATGGGCGGTTATATCAAGCTTTACCAACACATCTCTTCCTGATTATTATGACAAGGCATGTATACATTGGTTTGGGGCAAAGTTTACTTTACAAAATGATTATTTGGACCGTGTTATTTTATGCAAACTTTATATTGTCATTGCTTATTGTTGAGCTTTGTAGTTGCTAGATAACGGCACGATTGTAGCATTGAGTTATGAGTAGATTGTAATAAAAAGTTCAAGTTGAAAATATCATGGTTACACTTTAGCAAATTAATGTGAAATGCAATAGTTTAATATTACTTATTCTCCCTTATCTCAAAGTCTTTAATGGAATTTATGTAGATTTGTGTTGCAATGAGGCCCTCTTCTTATCGTTTTGGTAAAAAAGCTTTGCATAAAATTTTATAGATTTGGGTCGCTAACGAAGAGTGTTTTCTTTGGAAACTTTTGAGCATAATATTGTCTTGTTGCATTTCATACAGACGATTAGATTAAGTTTAAAGCATCTTCTTATGAAATTAAGTCATATTCTCATTCACATATGTGTAAGTTATTGTTTATTCGTTGTCGCCAACTAATGACATGTGAGTTTCTTTTTGGAGCGTATTTTAAGTGATTTTATATTTAAAGAGCTTTATGGAACATTTCTTCTTTTGCTTTTGTTGAGAGTCTCTTTGCATGAGTAGAGATACTTCTTTAGAATATTTAGAAAATTTGGAAAGTCGTTTTTGATTGAAAGATATCTTATTTTGCTTTAGTTGGAAGGATTTATAAGCGTTTTTTTTTATTATTTGTTCTATGCGGCGAATTTTTATAAGTGCTTTACAATGAGTGGTTCTTATAAAACTTTCTCGTTGAAAAGCTTTATGGTTTTCATACCCCACTCCAAATGAAAGGGGGCACTTGATCATGAGTTGGTGGGTAGAGTTTTGTGTCAAAGAATGAAGTTTTGGTGGGAGATTTTGTAGAGATTTGGTAGAGTTTTGGTGTCAAAACAAGAATGAAAAGATCAATGATTTTTAGTAGATTGCTTCTTTTGGGAAGTTTCGTATACTAGTTTTAGAAATCCTTACAAGTTGTGTTGGGTTTGATTGGACTTATTTAGTATAATCCCTATAGGGTCACTTAGGAGTGATTAATACTTTCCTATTTGGATTGAGTTCTCTTAGTGATTATTTTCTAAAAGAGTGAGTTTTGGAGAGTTGAAGCTTTGAGGGAGCTTTATGTTTGTAGGTGCTTAGTGTCTTTTTGGGAGCAAGATAGGATTTCCTCCACTTTGTGTTAGCTTATAGGGTTAAAGAGAATATTGGATGGATTCAAAGTAAGATGAATTTAGTTGTAAGTCTAGTTTTTAGAGGTCTTTTCCCCTTAGTTGTTGTAGGATTTGGTTTAGAGTGTTATGGGTAGATATGTCAAACGTATCAAGTGCCTCATTTGGAGTGGGAATAGCAAAGGGCATTGTTGATATAATAGGATGCACTTGACTTCTACGAAGTGTGTCCAATAACAACAATGCCTACACCCCTTTTTGTATTCGATTTTTCGTTGGTTTTCTTCGCCGTTTCTTTTGATGTTTTTTTTGGTACTACATGCTTGCAAGATAAGGAGAACACAAAGAACAAGTAGCCCGACAAATAACTAAAAGGTACGTTCTTTTTCTTTTATGCATTTCCATTCTTTCATTTTATTAACTGCTTATAGAACTGCTCTAATACACTCTCCTTTTGTGTTGCGAGGTATTTTTTTTTTTGGAAAGTAATGGATAAGGAGCACTTGGAGCTGGAGCTAGGACAACCGGACCTAAGCATCAGTCGTCCCTACTCATCTAGTAGGGGCGCTACGGGCGGAACCACCGGGTCGTAGCCCCCGGTGCTGTAAGCTTTCTAAAACTTAGAAAACCTTTAGGGGCCTAGATGATTGTGCGCTTCCTACCCTTAGGGCCTTAGAAACTTCAATTATATATTTAGGATTACTTTTATTTTCTTTTAGATCCTTAAAACCTTGTGACATCCGTATAGAAGTCTTAGGAGTTAGAAGAACAACACTTTCAATCCTACAACACTAGTGACATCTAAGGACAAAAATTAAGGACCGAGTCTTAGAAAACATAGACTTAGGGTGCATGTTCCTTATAGGATAGAGACTTCAAAACAACAACTTAGTGACACGTTTTCCTAGATTTAGATTTTGTTTTCTTTAATCTACTAATAATCAACCAACTAAATTTAATCTAATTCTTAAAAATCTATTAAAACACTTAATTCTTAATTAAGTTTTAATTAACATTCATAATCATTAAATCATAATTTTAAATCATAAACCTAAATCAAATCTAATTAAATTAATAATTAACCCTTCACCAACTTAAGATTTAAAAGAGATAGATTTAATTAGGAGATCAAATTGTGAATTAAAAATTAATTAGGATAAGATACTTATAAATATTAAACCTTAGTATAATTTCTAAAATCAATCAACAAACATGATTAATAAAATATTTAATCTACCTTTTTCTTCTCTTTTAATAACAAACTAAAGTAAATCAACAAAGTTAATTATCACTGGGTAACCCAGGCCTACGAGGCTATTAAGTTAGCCCCAAGGAGGGTGAAATAAACCTCACGGCCTCGGTGTGAAACAAAGGTGGTAATTAATTAAACATTAAAAATAAAAGATACCTAAAATCAATCTTAAAACACTAAGATTTGAATTTTAATTAAAATCTCTTCTTTGTCCCTTTCAACAAACAAATAAAATACAAACAACTTTAACTAAAATCATCCTATATAGGACCTACCAAATCCACACAACCTACACACTCTTAGACCGGTTTGTTAGGACACGACTATTAGCTTTAGGTTAAGTTATTGTTCTGTTGTTCTTTTCTTTTCTGTACTTTGTTGTGACGCTCTGCATGTGACCCGTGTGCTGTTTGCTTAGTATTTGTGGTAGCCTTTTCCGTGGGTTTTCTGTGATGCTTTTCTGTGGTGTTCTTTTAGTTTTCTTTCTGCACTGTGGTTGTGACGTTAGAATACCCATAGGTTAGGCACGCTCTTTTATACTAATGCTGTCTTCCTGCAGGTGGTCGTGCTCATATAATGCTGCTAAAAGGGGGCTAAAATTAATAAATAATATATAACTGCTTTAGGTACTTGCTTCAGCTGCTTAGCCCCCAATAATCAGAGCACGGCCAAGTGATTGATGTGCGCATTTTAATTCACATATATAACTGCTTGGATGAAATTTTTTATTATAACTGCTTAGGATAACCCCTGCAGGAGAGTCTAGATTTTTGTTTTTATAGTGTCATGTATTTGATAGTAAATGTTGTGAAAATTTAAAATAAGGCATTTTTTAAGGAGAAAGGAATCCAAAGGGAAAAGTAAACCCCTACAGGGGGTTTCATTTTTCATTTGGATATCTTTTTGGAGCACTCACTACGAGGAGTCCAAAGGGAAAAGTAAACCCCTACAGGGGGTTTCCTTTTTCATTTGGGTATCCTTTTGGGAGAGTCACTACGAGGAGCCCGAAGAAATGAAGATGATCCAAAGACGAATCAAGGAAGTGGAGAAGAAGACTGAAGAGATATAAAAATGCCTTATTTTAAGATTTGCGTCATTCCCGGGTTGTTGTCGGTGGAGCCCGGCCACCTTTACTTACTGTACTATATGATGTAATATTGTATGGCACTTGCCATGGACACTCTTTTTCGTGGGATTTTATTTTCTGTGTTGTGATTTACTTACCTTGTTTGCGCAGTAGAAATTGCATGCTTTTCATAGGTTTCTTTCTTGCATGTGCTTGTGTCTGACCGCTAGGCTCTTTAGGGATAAAATTTTTATACTCGTAATCATTAAATAAAAATTTAAGACTAATTCACATAGAAATATAACGACTCTAGGGAATAGCCGGAATCGTCCGGGGTGGCATGCATGCATTCTCTCACCTATTAGACAAGCTTCCCCGCCTGCGGGTGGAGTCCGGATAATCTGGCCTATGAGGATGAAGTGCTGGACCTGGGGAAGTTTAGTCATTCAAAAACTATTTTCTATAAGCCTTTTTAAAATTTTATGCATCACTGATTTGGAAATTTTGACTAGCATAAATTGCATTAGTAACTAATTAAAATTAAGATTTAACTGCATTAGCTTTAGGAGCATTATACCACTCATAAGTGTGGGATCAATTAGGGAATTTCTTTAGTTGTCGATCCCAATTTCAGTGTCTAAACTACCCACCCATCTCTCATACAGACCGGATAGCATGGATTTTACACGATTAGGAGGTTTTAGCTGGCTTCCTTTGTCAGACAAGGAATAAGTCCAGATTGCATTAGCTAGGTCGTGGATGCTAGCGTTGTGTATACAGCACTACATCTCTTATAGATTTAGGATCTAAAGGTGAGTGGTACAGGTGTACCACTATACACCTTATTGGTGGGTAAGTTCTCCATTCTTTCGGAGACTATAAATCCTACCCATCTGCGTCACACAGATGACGCCACCTCCCTCTTTCTCTCGTGCATGTCTAAGTGCGTTGTCCCTCTTTCTTTTCTCCAGTTTTCACTTCTTCTAGCCGGCCGGATGTTGATTGAACCATGTGTGATTGATTGAGCCAACTTGGGACACTTTTTTTTCTTTGATTAGGAAAGCCTAGAATTTGCCCTTACACTAAACCCATTAGAGGAGATAATCTAACGTCCTTAATCGAGAGTCTTCTTAGATCGAGGTCTAAGATGTAATTAACTACGGGGGCTTGCGCCCGTAGGAAACCGATCCCCACAATCAAATAAACTCCATTCGAGCTGATGTATCGAATGGGGGAAATCTCGTGAACTTTTGGGTTATAGATATTATTATCCATCGAGGTTGGTAGGTGAAAGCCGCTATCCTCCATGGCTAATCGTATCTATAACTCCATCTGCTCTTCCATTGGCCTGCTTGTGTCGATTGTAAAGGTCTACGACCATTTTGTCCTACGGGATAGTGTGATCGTACCCTTTGCATTCGAACCACACGAGCGGAATCCTTTCGGAGACCCACATGTATTCCTTTTTTTATTCTCTTATAAACGAAATTTCATATTTTTCTCCATGAATATCACCCTTTGAAAAAGTTAAGGAATCGATGGTCAGTTGTTGACTAATAGATATTGATCTGATTTGATTTCTCGATTAGTTCATATCATGATATACAATCATATCATATGGTATTGATACGACATCACAAAATCATCTTGATCGGGCACGAATCTCAATGCAAAAACTAGTTGGAAACTTCAAACATTAAATTTCGGGAGCATATGAACTCCGATTTCAGCGATCTTATGGTCAAACTGAGCGTCTCGGAAATACAAACCCAACGACACCAAGATCAACCCAATCCGAGACCAAACGAGTCTGAATCAAGGGTTCAAAGCGCTGTTGAAAAGTTCAAACCGCAATTTGAGTTACCAAACGGTCTCCGATTTTGACGAGCTTATACTCGAATCGAGCGGCTCGACGAGACAAATCCAACGAGCCCAAGATCATCAAATTCCGACATCACTAAGGCCATCAAATGTCCAACGAACGGTGCATGATCAAAGGATTCGATATCGGCCGTCCATTCAAACCACTCCCTGTTCGCCCTTGATCTCACGCCTATTTACAGGCTATGCCACTCCAGAAAAACTATAAATAGAGCCCTCATTCTACACCAAGGGGAGGGGAGGGAAGAGAGAGAAGAAGAAGAGGAGAAAGGGGAAAAGGAGATTCCTCACCTCCTCGACCACCGCCGGAGCTCTTCCTGCCGCCTGAAGACGCCAGAACTCTGCCGGATTTTCAGGAAACACAGGAATTCTGCACAACTTCCACGTGATGCTGAAATCCTTCCCAATTAACAACAGAGTTTTCTCATGACGCCGAAACTCCGCCCAAGTGAAGCCGGAGTTCTCCTCTGCCATCAAAGACGTCGAACTTCTACCCGACGTCGGACCTTCACTCTTCGCCAAGTTTCTACCCGGCGCCGTACTTCTACCGGTTATCGGACTTCGTTGGACGTCTATGCGAAGATGCATTTCTTTCCATTGCTGGACTTCTACCTGACGCTGTCCTACTGATCTTCGTCGTCAGACTATAGTCCTTTCGACCTCCGTCGCCAGCCGACTACGGTCCTCCTGACTTACGTTGCACGCCGACTACAGTCTTTCCGACATCCGTCGCCCGTTGAATACGGTCCTCCTGACATATGTCGCCTGCCGACTATAGTCTTTTCGACCTCCGTCGCCCGCCGACTACGGTCCTCCTGACTTACGTCGCCCGCCGACTACAGTCCTCTGTCTCCAGTTGACTACGGTCCTCCTGACCTACGTTGCACGCCGACTGCAGTCCTTCTAACAAAGCGAATATGTCGATAGTAGCTCTTTGTATTTACATCTTGTAATGTACTCCATAAGATGTACATTAAGCTAAGACCTTCCACCAAGGAAGGGCATCATTTGTAATCGACTGCAATACTAGTGGATTCATTCAAACTGAGCTAGGCCCCGTGGTTTTTCCCCCTTTTATAGGGGTTTTCCACGTAAAAATCTTGGTGTCTCATAAATGCTAGACCCTCTCTTCTTATCTGATTGCGTGCCGGATTTTCGTACAATGCTAAGACGTTAAATATGATATTTCTCTACCGCCGCGAATACTCCTAGACGCAACAGGTATAATTATTGATTGGGCTTATATTGCCTTATCGTTTGGATCATTTATAGCTTGATGTACGACTTTTGATTCCTTGATCTTAATTTGTCTCAATATCATGAACTAATCCACAACAACCTTGCTTTTGTCATCTTAGTTCCATGTTCACAACCACATTTCATCTTCTACAGCTGCATTTGTTAACTTTACTTCCTGCAACAAGTGCAATAATTCAAAAAAATATATAATTAATTATTAAGCCGAATTATGTTTATGCTCACCAAAATAATATAATATGAGTTGAGACTCATGCAACACCAAGGAGCATGTTGGATCTTAAGCACTACGGGAAAATCAATTATTTGTAACAGATTTGCAGCGCACTTTGCGACAAAAAAAATTTTTTTTTGACAAAATTTCAACGAATTTGCGACAGAGATTTCCGTAAATTGTGGCAAAAAATCCATCACAAATTAGTTTATCTAAACCGATATCCAGCTCATTTCTTTCATTCACTCAACGTAGCGACAAGCCCCACTACTGACACTCCTTGCTCGCGAGTCTCTCACTAACTTTTGTCATTCTCCCTTCATCGTCTTCATTGTTATTCGACTTTGCTCCTTCAATGATGTCCTTCCCTGTTACATTGGGATTGGAAGCAACAACAGAAACACGCTCGCAGTAAAGTTAACTTTCTCCCTTTTGCGTGTTTCTTCCGCCAAATCCCTTAAAGCTAATGAACTAAAGGGTTTACTAAATCTGGGATTTAGGGGAAAAAGTGGGAAACCGTGGTTTTGTCAAAGATTGTACATATGTGGAGAGGATCGATATCATAAATATCACATATGTGTAGAATATGTTATAATGTTTTAGACTGAACTTTTCTATCATCAATATCATACAAATCAGAACTTAAAATGCTCTCTAATGACTCCACATGACCAAAAATAAAAGCTAATCAATCATTCTTCATCGGTTTAAGGCACGTGAATCAATGCCTTTGCTAATTCTTCAAAACTCTAGGTAGTTGTTCACAATATATAATCGTCCAAGTCTATATATTTAGAAGATATTTCCTCCAGAATATTTTGACTCTATGCAACATCTACTCGTGTATTTATCATACAAGGCTAGAGTTGGTGAGCCAGTTCAATATCAGTGGTTGTATCTTTTTGAGAGGTAATTTTATGCAAACATAACATATAAAAATTTATTAGCAAATTTCTAATTTACCCTCATACATCATTTAGGTATTTAAATAAATTTAAGAAGATTGTAAGGAACAAAAACATCCCGAAGGATCAATATGTGAATCATACTTGATATATGTGACTACTCAATTTTGCTCATACTACTTTGGCACAGAGTTAGATTCGACAAGGACTACTCTTAACCTCAAATTTTGGGTAATCCAAATATGTGTTCATCAACCAGTAACATATCAGTATACATCGGAAGTGGCGAGGCAACAAGCACTTGTAATATGTGTTATTTGACAGATAAGAAGATGAGAGTTTTCATGTACACACTACTTAGTTGTGCTGAAGTTCTGCTATATCTCGAGTTAGCTCCAATTAGAATTCTATACATTCTATGGACTCATACATAAAGACCCTAAATTCAAATTTTTTTGTTGAAAGTTCATTAAAGGGCTGAATACAATATCACAATTAAAGTAGAAAAAGAGAGTGTAATCTGAATTTTTAGATTAGTTAAAAAGTAGTATGTATTTTGACAAGTTATTTCAACTTTATATATAATTAATTAAATTAATGAAAATGATATATATATATATATATATATATATATAATCATTTGCAAGACTAAGGTTTAATGAGTCTATCTTGGGGACCTATGAGAGCAGTACTGAAATGTTGGCCAATTTTTATTGTTAGCAATTCCACACATTAAGCATAAATGATGATTGATAAGAACTTTAATATATTTTAATAATTTCTTTGTATATACATTCTAATCTAAATATATTGCATAAGGACATGCGCGGTAAAAAAACTACGACATTTGAGTTATACATCACACTCATAGGCGTCAGCAAGATCAGAAGTGGGTAGATGTGCGAGTCATGAGGGCATATGTAACCATATGAAAATATTATACTTACAGAAATATTGTAAGCGACGATTATAAGAAGATTAATCTTGTATTATGTTTTGTTCATAGGATGATGATACACGGCTTCGAGAGATCAAGGCGGTAGCCCGGAGAGAGATCCTCTGCGGGTTCAACAAATATTTCTAACTATCACAATTAGATGTAGATGGTAGGCGGAATGTAGAAGGGGCAAATATTTATAAATTAGGCTCACAAGCCTCCGCATATGAGGGGCAATCCTCTTTTGCCACTAGCCATTCAGTGGGAAACCAGAAGAGTTTAGTTAGCCAACAGGTGGCTAACTTAACAGCAGAGTTAGAAAATCTTCGAAAAACTTGAGTAGACATTAACACTTTGATATTGGAGGAGCTTAAAAAATTAAGCAAGCGGATTAGCGGAACTCAACCGGCACCTCCATCGGCTGAGCAAGACAACGAGCATACATATTTTGATTAGATTGTCGCCTAAGATGGCTTTTGATACACTTGATGTCATTTGATGTATAAGTTATGTTGAAATTGTAATAGTGTTATAACTATTGTTGAATTTTATTGAATATGGTTGTTTGTTCATTAATTTGCACAATTTGCATAGCATTATTTGATTATATTTATTTTGCATAACTATTTTTTATAACTGTTTGGATTCTGAATGTTGGAAAGCCCAAATAATGTTTGTAGGAGCTTTTTTTTTTTTGTTATGCTACAGATTTGAGGTGGAAAATCTGGCGCAAATGTTGATACGTTGTTATGGTATCGAGATTTTTGATGAGACAATCTGTCACAATTGCAGCGGATTATCCTTTGCAAATCTGACTCAATTCATGACAAAATTTGCTGCGGAACACAACAAAAAAAAACTGTCGTTTCATTTGCAATTATTTCGTCACAAATCCGCCGCAAAAATATTGTGACGGAAGTTTTACTGTTGGAATCATATCCATCGAAAAATGCCGCAAATCAAGTTTTGCGATGGATTTCTCCGATTTTGTGGAGGATTTTGGTGCTACAAATAGCTGGTTTTCCTATAGTGAAGATTCTTATGGAGATCATGCAGTGACTTTACTTAATAAATATGAAGTCTGCAAAAAAGTGAAGAGAGAGAGAGAGAGAGAGAGAGAGAGAGAGAGAGAGAGAGAGAGAGAGAGAGAGACTAAGAATCAATGAATCTCTTTAAAGATTGATTTATACTAAAATTGTTCAAACACCTCTAAACAGAAAAGGGTGAGTGTTACCAAGCTATAAAGGCAAATTTTAGTGAGGAAGTGATTTCATAGATAATGCTAGTGAGATTTTATATGATTTCTCTATAAAAATTGTAATAGATATTCAATATGCTTATTTTAAACAAATAAACTTCTATTTATAAGCAAGAATCATGGTTGGTGTCCATTGCTGCTACATGAAGAATGTGTAGGTTATACTTGCTGTGGCTAGCTAGTTGCATAATAGGCAAATTAGGTCTATACTTGCATAATAGGCAGGGGAACTTTAGGTGATTTTCAAATTGAGAGCCAATTCCCTTGACAAACTCTTCAAACCAATTCTCAATGAGCAACTTCTTGAACTTGGCTAACACCCTCACAAAACTTTGGTTAACCTAATCAAGAACAAATAGATGTACAAAAAGAATTGCATGTCCATTATAATATAGTCTTAACTCATACTCTCCATGATTAAGTATAATAATAACACATAATTTATTGATAAGCAAATTAAATAACATATAAAAGTGACCTGGCGCCCAAGTTTTTAATTGTTATACTCAGCAAATCTAAATTAATCTTAATTATATTCTACTAAAATTAACACTACAATGTCAATTGTATCTTTTTATTTAACAATTTTCTTGTTTTAAAACCTACCATTATCACTTGTGTTAAATATATGTATTTCTATTGGGATTGGAAACAAATCTATTTTAATATATAAAGTAGAAACTTCGAATAGAAGCAGTATTTAATAGATTAAACTAATCAAATTACTGTTACATCTAATGATTAAAACCATTTTTACTAAGATATTCTCTTGCTGGCAGTTTACAAACAAAAAATCCAAAACTGTACAATCTAACAATAGTAAATGCAAAGGGCTTAACACTGTTGTTTGCACTACAGTATGCGTTGAAATTAGTGAATTATTTGAAAAGAAACTTAGAAGGAAGTACCAAAATCTTAGGTAGCTTCCAAGTGTGGGGGGCTTTCTTGTATGCTTGCATCCTTGGTTATTGATCTTGGCATATCCTGCATGGACGATCGACCTGTACTAGTCTTTTTGCACGAATGTAAATGCATGTATCCACTTGTGCTGCTTTTGCTCTACAAAAGATGTTCCATTAAGGCTTCGTTTGGGATAGACGGTTTTCTTATTGCTTCATGAAATAGTTTTTTAGTAAAAAATTAAAATTTTTTGTACTAAAAAGCTGTTTTGAGAAGTAGTAAGAAAGCTGGCTCTTTTACTACTACTTAACTCAGTTTTCTAGTTTAAAATTTAAAATTTTTTAATTAAAAAGCTGCTATAATACGTATTAAGAAAGTCGTCTCAAACGAAGCCTAAATCAGCAGGAAATGGCCGCTTCAATTGATTATTAGGACTTGCTTATGAAGAAAAAGTAAGAACCATTACATAAAATATACTTCAAGCATTCACAAACAAGAAAAGCAATCTTCATCATATAATATTTAAAGAAGTAGAGTTTCTAATGATTATGTTTGCTGGAACAATTCCTCTCTGCTGGCTCTGGCTCCTATTGCCAGTGACAAAGCTTCCTTGGTGCATGGAAGGAACACTCTATCCTTCCTCAAAGCCTCCAAAAAAGTCCCACAGTTCATAATCTTTTGCACAACTTTTTGTTTCCTTCTATGAACAAAAACTTCTTTGTTGTTGGAAGCAACATCCCATCCTTCCTCCTTAGTTAATTTCTTAGTCCCCCCCTTTCGCTCTTTCTATGTGCATCTTCTCTTTTGTCATCACAAAGAACAATATATTCATGTTTCATTCACCCTCAAATAGCCAAATTGTAAGCGCCAATCTATCAATGTCCAATGCACCAATTTATTCTGAATATAATAGAATTTTGAACAAATTGTATTAATTGAAGTTCTTAATGATATCTCATAGTGTTTAGAATATCTATAATATAATTATTTTTAAAAATTTAAGAAAAAAATGTCTTGCAAAGTTTTCAAAACTATATTATAATACATTTAACCTTTTTTTTTTTTTTGGTGTTCAAATCAATTTTAGGGTAGTTTCAGATCAATTTTAGTTGCAATATTTCCAAAAATTTATAATATTTTTGTTTTGATTATTAAAATATACTTAGTAATAAAAAATAATGGAAATAAGAGCTAAGCATGAATCTCAAATTAATTAAGACTTAGTTTGGCATAACTTTTTTTTATTGGTTTTTAAAACAATTAAAATATATATAAAAAATTGAACTAAGAAAAAAAAATTTAACTACAAAATTTCTTTTACAAATAAAAAACCTTAAATATCAAAATGAATAAATGGGATAAAATATCTATGTGGCCCTTCACCTATGGGGTTGGTTGCTGGTAGACCCACCGATAGATTATTTATGTTGCTATGTGCCTCATTTAAGGAAGAAATTTTTCTGTGTGAAGGCCAGACGCAGCTCTACATCCAGAGGCGAATCAGGAGCAGTCACATCACAGTAGCACCGAGCAGTACCGAACCGCAACACAATAAAGAAGTGATGTGACGCATTTTAATTAGTCTCTAGATGATGTTTGGTGTGAACACAGAATAATTAATCTTTAACCCGTAAAAAAAAAAAGAAGTCTCGCACATATCCTGATGAGAATGAAATAGAGTTTTAAAACCTTTGATATTTAAAGCAGCCTTATTTCCTGCACAAGTTATTGCGCAGTGCTCGTACTCCCATGCACGTTGAGAAACTCCAATACACTTTCATTCAACGTAACATCCTTGCAACTTCTCCTCCCCCTCCCCCTCTTTCCTCTCTCAACTTTCAACAACTATATATATCACCACACTCATTTCATCTACTTACCAAAAGTTATAGCTTCTAGCCTCTCTCATTTCTATCTCCCTCACTCTCTTCCACACTATGGCAAACCCAAGCCCTGTCAAGAACTCCAAATGGTTTCCCAGCAAAGCACTCATGAAACTAAGCCTCCACCGCCTTCGTCGCCCAAATAAGAAGCCTCCGGCGCCAGCCATGGTACAAACCCATGACTGCTTCAGGACAATGTTTCGCCGCTTCGACTCCGACGGCGACGGGCGCATATCCAGCGAGGAGCTACAGTCCTTCTTGGCTTGGGCCGGCGACCGTCTTTCGGCGGACGAGGCGGCATCCCTCATCCAAGACCTTGACACAGACGACGATGGCCTCATCAACTACGAAGAATTTGTCCGCCTCGTGGGAGGCGGAGACCGACAAAACATAGGCGAAAGGGACCATGAGGAAGACCTCCAACGAGCTTTTGAGATGTTCGGAGGGGAGGAAGGGGCGGGGTGCATCACGCCGAATGGGTTAAAGAGGGTTTTGGCAAGGCTTGGGGAGAAGAGAACGGAGGAGGAGTGTGCTGCCATGATTAGGGTTTATGACCTTGATGGCAATGGTGTGCTTGACTATCATGAGTTTCGCAGGATGATGAGTTAGGCTTTTGTAGTTGGTGAGGATTTTAAGCTTTTTGTTGGTTGTTAATGTGATCTGAGCTTCTCTGCAGTCATTGGATGTGCATGAGAGCATCGTGATATGGAAAGTTTAGTTGCTAGGAGGTTATATGGTAAGCTGTTGTTTAGGAGAAATTATTGTGTGTGGAATTTGAATGTGTTTGGAGGTGAATTCGGGCATGTCATGTCACCGGAGCCCAGTGCATCCGGTGACATGGCGCATCCGAATTCGTCTCCGAATGCATTCAGATTCCGTACACAATAATTTCTCGATCGTTGTTTAGGGCTGTTTTTTCTTGTTGATTATGTGCGCGTATATGTATTTTAATATCTATATCTTGTGGGAGATTTTTGCTTTATTTTTAACTACATAGTAAGAATTTTTTTTTGCAATTGTTTTCTTTGATAATTTTTTCAATTTTCAGAAGAGCTACATGAAATTAAGTAGTGCTATGCGAAATTAAGTTAATTATGAATATATGTTTTTTTAATAGTTTATATTTTTCTGTGATAAAAAAATTATTCCTTTTGTTTAATTTTTTTTTTATTATTTTTGGTAGAATAAACTTAATATTATATTATGCTCCATTATTTTTTATTAAGTAAATTAGTTAATATAATATATTATATATTTTTTATTTAATTTTATGTAGACAAAAATATTTAACATTTTTTAAAAATAATTTAAGGCAAACTACTCGTGCGAAGCCAGTCGTTCCCTCTCCGAACAACTCGCGCCAATCGTCGCCTCTCCATATGGCTCACCACGCCACGTCAGCTGACGGACTATATCAACAGAGCCAGTCGTTGCCAGCTAGATACAATTTTTTATTTTTTAAGGATAAAAATATAAATCTTTTTTTTTTATTTGTTAAATTTGTCCATCTATGCCTGAATTTGTGGTCTATTTTTCATCAATGATTTGTAAACATTTTTTTAATTCTTATATTTGACCTATGTCCATTATAAAATATATATATATAGGATAGATTTTTATGCTTAAAAAAATTATTTTACTCATTTTTTCTTCTTGGGAAGAAGTTAGCAGCTTATAAGCTTTCTTCTAGGGAAAAAAAATTCTCTTTTAAAATTAATTTCTCACATGCAATATAATATGATCTGAGTTTTAAATACGTTCGTATGCTTATTGATAAATTTTCTTATCATGTTCGAGCTGTGATGCAGCTTTAATTATGCCCAACTAATTATACATTTGATGCTAATAATTAAATATATAAATTTAATACTAGGCATAATTTGATTTCTAGATTTTAATCAGAATAGGCATCATTAATCTTGATTTTAGTCACCATTGCTAAAAAAATTCAAATATTAAAAATAAAATGTCTTAAAACTGAAAGCTGACCAAATTTAGGTTTAGTTTGGGACAGCTTTTTTTGTTGCTTTTTAAAGCAGTTTCTAATAAAAAAAAAAAGAGAAATCTTCCACTAAAAAGATGTTTTGAGAAGCAGTAAGAAAGTCGTCTCAAACGAAGTCTTTATCTTATTTATCTTTGGAGCTACTCGAACCTCTTAGCATATATAATCATTTCACATTATATCTCTAAGTGTAAAGCCACTCATCCACTTCTTTTAATTGCCAAAATTCTGCTTCATAAAGCATTGCATATCTCACCATCATCTTTTAAATTTCGCCTTAAGTTTGAGAGGCACTTTACTATTACACAACAACCCCATTGCATTCCTCTACTTCAACCATCCAAATTGAATTTTGACGTAAATTTATTAAAATATATTTTAAAAATTAAATATCAAATTCTCCTCCTCTCCTCGTCTTGGAATATGTTCTTAGTTATCATCTTCAACAATTCGGCTTTGTCGGCACCTTCCATAAAAATCTCAACAACTTCCTTTTCATAGTGAATTATATCTTCCATTCATAGTGCCAACATAATGTCAAATCATTCTACAAATTATCTCCCATTAGTGAAGGAAGATATAGGGTGTGGTAAATTGAATTAGGCATAAGTCTCTTCAGTTTATTGGCCAAAAGTTTGGAAATGAACTTATATGTCACATTACATAAGGAAATTGATCAAAATGTAGCCATGATAGAGGAGCTTAAAGTTTTGGGAATCAATGTGGTAGCATTATGTTTCACTTTACCATTAGTCATTTTGAAAGAAGTGATGGATATGCAAAATAAAAATAATTCTCAATAATATTTTTAAAGACATTTAAATAATTTGGGAGAGAAACCATCTGACGTAAGAGCTTTATCATTACTAATTTCAAATAGAGCATGTTCGATCTCCTCAATGGAGAACTCTGTAACAAGATATTATTTCCTCCAAAGTGATCTTAGGGCCCAATGGGGGGATATTTTCATCATGATATGAGATAATATATTTATTGAAAAGGCCATAAAAGTAGTTAATTTATTCTCTTTAATTATCATTAATTAAACTGCTACTCTTACATCATGATATGAGATAATATATTTATTGAAAAGGCCATAAAAGTAGTTAATTTATTCTCCATTACTTATTCGATCACTCCCTATTCGTCCTTGATCTCACGTCTATTTACGAGCCATGCCACTCCAGAAAATATATAAATAAAGCCCTCATTTCTCATGAGAGGGGATCCAAGGAAGAAAGAGAAGAAGAAGAGAAGAAGAGAAGAGAAGGGAGAGAAGGAGAAAGCTCCTCCTCGACCACCGTCGGAACCTCGCCGGACCACCGCAGGAGCTCGTCGGACCACCGTCGGAATCTCGCCGGACCACTGCAGGAGCTCGCCGGACCACCGCCGGAATCTCGCCGGACCACCGCCGGAATCTCGCCGCACCACCACTTGAGACCCTCACTTGAGGCCCTCACTTGAGACCCTCACCTTCACTTGAGGCCCTCACTTGAGACCCTCACCTTCGCCAGAGGCCCTCATCTTCGCCAGATGCCTTTGACTTCACTAAATCAGTATCAAAGGTCAGAAGATTTGCCAGACCAATGCCCAACGCCAAGACTTCTTTCAAGCAGTTGTTACTTGTAATCTGATCGCCCTCATAGGCGAGTTAGTCTTTTGTAACCGACACAAATTCTAGTGGAATCATTTTTCAACTGGGCTAGGCCTCGTGGTTTTTCCCCTTTCAAGGGTTTTCCACGTAAAAATCTTGTGTTCTCTGTGTGTGTGCTGGATATCCGTGCAAAGCTAAGACGTATAATTAAAACTCTATCGCCACGTATATTCAAGCCCGCAACAATTAGTATGGCCCCAAAAGATGGAGATCTTACAATCAAAATTCACCTTAAATAATTCCATCAAATATTTTAATTTTAAAGCAAAGGTTTGAAGATATTTCCAAAGGAAGAAGAATGATTGGAAAGGTGTTACCATAAACTTTAGTGCACTAGCTAGCTAGAAAGATTGGATTGAGAGTTGCAGAGTTTCCAAATGATTATACTTTAACTAGAATTTAAAGGGTGTCAATAGATGGTGGTTCCAAACCCCGTAATCCCTTGTGATAGTAATAAAATTGAAAGGGATGATATGAAATTTATTGTCAGTTTCATTTGCATAGAGAAAAATTATTAATCAAGCTTGTAATCTTCTTTATAAGCTTCTTATAAAGACAAACATATGATCTCATGCAATAGTAAAGATAATTCAAAAAAAGGGTGGATTAGACCAATAAAAAAATGCCAGCAAAAGAGAGAATTTTTTGCTTCTAACCACCAAACCATCCATAAGCTTTTCCAATATAGGAGTACAAGGTGAGAGATTAGTTTTGAAAGCTACTAAGGATCCCCATGTAGCTCCATGAAAGAGGTTTGACATTAAAACCATAAGCACTATGGAAATGAACCAACATTTAACAGCTAATAGATTTAGAAAAATAGATGTTGGATTTGGTAGGATTCACCGATAGTCTAGTGTTCATGTTGAAAGTACATAGAATATTATGTTATTGTGATGAAGTATTGATGTTAGCAAGCCGAAAGACCAAAAAATAAATTAAATATATTAAATGCAAAATTTCAACTTTTGCTTTAGAAATGGGAGAGAAGGTCCCATTTGAGCAAGATGACTCCATTAATCTAGAAAAAAGAATCCATGATGAATGTAAAAAAGTAAAGAGATTGAGGACTTCACTGTCTTAGGCCCTAATTGTAGTCAACATAATTACATCTCCAAATTGATGATATCAAAGCATGATAACTTTGCAGTGCAGACCTTAATCCAATTGACAAAAGTTGGAGGGAAGTACAAATTAATCAGTTTGTTACATAGAAACTTTTTATCTACATTGTCAAAAGTTTTTTGTAGATCAATCTTCACACAAGCAGCCTTAGGGATGGAGTCTTGCTTGAAACCTCAAAATTTCATTAGCTAGAATGACATTGTCTGCAATATCTCTCCCATTAGTAAAGGAAGATGGGGAGTGGTAAATTGAATTAGGCATGAGTCTCTTTAGTTTATTGGCCAATTTTTTTAAAATGAACTTATATGTCACATTACATAAAGAAATTGATCAAAATCTAGCCATGATAGAAGAGCTTAAAGTTTTGGGAATCAATGTGGTAGCATTATATTTCACTTTACCATGAGTCATTTTAGAAGAAGTGATGGATATGCTGAATAAAATAATTCCCAATAATATTCAAAGAATATTTAAAGAATCTGGGAGAGAAACCATCTGGTGTAAGAGATTTATCATTATCAATTTTAAATAGAGCATGTTTGATCTGCTCAATGGAGAACTAGATAATTTATTTCCTCTAAACTAGATAATTTCTTTCATCTAAAGTGAACTTAGGGCCCAAGGGGATATTTTCATCATGATATGAGATAATAAATTTATTGAAAAAGGTATAAAAGTAGTTAATGGCTTCATCAAAAATGCCTTTTTGGGAGTTTATAGGGCCACTGCTTCCATTGATTTATTTGATGGTGTTTACATTGGCTCTCCTTTTTTTTTTTTTATAAAGAAACTTAAGATCATACTCCCTGTTTAATATCCAAACACACTTTGCTCTTTATTTGATCAAATCATGTTTTACAATTAGTATAATGGATAAGTTCTTATAGTATCAATAGGGAAAATATAAGAAGATTTTATTCCAAAGGATTTGTTTCTAGGATGTTGTTGATCATGATTTGAAACTCATTGAATGTAGTAGTGTTGTTAAGGAATGGAAGAAGAGTACAAATTTGAAGACATGAGAGCTATATATATATATATATATATATATATATATATATATATATATATATATATATATCCATATATATATATATATATATATATATATATATATATATATATATATACTATTATAAGGGATGTCCATTGATATGATGTACATAAATTTAGTGTAACTATTCACAAGGGAGTCTAATTGAAGAATAGAAGAGTAATATGAGTAGAGGGGACTCGGGATTTTGTAATGTGATAGAGAATATGTGGTCATCTTGGCACTTTTACAAAGAGCGCAATTCGACAAGCATCTAATAGGATTGAAAATCTATATATTGTACCAAATATAAGATAAACCACTATGAAGAAGCTCAGTCAACCCAACATTGCATATACAATTATTGAAATCCCAGAGCTTAATTTTAGGGGTTAGATTTCCTCCATTTTTTTTCTCAACCTTTCTAACATCTTTGAAATCACCCCTTATGATATATTCATGGAGATGTTGAGAAGAGCCTCCCAGATAATTTTTCTCTCAGTGGTATTATTACTTGCATAAATTAACATAAAAATGAGTTTGACCATGAATGTATTGTGGATAATCTTTTAAAGTGATGAAGTTGATAATGTTGGAATCCCAATTGGCCTAAATGTGACCATTTTTAAGCCATATGAAAGACATTGAAACTATTCTTCTGATTGAAGATATTATTTTTCCTTTAACTAGAAGCACCCTCAATAGAATCCTCATTAAATTTGGTTTTAGTAAGATAAAGCACATATGAATTGTAATCTCTAATAAAACTTTGGTAATCATTCATAGGGCGTCATCATTTAATCCTCTAACATTCCAAGCACTAATGTTAGGAAAAAACACAAGAGATTAGTTTACTTTTAGGGCCCCCTCTCCCTCTTTTATCTTATATTTCTCACTTTGGGAGCAAAAGAGATAGAGTAAATAAGGGTTTATAGGCCTGGGTTGTGCAAGAATGAGGAGTTGTGGCCTTGATTAGGAGGATCAAAAGAGATATTGGTATTACTAAAGTTTTTAGGAGACTTCTGACCAATATTTCCCATGTCTGAGAGAGGTTAGGAGGATGACATATCCATAGCAAAGTAGATAGAGATAAAGTTGATAATTATATGATTAATTGCTTTAGAAATTTGCTTTGAACAATTGGATGTGGGAGGAGCTATAATAGCTTGTATTTTAACCCAGTCAAATAAAATTTTTTTTTATGGAGTCAATATAAATCCAAATCACAAACCATCTTCCTCATAGAATTGATATTATAGTATTTTAATTACACTTTTTTTTTCATAATTTTGGGAAATGAATGAAGATGTGAAGATTGATATTTTGATCGATAGTTTTATTTTCATTTATATTTATATCGATAAAAAATATTTGATAGCTCTGGTTGTGTAACTTAAAAAAAATTCTTTTAAATTAGATTACTAGGCACCACAGGAGAAACTACATAAGAGATAAGATCATAGTTTAATGAGAAGGTTGGGATGGTGGCAAGCATGGTTGGTATAAGAAGAAGGGTTTATGAGAGGGTGAATGTCTGAGAAGGGAAGAGAGTTTTTGGATTTGATGGTAGTCTGTGGGATCAGAGGGACTGTAGTCGGCGGGAGACGGAGGTCGGAAGGACAGTACTTGATGGGCAACCTAGAACAGAGGGGTCGTAGTCAGCGAGCGACAGTGGTCGGAGGGATCATAGCAGCAAGCGACAGAGATCTAAGGGACCATAGTCAACAAGAAATGGAGGACAAAGGGATCGTAGTCAGCGGGCGATCAAGGCCAGAGGGATTGCAGTTGATAGATGGTGAAGTTGGGCGGACCGACGATAGTCCAATAATAGTCGAGCAAAAGTTCAACCGTGGTGGTCAACGACCGGGGCAGTGGTCAGATGATGGTTAGACTGCAGTCTGACGATGGTCGGTGGCCAAGTGGAAGTCCTGCAATAGTCGGTGGTCAAGTGAAAGTCCGAAGGTTGGTTGGTGGTCCCGCGACGGCCGACGGAGGTTTGCCGGTGATGCTGCTGGATATCTTGAAGCCTTAGAGCTCTCTTCAATTTTCATCCAAATCTCCCCCCCCCCCCCCCCCCCCCATGTAGGGAGTGGAGGTTTATTTATAGATTTTTATGAGTGACACGCCCCATAAGTATAGATAAGATCTAAGGCATGTTCGAAGTGATCCATCAGATGGTCAGTATTGACTCCCCCGATCATAAAGCATGTTTCAAATGTTTAAGTGTCTTAATGATGTCAAAGTTCAACTATCTTGGGCTCTTTGGATTCGTATCGCCGAGCCGCTCGATTCGACTATAAGCATGTCATATTTAGATATCATTTGGTCATCCAATTCAGACTTTGAAATTTCCAAACAAAAAAAATCTTCGGGTCCATGATTTGGACCCATTGGTGTTCAAATTGGATTGATTTTGGTGTCGTTGAGTTCATCTCTTTGAGATGTTCATTTTGACTATAAGTTTGATTAAAATTTGAGTTTATATGACTTTGAATTGAATTTTGAAAATTTCTAACTTAAATATACCTCGAGATTCATGGACGATAAAAAAAAAAAGCTATGGTGACATATCAGTGAGGGTCTTTGATTGCCCTCTTGAGCAAAGACTTCCTTCTGTGCTTTCTGACAAGTAAAATATGATAACTCTCAGGTGAGCTCAATTATGAGACCTACTAGATGTGAGTGTCCTTACCACCGCCAATGGACTTCCTGCGAGATACTCAGCACCAATGTAGAAATTTTTTTTTTTGGGTAAAAACCAATGTAGAAATTTAAGTAATTGTTATCTCGGGTTTCAAAAATTCTTCTCCCAACCCAGATGGGCTTACATTTGATTTTTACTCCACTTGTGATATTATTGGACAGCATCCTTGTGAGGAATTTTTATTGCCTCAGGTTACCTGACGTTGAGATACATCAGGTAGCCTATAATATATCGTCACGTGCTCTTATTCTTTACCGTGCGGCCCGACGACCCAACCCGGAACGAATATGCTCGGTATTTGCTCGGTATTGCTAGGTACTACTCGGTATTTGCTCAGTATTTGATCGATATTTGCGGCATTTCGTCGCGGGCAGCGAATAGCTTGTTTTTGGCAAGGAAGACGAGGGAATAGGCACCTTGGAGGGCCTCGCAGGCATCAACGATGCGGGAGATTAAAGGACGGGAGTTGGAGTTGGCGATAAGGTGGAGGATAACCTCGGTGTCGGAGGAGGTGTTCAAGATGGAGCCGGAGTCTTCGAGGCTGGCTCGGAGGGAGGAGTAGTTGACGAGATTGCCGTTGTGGGCGACGGCAAGTTGGCTGAAGCGGTAGCCTGCGAGGAAGGGCTGGACGTTGGCGAGGGAGGAGGCGGAACCGGCGGTGGAGTAGCGAACGTGGCCGATGGTAATACCGAGCAATACCGAGCAAATACCGATCAAATACCGAGCAATACCGAGCAAATACCGATCAAATACTGAGTAGTACCGAGCAAATACCGCGCATATTCGTTTCGGGTTGGATCGTCGGGCCGCACGGTAAAGAGTAAGAGCACGTGACTATATATTATAGGCTACCTGATGTATCTCTACTTCAGAGATTTTTATTTGGTTCGGTTGACCGGATGCAAGAAGCATCCGGTCGTAGGAAAAAAAAAAACACGGTACCGAGGTGTACCGAATTTTTCAAAAAACTCGGTACACCTCGGTACCGAAGTTTTTTTTTTTGCCTACGACCGGATGCTTCTCTGCATCCAATCGGAGGACGTAATAATTGTTCCTACTTCAGGACTTCATGTAACCTGAGGCAATAACTAAACACCTTTTTTCGTAGCAACCACTAGCCAAAGTTAAATTATAACTATTATAAATAAAAGATATTGTTTATAATAATTATAATTAATTGACACCTTATTCTCTTTAATTATCATTAATTAAACGGTTACTCATACATTATGTTCTAACTTATCTAACGATTAATACACTAAATTTTCTCTAATCAAACGACTACTCTAACTTCTAGAGGAAATAAAAATTAAAAAAAAAAAAATAGTTTTATAATTCCTTTTTCTATAAAAAATAATCATTTTAATATTTATAAGAAAACATAATAATTTATCACAAAACTTTGAAAAAATGTTAGAATTTGCGATCCTTTGCAAAACAATTAGTAAAATGCTAAAATTAAATTACTAAAATTTCAAAGACTCGGAAAATATATATATCAATAATAGTAACACATTGAAAATAAATTGATTAAGACTTTGTTTGGAATAGCTATCTTATATTTGTCTAAAACAACTTTCTAATACAAAAATTTTTTAAATTAAAAAAAAGTAAGAATTTATCTCAAACGAAATCTAAATATCAACATAAACTAATTCTTCAGCAATGACATCGCAACAATATCAGTTTGCTTATTTAACATTTTCCTGAGGCCTATAAAAAATAACATCATAAAATAAAAAAAAATAAAAAGAATAGTTCACATAAATTAACAAAAAATTTAAAAACAAAAAAAAAAAAAAAAACAATCAAAACAAAATAAATTAAGAAAAAAAAAATCCACCAGTGATTATCTACTACACAAAGTTATAATCATATGTTAACTTAGACATCGAAAATATAGTTGGGTAAAAATTACCATAAAACATTGGTTCTTCCTAACTGTCAAAAATATAATGTGTGGAAAAAGAGTGCCTGTAAATTTCTTTCTGCTGCATCATCTTGATCCAAGAAACGGGTCTGCAAGTGCCTTAATTAACTAGGAAGTCTTGGCCTGCTCTGCCATGAATGACAGATACTTTGCCCGCTCTCTCCTGAACCGTCCTATTTCTCTTAAAACTGCCAGGATCAAATGCAATGATACGGGTGCGAAAAATGGCTACAAAACGCATAAAAAAGGTCTAAGTTACACTTCATGAAATTATGATTGCAGCTCAATACTGAAGTTAAAAAAAAAAAAGTTTTCAAGTTTACTGGGTTTAGTTATAACAGACACATAAACTTGATCTTCGTTCATGGAAGCTTATATGTTGTTTCAGTTGGGAGAGTTATTATAATTCTCTATCTGCTATTCAGTGTTCAAATTTTGTGAAATACCTTTCAGCCATCTTTTCTGAGAATTGTAGGACTTGTTCTTCTGTTCTTAAGGATAGTGGCAAAGCTACGTATGTAAGAAAACTTGATTGTTAAACAAAGTACTTTTCTGATAAAACATAAGGCAGCTCTGGCACTTGTATATCTCTTTAGGGTAACTTATTGGGTGCATTCCTTACTAAAAATTCAAATCTGGTTAAATATATTGAACTGGAAAGTCAATATAAATGATGCAATCATAAGGTCACTGAGCAACAAGAGAAAGTTTACATATGCAATTGAGAAAAGGATGGATTTTGAGGTAAAAAGAGTAGAGTGCTTACCATGTATATAGCAAAATAATGCTCCAGAGATGAATAACTAATTGACATAATTGACGGATGGAAGAATGCATCTTCAGCTAAAGATCTTGCTTGGAGAGAAGATGCTAAATCAAAATTAGGATTGAACGAATCAGTAAAATGAGAAGATGCTAAATCAAAATTAGGATTGAACGAATCAGTAAAATTGTCATCTTAAATTTACTGTATAATGCAATAAAGATCTGTTCCCGCAATTACCTGCCGAAGCATCATATATCCCAAGAGATGCATTATTTTCAGCTAGACTTGCAGCTTCAAGAGAATACTTTACCTGGGTAAGCAGATTACATGAAGCGAGTAAACGAGACATATTTTAATTGAACAAAGTATGACTTGCAAGAGTAGATACTGCATTCAGTATTCCGTAAACAAGGATGATAAGAATATCTTATAACGAGGACAGAGAAATTTCCAAATGGCTGAACAACTACCATATAGAATGTATTAGGGGTAAAAACACAGCTAACATATAATAGTTTGAATTTCCTGTTCGTAACCTGCTTCAATGAAGCTATCAATGATTGTCTAGAAAATTTTAACTTAATGCAAATTCAAGGTTATCGTTACATTGACGACGAACTATAAAGTAAGTTCAATCAATTAATTACACCTGCTCTTCTGCAAAAAACACAATCAGGAAGGACTCGTGTGTTTCCGTTTTTCCTTTCACTTTCCTAAGATCCTTTCATTTTCCAGGTCCATGGACATCAGATTGTTCATATGTAAATGCTAATTTGTTTAAACAAATTAACTAGTGTTGCGATATAAAGTTCTGTCGCACCAAGCTGAAAATCAGCTTTCTTTTACCGGTCAGTTAGGATCCATTTGGGGGGAGACTACAAGTGTCTCTAAAATTAGTTGTATAATTGTTGTCAAAAAAGTGATTTTTTGAAAGTTTACCAATAGTATAAATTTTTTTCCTTCTAAATAAGTAGGCAACACCTTACTTAAAGCTAACAGTTATACATCTCACCACAAAAAATTCAGAAAAGCAAATATAGATATATATAGCCAGATAAAAATGTGATACGTGTCAGCAAATCTCTAAAATTCTATCCCAACCGATTCATAAGAGTAATTTAATGAAATTTAGTTGTTCTATTTTAATAAATAAATAATTTTATTATTTTAGATTACTGATATATTGTTTTGATGCTATGATTGGTAGAGAGATAGATGATTTAAAAGCATTTATAGTGGCTATGAGTTTGGAGTGACTAATAAAGGTAATAAGATCATATTAAATTTTTCTATAGCTTATGACTCCGCGATTGCTAATACTTTATTTAAGAAAATAGATGAACATTTAATCACTTATAAATAGATATAATAAAACTCAAATTTATTATTTTCTTATAAGAAAAATAAAGTAAAACATTATTCTAAGATTATCCTTATTAGATTTAAATGAGAATTTGACTTTTAACCAGACACAATGGCGAAAAAGGATTCATGTAGCCGACCCCCCACATAGTGGGACAAAGGCTTGATGTTGTTGTTGTTGTATTATTCTAAGATTAGAAAGGGGCTTTTGAAAAATATTAACAAAAATAATTTTGAAAGTAAGATTCTAGATTTTAAAATTTTGTTTGTGCATGAGAAAGGTAATGCTATGTGAAAAAAACTAGTTATATTAAGAATAAAACAAATGATGTGCTTAAAGTATTAAAGGGAAAAGCTCCTAATAATAAAAAAAAAATTGGAATCAAAATGTGCAAGAAAATATTAAAAATAAAAATATTTATTATAAAAAATAATTTAGTTGTAAAAAGTTTGATAAATGGGAAAGATATGAAGATGCTCGTAAATAGTAAGAAATCAATATGCGATGCAAAGATTTTAGCTTTAATAATTTATATAATAAATTAGATATTAAGGAGGGCGAAAGATAAAAGTTAGCCAAACAAAGAGATAAGAGTAGTAAGGATTTAGTGCAAATGGAGTGCATTAAGGATGAAAATTAAAAAAGTACTTTTATTTAAAAATATTCAACAAAGGTGGATGAGATAGTATGCTAAACTTTTCAATGAAGATTGTGAGAATATGATTGACTTTAGTGACCTTAACATCCTAAATGAAAATAAAGATTTTTGTTTTTATCAACGTATTAGTAAAACCGAAGTTAGAGAGAAGTGTGAAAAAGTTATTGGACCTGATGATATTCCAATAGAGGTGCGGAAATGCTTTAGGAGATGAAGGAGTTTTCTTGGCTTACTAAATTTTTTAATATTATTTTGAAAACTAAAAAGATGTCAGGTGAGGGGAGAATGAGTGTATTGATTCTTATTTTTAAGAATAAACATGATGCATAAGATTGTAATTATAAAAGAATTAAGCTAATATGTCATACTTTAAAACTTTGGGAGGGAGTTATGGAGCATAGGTTATGACGTGATACTAATGTTGATCAAAATCAATTTGGATTCATGTTGGGTAGGCCTACTATGGAAGCTATTCATTTTTTGAGAGGTTTGCTAGAGAAGCATAGAGAGAATAAGGAGGATCTTTATATGATATTTATTGATTTAGAGAAAGCATATGATAAAGTTCCAAGAGAAGTGCAGTGGAAAGTTCTAGAAAAGAAATGAATTAATAATGCTTATATTCAAGCCATTAGGGATATATATGTAGGTGTTGTTACTTGTGTTCAAACACAAGGTGGTTTGACCAAGTTTCTTCTTATTATGTTATATTATATAAATAATCAGCCTTAAGCCCATATCTTTTTGCTTTAGTCATGGATGTTCTCACTAGACATTTGCTAGAGGTTGTACCCTGATGTATGCTTTTTGTTGATGATATTCTTCTAGTTGATACAACTAGAAAGGGAGTTGAAGGTAAACTTGAATTAGGGAGGTCAACCTTAGAGTCAAAAGGTTTTCATTTGAGTAGATCTAAAACTAAATATATGAAATGTAATTTTAGCAATAATAAATCTAGTGGAGGGTTTGTGACTTTGGAAGATCAAGTCATTAGTAACAAGAGTACACGTTTTAGATATCATGGGTCTATTGTTCAGAGTGATAGTGAAATAGAAGGGGATATTATAGGCAGAATTTAATTTGGATGGTTGAAGTGAGAAATGCATCAGGCTTGTTGTATGATAGAAAATCCCCCCTCAAAATCAAGAGAAAATTCTATAAGATGATGGTAAGACCTGCAATGCTTTATGGTGGAGAATGTTGGTCATTAAAAGAGAACCATAATATTAAGTGAAGTGTTGTAGAGATGAGGATGCTTAGGTGGATGAGTGGCTTTACTCTTAGAGACATGATACAAAATGAGTATATACATGAAAAGGTTGGAGTAGCTCCAGTGGAAGATAAGATTAGGGAGAGTCGCCTTAGATGGTTTGGTCACATAAAATGATGGCCTTTCGATGACCCGGTTAGGAAAGTATATGTATTAGATTTGGCTTATGTTAAGAAATGTAGAGGTAGACCTAAAAAGACTTGGTTAGAAAATATTAGAAATGACATTTCTTTTTTAGATTTAAATGAGAATTTGACTATTAACAGGACACAATGGAGAAAAATGATTCATGTAGCCAATCCCACGAACTGGGATAAAGGCTTGATGTTGTTGTTGTAGTTTACTGATATATTATTTATGATTAATTCATCATTATTATAATGATATAAATTTATAATAATATTTATTTTAGTCATTTAATCCTTATATCATATCACAGAAGCTCTATATTATGGCTTCATAGAAAAGCACTATCATGAAATTTAGTTGTTCTATTTTAATAAAAATAATAATTTTATTATTTTAAATTAATAGTATATTATTTATTATTAATTTATCATATTATACTACAATATAATTTATAATAATATTTGTTTAGTCATTTATTCACTCATATCAGCATCACATAACTTTTTATCAAATAACGTCTCTTACAACACTGTAGATCATAATTAAAAAAAAAACAATTATTCACTTTAATCAGTCACATAACACTGCACAAAAAGTGCTAAATAGAGCCTATGAATTATACCCCCTCTCTAAGGGAAAATCTATTGCGCCGTGTTATGACACGAATCCTTGCCAATTTCACAATAGTTTAGTGAGCATGCTAAAATGGGATATCTAGGTTGACTAAACACTTCTTAATCCACTATGACAGATCAATAGAAGCGCATCGCATTTGTTGTTTGGTCAATCATCAATATGCCTTTAAGGATTCATGAGTTCGCTCAAGTTAAAGTGTCAATCGAGTAAGGAGGACCCAGCTACGTAGATATCAGCCACATGCCATCTGGATTTGGCAAGAGTATTCAATAATACTAACGAGTGTCAACATCATCTGCATCAAACATCAAGGGCATATTAGACATTGCTCTAAAACCTAGCATGGTCACACATGCATATTCCATCAGCTGCAATGCTTCCGAAATTCCTAGAGCCAATCCAGACTGCACTCCAAAAATCTCTTGCAAAGGCCTCACGCATTGTTTAAAAAATTGCGCAATATGAGGCTCACTATGACGCCCGCCTCAACACAATTCCAATGAAAAACCTCTCAAGGCTTATGCCTCGGGCTTTTTTTTATGAGGCATGTCTCACCTCAGTGGCGTACGCCTCACCTTTTTTATATATTTTTTATCAAAACTAACATAAATCCTAAACTAAAGCACCTAACAAATCATGCTTCATGCACCCACGAGTGGCAGTAGCTACCTCTCAGCTGCCTTGACCTCCAACCCGCAGCCTTCGTCACAGCCACCACTGTCATATTCGTTGTGAGGATCACTTAGAAGCCACATACCACCACCATCTTCTTCTCTAAAAATTTTGAAGTATTATTTTCATCTTTATGATGATGACAAACATTTATGAAAGATGAAAATAAATGAAATAAATGAATAAGAAGTAGATTGGGAGACATTGGACTCCACAGGATAAAGTAGGGGAGAGACCAATTTGTTATGACGACGACTCAAATAAAGACCCCCTTAGGGAGACAGCGCAAATGATTTCTAAGTTGTTGCCAACTATTTCATCATTTTTAAGAATTAAATATAAATGAATAGGGAACTGAGAAAGAAATTTAGAGTTGAACTTAATGTTATGTGATACTTATACGCAATTCTTATATTTTAAGTTGTTTTGCCATTGTAATATTTGAAATTCAATTATATTTCACATAATTTATTGCTTGCCACCTTACGATTTATGCAATTTATTATTTTATAAGTATGTCAATTTGTTATTTCATAATTTAATAGAAAATTAATGTCATCATTTAACATTTATTTGGGTATTATATAAAAATAACTTTTAACCATTACTTTCACTTTACGCAATTTCTTAATTTTGAGCCTTATGCCTCAAAAGGCCTTGAGGCTAGCTTATGCAACTCCCCATGAATGAAAAATATCTCAATACCCAATTGTGCAATTGAACATTGGCCTTAAAATCTCTGCTAGTGCCTGCAATGAGAAAGTTTAGGCTAAACCAGATTTCAATAAATAACAAGATTAAGGTTTGGTTGAACCAAAATACTACTGAAATGGCCAGGCTGGAAGGCTCTTATTATCATGTTTTACCTCTAATAATTCTCAGAGCAGGTCTAGGTTTGGCTCGTAAGGCTTTGTTTAAGTCAATTGTTGCATGTCAAAATTTGTTAAGGCCTCAAACATAATAATCAAATCAAGACCCTAATTTACTTGAAATACTAGAGCCGAGTCTTATGTTGTCTAAATGTTCAGAACTGGCCAAGGTCATGCTCTCAATGAAATTCTGCGTTACTGAGTTGTTGCAATCCTATTACATCTAAGACCTCAAATACATGATAATTGAATTTAAATAGAAGTTGGAGAATCATCTATTTTAAATATAGTGGAGAAAAATTACCGTTAGTTGGGTGCATTATAATAAATAAAACATCCATAACTAAGACAGGCAGCTAAAGTAATTGTCAGGGTACAAAGAAAAATGAGTATACCAAAGGACACATTAATAAAAAGATGTAAATAATTCACATAAAATATATTTATGTTAGACCGGTCCATTGGACCGGTCTAGCCGGTCCCACACGGGACCGGCCCAAGCAAATAGAAGCCAAGGTTCCGCCTCTCCCATGGAGACCGAGCGGACCGCAAACCTCCAACGGGCTGATTTAAGAAGGATTTTTATGAAAGTTTAGGAGGGAATTTGAATATAGGGACTGTTTAGGGATTTCCTTTTGATTTGTATGCATAAACTACTTTGTTTTCCTAGGGTTAGGGCATCTTGAATTTGGTTGATTTTGGGATCTCCTAGGTTTAGGTTTTGGGCTCTAGATTCATCTAGAGATTGGGAGAGAGATCGATCCTCCTCTCGAATAGAGGATCGCTTGTATCTTGTTGTTTTCTTCTAATCTATTTAATTCTTGCAATAAAATTACTGTGTTCCTTTTTTTTTTTTGAGTTTGGAAGAGTTTCTAGCCGATTTTCTGATATTGATAGGATTTACTTGAAATCTACAAGTGTTTCTTATCAATTTAGCATCTCATGTAAGCACCTAACAAGAATGTGATGGGGACATCAGATTTCGACACGTGTACCATCGCCGACGGCGCAGATTGACGGCTACGATCCAGAGCCTCTACTTTTGAGTTTTTACAGCATATGTCATGTATTCTTTTCTTAGTTTTCCTAATTTGCCCCTGAGGGCATTGTTTGACTAATGTAGCCCCGAGGGCGTTTATGTCTTTTCTTTTCTTTTAGTTTGAGCCTCCTTATATGAGGCATTATGCATTGTAATCTTTTAGTTTTTGATGAAATGAAAATTATCCTCCTTTGTTCTCTTTGTGAGTGCATTCCCTTTGATCTCTTAGTGAGTTCAAAGGGAGAACTAGATCTCTCCGTGAGTTCTAGATTTAATCATGCTTGTAGTGTGAAGGTGAAGTTGAGCAGAAATTCGAGGCGAGGAAATCGTTGGAAGAAATTCTCAGATTTCTTCAAAATTTCCCTTCCCCTCCATCCTAGTGCCGCCTCCCTTGGGCCCAGCCAAGCCGACGGCCTCACTGGCCATCCCGTCCCAGCAAAACCCCCTCCCGCCGGCCCCAGCCAGGTCTCCCTCCCCGCCGGCCCAAACCCCCACCCAGCAGCCGCCGGCAACTCCAAATCCACCGGCCCCTCCCTCCTTGCAGCCGCCACCCCTATTTCCCTCCTATTTCAGTTTTCAAAATTCTGAAATGTTTGGGTTTCATTAGCATTTAATGTTACTTAAATCACCTCCTTAATTTAAGCAATCAAATAAATTGGAATTGGATTTGAAATTCAAATTCAAATTCAATCCAATTAAATGCTTAAGTTAGGAAACCTTTCTTTTATCCAAAACTGAATTGTTAATTTCAGATTTTAATAAAATCTGAGATTAATTGTGTGGACCCCACTTGCTTAATCTCCTCTTCCCCCCCCCCTTTTCTCTCTCTTGGTCGGCCCCTCCTTGGACTCTTCTCTCTCTCCTAATCACCCCATTAACTCCACAATTTCAGCCCCTAAACCCTCTCTCTTAGCCGCCCCTTCTCCCTCATTGATTTAATTTGATTTTCAAATTAAATCTCTCCCATTAACTCTCCAAAAACAGTTTTCCTGCAGAAATTCCTGCACCTCTCTTTTGGATTCCACCATTGGCCCAACCTCTCTCAACACATTACTCTTGGCCGTTTCGCCTCCAACGCCCGTGCCGCCCCTCTCATCCCCTTGAGGACGCCCCGCGACGACCGCTCACCCTTGCCGCCAAGAATGTATGGAGGAACCCGAATGGAATTACGGGTTTGAGTACGACAACCGCGGAAGGGTCAATATTCTCCGGTCACCTTTCTTCGACGTCGGTTTCGACTTTGACGACACCGTCGAGGAATACTTGGAGAGGATTCTACCACCATTAGTGGAGTCCATCGACGACCACTTCTCTGTCTACACGTGGATCATCGAAGGCCGTCCACCCGCTCCTCCTCCGAATCCAGCTCCCTCCCCGGCGACGAGTCCCCCTCAAGATCACTTGTCTACTCGTAGCGTCGCTAAGCTTGCTCACTGTCCTTTTCCGCTAAGCCTCCACTTTAAATTGAGTGACGGATCCTAAGGTGAAGGATCTAAACCTTAAATTTGGGGCTTTGTTAATTTTAGCTATTCGCATTACTTGAAGTTTTGATGTTATTTTGAAAAGCCTTCTAATCTCTGACTGTGATTTCTTGTTGTTACTTAATCATTCGTCTTCTAATTCTTGAACTTCAATTGATTACGCATAAAGTTTTGGTAGCAAGCTATGATTCAATATTTCTATTAATTTTAAGTGCAATTCACATTTCATCGCATGATTGATTCACATCATTTGTGGTATCAGAGCATGGCTGGCATGCTTTTCTTGTGCTAGAAGTTCCTAGGAAGTTAGTTATCATTTGTGTAGCTCACTTGCATGCATACCATTGCTTATTTCATAAGAATTTCCTGTTTCATTTTGCTGTCCGGAATTTTCTGCATGTTGTTGTCATCATAATCAAATTGGTTAGCCACCTAAGTGTTTAGGTCACTTACTACACTTGATATACTTGCTGTCCAGATCAATTCCTGCACTTTTAGAGACATCTAAGTGACCCAAAAACAATCCTAAAGTTGCTGTCCAGTGAAGTAAACCTATCCATAACTTTTAGACAACTTAAATCCTGGTTGTAAGTTGCTGTCCGCTTCCAACCAGCAACTTATAGAAGCTTTAGGACCCTTCTACCTTAGTGTCTAGGTGCTGCCCACCACCCCGTTACCTCTCCTAGTGACCCCTAACCTTCTCCCATGGATCCGGAGCACATCCAAGCGACTCTCGACCTTATTGTGGGGCAACTTGGCACTTTGAACCAACAAGTGCGCAACACCCAGACGGATTTAGCAGACTTTAGACGCCATACAAGCGACCGTCTAGATAACATCGAGCGTATCGGGAACCCCGCTATTTATACACCCTCCAGGCCGCACTCACCATATGGCGATGACAACCGAGCTGAGCGTGAGCCGCCCAGAGATAATGGCCCTCCTAGAGACCATTACCGTTATAACCCGAGACCCCATCATGAACCGTTAGTAGATAACAACCCTTGGAGAGACAACGACGCTCAATTACTAAAAAACATTAGGATTGACGCTCCAACCTACGACGGAACCCTTGCCCCCAAGTTTTCCTGGATTGGCTCAAATCGATGGACAGCTACTTTAAATGGTACAACATCTCGGAAGCTAGGAAAGTCAGGTTCGCCGAGATGAAGCTAATTGGTTGAGCCAACCTGTATTGGACCAACTTAGAGAACATGCGCGAAGCTCGCGGTGAACACCCCATCAGCGATTGAAGGACCATGAAGTAAGAACTTAGGAAGAAATACTTACCACCTTCATACTACCCTAAGCTTCTGGATAAGTGGAATCGACTAACCCAGGGGAGCAAGCCTGTTAAAGATTACATCTCCGCCTTTGACAATTTCCTGATTCGTTGCAACGGCGAGGAATCTGCTACCCCAACACAAATTATGTCTATGTTTAGAGCTGGCCTTAGGGAAGATCTTAGGACTGAACTTTTTGCTAGAGGAATAGACACCTTAGAGGCCGCTTGCACCTTGGTACTTGACCTAGAAGAGTCCAAGACCCACTCCCACACTAGGCAGTTTGATGCCCGACCTAACCCCTATCGAACTTCCACTAGCCAGACCCAAAATCGATCCACGAACTCGATAGGTAGTCGACCCACTGCCAATTCGGCCCCACCTCGCCCGGACTCTAAAGGTAAGGCTCCCAAGCGCGATACGCCCAAAACTAACTCAGGAACCAAATGTTATAGGTGTCATGGGTATGGGCACATTGCGTCCCAATGTTCCAGCCCATATAAGGTCACCATTATAGAAGAGGTTGATGACGACGAGGACGAACCTGAGACTGACCTAGTTCATCATGTTGATGAAGAAGAAGACTCCTTTGCGGAAGAAGAACCCGTTACCCTTCAGGTTGTTAGATGCGCTTTGTTACAACCTAAGTTAAGCGATGATTGACGTAGGACTTCCATTTTTCATACCTTTGTTAAGATTGGGGAAAAGAACTGCAAGGTTATCGTCGATAGTGGAAGTTGTATCAACGCAGTCTCTTCTGCTATGGTTTCCAAGCTCAACCTCAAGATGACCCCTCACCCGAATCCGTATAAGGTTGCTTGGATCAACTCGACTACAATAGAAATTAAGGACTGTAGCCTCATTCCCATAGAGTTCGTGGGATATCAAGACAAGATTTGGTGTGATGTTTTGGCCATGGATGTAGGTCAAATTATCCTGGGTCGCCCATGGTTATTTGACAATGACGTTCATATCTATGGGAGGTCGAACACCTGCGAGTTCGAACACAATGGAAAGAAAATTAAGTTAATACCCTCCCAACCCAAACCCCCCAAGACGGAAACCAAGCC